>VBSM01001483.1:12358832-12374853 GCA_008086735.1 Cheirogaleus medius
TTCTGTTCATTTCTGTTGCCCACTTCTTGATGGGATTGTTTGATTTTTTCTTGTATATTGAGATTTTTACCAAGGCCTGGGAAATTTTCCTCTATTCTATCTTCAAATAGTTTATCCAACCCTTGAGTGTTTTCTTCTTCCCCTTGGGGTAACCCTACAACCCTCACATTAGGTTTCTTGACATAATCCCACATCTCTTGTAGGCTTTGCTCTTTTCTCTTGTTTCTCTGCTCTATCTCTGTGACTGATTTATTTAATTGGAAGGTGTTATCTTTAATCTCTGAGATTCTTTCTTCTGTTTGATCTACCCTGTTCTTGAGGCTTTCCACTGTGTTTTGTAGTTCCCTGAATTGATTCTTCATTTCCAGGAGTTCGGTTAGAGTTTTCTTCATTGTTTCAATTTCTTTAATGAATTGTTGTTCCATGTCCTGGAATCTTTTTGCATTTTCTTTGTATTGGTTATCTAGTTGTTCTTGCAAGTCGTTGAATTTTCTTACAATCCATGCTCGAAATTCTTCTTCTGTCATTTTAGTGGTCTGATTTTGGTTGCTGTCCATTTCTAAGGGGCTGGGGTTCCTCTTTGGTGGTGTGCTTTCCGTTTGGGTCTTCATATTTCCAGAGTTCCTTTGATGATTTCTTCCCATCTGGATCAGTTTCTGGTTCTTACTTTTAGGTTTTTGTTCGGATTATGACATGCCCTGTTTAGTCTCTGAGCCAGTAGGTGGTGTTTTTGGGTGAGATTCAACCACACCCTCTATGATGAGTCAGTAGATGCCGTAAAAGGGTGTGCAGAATGTCCTCCCTGTCAGTAGATGGCAATTGCTTGGAGGAGCAGGCTACACTGCTGTTTTTGGGTCCTGTAACCAGCTTTTGTTCCTCTGCAGAGGCACTCTAGTGGCTCAGGTGGTGGGTGGGGCCCTGGGATTTCCAGGTGTGTCCTTATTCTCCACTTCAGTGAGGGCTGGTCTGTGAGTGAGTCCGGGCAGAGCTGGATTAGGTAAGCCTGCCCTGGAGCACCACAAATGATGTTAGCAGGGGTCAAAGTTCTGTTCTCTGCTTCCAGGAAAAGCTGTCAGGGAGGGGCTGGGATGGCCCCACTCAGTCAGAAAGTCTGTGTGTGGGGTGGGGCTGTCTGAGACCTGCAGTCTGGAGTAGGCCTCACCCCTTTCCACCCTCTCCAACTCCATGGCTTCTCCTGGGCCTCTGCCAGCAGGCCAGACATCACGCCACCGGGTCTCCCCTGGCTGTGATGCAAGCCGGGACGTTCCCTGTGCTGGGTCCCCGCCTGGGCTGGGCACACGGCCCCCCTTTGGTAGCAGAGTTGCCCTCAAGCATGCTGATCTGCCCCTGAAGGCACACACACCTTAGTAGGCTCCTTCCGAATATCCCTTCTGTGCCCCGGGCAATGCGAGACCTGGGTGCGCAGTATCTGGTCCGCAGGTCTGACCTCTGGGCTCCGGAGTTCAATCCCTGACCCCACCAGGGAGAGGAGTGCCAGTCCTAGTTCCCCCACTGGGAGCCCAGGCTGGGTCAATTTCTCTCAGCCTCAGGGTCTGCCCCGTTCTGCTGGAATCACCGGGCCAGCAGCACTTGGGAGGGCTGGCGGGTAGGGAGCTCCCCGTCTGAGTACCACTCAGTCAGCTATAAGGCCCCAAAAGGGAAGGTCCCATTCCCTGGAGATGCCTCTGGCTGGTGGCTATATTGTCTCTCTCGGCAGCCGCGGATAGAGGCGGGGGAGGGGAGAGTGTAGCAATATGGCGCCTGCTGCGCGGTCGGGTCTGTGCACACGGAGGGGCCCCGAGGGAGTTGGGAGCCTGGTGCCGCGTCCGCTACAGGCTTACCGCTCACTGGCGGCGGCCGTCTCTGGACTGGTGTCCGCAGGTCTCTCCAACCACTGGGGAGCCCACCAGCAGTCCGAGATGCAAGGGAGGGGAAGTTAACCACTCCACCTACCCTTTTGGCTGGCCTCCAAACTGCTCACTCGGGAGGTCTCTTCTCCAAGTTCTCCTCCACAACCTCCTACCCGTGGAGTCTCCCGTAGTCTCCGGTACCCCTCCTTCCGAATCCTGTCCGATGTATGGTCGTCTGCTTGCTTCTTTCTTCTAATATCTTCTAGAAGCTGTCTTTTCTGCAGAGACACTCTGTCTGGCGGTGTTTCTCATCTGCCATCTTGCTCTCCTCCCCACTATGATTTTTAAGTCATGTATAAAGGGTATATCTCTTAATAGCTGATTTATTTCCTTTCAGATCAGTAGCAGTTAATTACTCAAATTTTAAACTTGCAGAATTCTGCCTCAGTCATTAAAATGACTGAACTGAACCAAGGTGTCATCTTGCTAGTTGATGCTTTCATCTTAACAAGCAATTAGGATTAATTATGTTGTCATCTATTTGATTGTTTGACAACTGAGACTTTCTGTAACTAAAATAATTATTTCAGCTGTGTTTTTAATCAATTCTGTCATACTGTATAAACCTCAACATCATTTTAATACATTTTTTATTCTGAAGAGAGTTAAAGTGTACATGACTAAGATAACAACAACAAAAGGTAAATAAAAAGATTATGCTATATTTTACAATGTATGTGTCCTGAAGGGAGAAAATAGAGATTTTTATACTGGCATACATATTCTAGAATCATAAATAAATTATCCAATGAAGGAGAGTCCTTCAAACCGGGGAAAATATACTGTTGGATAGTCAACAATCAGGATCAAGCAAATCCACAAGCTTATGAGTCAAATATGGATATGAACTAGGACAAAAATTTGAAAGAGTTAATGAAGAGTCAGAATTCAAAATGAGATCTGTGAAACTGACATTAAACACAATTAAATTTTTATCTTGTTGACATTCATGATGGTTACTGTGTGTGTAAAAGCCTGGCTTCACATCCACAAAATAAAAAAAAAAAACCTGGTTTCAGTGAAATCAGTGGTACAAATAAAGGGCTTCTTTGGCCTCCATTGCTTTTTTATGCATCCCATAAGTTTTTGGTATGTTGTGCTTTCATTTTCATTTGTCTCAAGATCTTTTAAAAATTTTTCTTTCGATTTCCTCTTTGATTACATGGTTATTCAAGAGACTGTTGTCTAGTTTCCACATAGTTGTGAATTTCACTGTTTCCTTACTGTTAGTGATTTCTAATTTCATTCCACTGTGGTTGGGAAATATACTTGGAATGATTTTGATCTTCTTGAACTTGTCATGACTTGTTTTTTGACTGTCTCCCAGAGAGACAGAATGGATAGACCATATAGAGATATATGAGAAGGGATTCATCAGGGGAATTGGCTCACTTGATTATGGAGGCTAAGAAGTCCCATGATAGGCTGTTTACAAACTGGAGAACCATAAAAGCTGATAGTAGGAGTCAGTCCAAGTTCAAGGGCCTCAGAACCAAGGAAGCCAATAGTTTAAATCCCATTTCAGGTTGAAGACCCGAGAGCTGGGCCACAGCTGGTGTGGATCCAAGAGTCCAAAGACAGAAAAACCTGAAGTTCTTATGTCCAAAGGCCAAACAAGAAGGGCATCCTAGCTCTGGGAGAGAGAGAGAGAATGAGAATTTGTCCTTTCTCCACCTTTTTATTCCATACAGGACCCCAGCTGCTTGGATAGTACCCACCACCACTGATGCAGATCTTTCCCACTCAGTCCAGGACTCACATGCCAATCTTCTCTGAAAACACTCTTACAGGCACAATTAGTGCAGCACAATCATTCTAATAAAAAGTAAAACCACACTGGTTTGCCTTTCAGCAGAAGAGGGACTGGCTCAGTGCCTACTGAAGCATGATAGCTTAATACTATCTGAGTATTCCTTAATCCAGTCAAGTCGACACCGAAAACCATTCATCACAGTGACCTAACATTGTGGTCAGTCTATATTAGTATATGTTTTATGTGTGCCTGAGAAGAAGTGTATTCTTTTGCTATTGAGTGCAAATTTCTATATGTATCTGTTAGATGTATTTGGTCTAGTGTTGTTCAGTTCTGCTGTTTCATTGATTTTCTGCTGCATAATCTATTAATGAAAGTGGAGTGTTGAAGTTTCCTACTGTTATTGTATTGCTGTCTATTTCTCCCTTCAGATCTGTCAAAGTTTGATTTATATGTTTAGGTGCTTTGATTTGGGAGTATACTTGTATATAATTGTTAGGCCTTCCTGTTGATTGACCCTTTTATGAATTACATTATGACCTTCTTTGTATCTTGTGACAGTTTTTGACTTAGGTATATTTTGTCTGATATAACTACAGCCACATCTCTCTTTTGGTTGCCATTTGCATGGACTATCTTTTTCATTTCCTTTACTTTAAGCCAATGTGTATCTTTAATTTTAAATGAGCCTCTTGTAGACATCATATTGTTTGATCTTGCTTTTTAAAAATCCATTTAGCCACTCTACATCTTCTGATTGGTTGGCTTAATCCATTTATATTTACATTTACATTTAGAGTAATTATTGATAAGTAAGGACATACTATTGCTATTTTGTTAATTGTTTCCTATCTGTTTTGTAGTTCTTTTTTTTAATTATTCAAATTTTTATGTTTTGTAGTTCTTTTGTTCCTTCTTTTCTCTCTTGCTGTCTTCCTTTGTGATTTGGTGTTTTGTTTTTTTTTTTTTTGTAGTGATATACTTTGATTCTTTTCTCTTTGTCTTTTTTTGTATTTACTATAGGTTTTTTCTTTGTTCTTACCATGAGCCTTGCATAAAACTTCTTATAGTTATAATGGTATATTTTAAGCTGATAACAACTTAACTTCAATTGCATACAAAACTTCTACATTTTTACTCCCCCAAAATACTTTGTAGTTTATGTTAGAATTTACTTTTCTTGTATTCTGTATCCATTAACAAATTTTTCTTTTTATGGTTATTCTTAAAACTTTTGAATTTTAACTCTTATACCAGGATTAAAAGTGATTTATATACAACCATTACAGTATTACATTATTTTATATTTTCTATATATTTACTTTTACCAGTTAGATTTATGCTTTCATATGCTTTAATGGTGGTACTTAGCATTTTTTCATTTCAACTTGAATAACTCCCTTAAGCAATTCTTATAAGGTAGATATAGTATATACAAAGTTTTGTTTCTCTGGGAAAATCTTTATCTCTCCTTAATTTTTGAAATATAATTTTGAAATATAATTTTGCTAGATATAGTATATACAAAGTTTTGTTTCTCTGGGAAAATCTTTATCTCTCCTTAATTTTTGAAATATAATTTTGCCAGGTATAGTATTTTTCATTAGCAATTTTTTTCTTTCAACACTTGGAATATATCATCCCACTCTTTCATGGCCTTCAAGATTTCTACTAAGAAAGCTAGGAGTAATGAGAAATGTGGATGTTTCTGTTAGGAGACAATTCTCCAGGGGACTCTGGGCTTTCTATACATCTTACAGTCAGAGGCATTGACTGCCATTGTTCAAACTATCTTTTCAAAGATTTTTTTCAAAGTGAATAGTCTTAAAAGATTCAGAGTGTCTTCTTGCATGCTCAAAAGTCTCACAGTCATATGTCCCATTGTGTTATATTTCCATTGCTGCATAATAAATTACCACAAATTTAGAAGCCTAAAACTACACCCATTTATTAGCTCCCAGAAGTACAACTGTCAGAAGTACAATATGGAATAACTGGTTTTCTGCTCTGGGTATCATAATGCTGAAATCAAGGCACCAGCTAGATTGAGTTCTTATCTGAAAACTCTGGGAAAAAGTTATCTTCTGAGACCATTCAAGCTGTTTGTAAAATTCACTTTCTTCCAGTTATAGTATTGACATTACTCTTTTTATTACAGGCTGTTGGCCAGAGGCTGATCTCAGCTCCTAGAAACCACCCACATTCCTTGCCAAATGGCCACCTCCATCTTCAAAGCCAACATGGAGAATTTATACCTTATCAATTCCTTTCATCCTTCAAATCTCTCTGCTCCTCTGTTTCTTTCTACTAGATCCAGATTTATAGGGCTTTTGTGATTAGGTCAGGGACACCTTGCTAATCTCCCTTTCTTTTTTTTTTTTTTTTTTTTTTTTTTTTTTTTTTTTTTTTTGAGACAGAGTCTTACTTTGTTGCCCAGGCTAGGGTGAGTGCCGTGGCGTCAGCCTAGCTCACAGCAACCTCAAGCTCCTGGGCTCAAGCAATCCTTCTGCCTCAGCCTCCCAAGTAGCTGGGACTACAGGCATGCGCCACCATGCCCGGCTAATTTTTTCTATATATTTTTAATTGGCCAATTAATTTATTTCAATTTTTAGTAGAGACCGGGTCTCGCTCTTGGTCAGGCTGGTTTCGAACTCCTGACCTTGAGCTATCCACCCGCCTCGGCCTCCCAGAGTGCTAGGATTACAGGCGTGAGCCACCGCGCCCGGCCTAATCTCCCTTTCTTAGTGTCCATTTATACAATATAACATAGTCATTAGAATATGATTAATCATATCCACAGTCCTGGGGATTATACAGAGCAAGCACACAAAAGGCAGAGAAACTTGACCAAGATTCTCTTAGAATTCTAAGAATCTGCATACTTAACTAAATATAAAAATTTGAGCTCCCTAAGCATAGTATTCCTCTCCTGGATTGTGTTCAGTCCACTGAGTGTACATGTGTTGCCTGGCCCTCTTTTCATTGCCCTGTGGGACATGGTGCTCAGGGAACTTTTTAAATGTTGATACTCTGGCTACTGTTATTGCTATGAACAATAAACCAGGATCCAGAAGTCTAATGTCTTCTGCTAGCATTTATAAAGCTATGACAGGCTAATTGTTAGATTGTGTATAAGGTAAAATTTTAGATATCTTATAGTTTTTGACCTTGTGTAAAAGTAGAGTCATGGTTTAACAGGTTAAAAACTTAGTTTCAATATAATATAATTGCCAAATCAAGTATTCACTTTCAAATTTAGTTGAACATGTTAGATTTAATTTTAGGTAAAATATTATTTTATATGTAGATATTCTAGCAATTATTTAAGATATAGAGTTATATCTATCACTATAAGAGTAAAATACTACAATACTTAATGAAGGTTATGAAAACTAAACTTTATTTAGTTATAGAACAGTGAAATAATACAAAAAGTGTTTTGAAAACTACTACAAATATTAAGAGAATGTATATTTGCTAGATATTTTAAAGAAGAATATCCTCTTCTCCTTTTTACATCATGAAATACTTATAGAAACTTAAATAATAATTTATGCAATGTAGTATAAGGACTATATTATAAAATAATACTAAACTTTGTATTTTTTTCTGAGCCAGCACTGATAACATTAAACAAGTTTAGATTTACGTACTATATTTACTTTTTAATTGTTTTATTTCATTAGATCATGATTCATTTAAGAAAAAAGTCCTATCTGTGAATATTTCAGATCTTGTGAGGATGGCTTAAAAATATGTAAGTAATAAGAAATAAAAATGAACATAAAAATGTGTGACTTAAAAGATAAAATGTTAGAGAAAATGAGATACCTTACATTTTTCTTATTTTCACTAAAAGCATTTCAAAATAATAGTGCTTAGAGAAATATTTTAAGTAGATTATTTCTTATAGTTATGTGTTTATAGAGACTAAAAACTTTATCAAAATGCTTGCTTTAGATTGACAATCCTTTTCAGTAACTGAATAAAAAGTTTTTAAAATTTGCCCAGGCTATGAGTTCTGGATTAAAAGTTTC
Source organism: Cheirogaleus medius (assembly GCA_008086735.1). Taxonomy (NCBI): domain Eukaryota; kingdom Metazoa; phylum Chordata; class Mammalia; order Primates; family Cheirogaleidae; genus Cheirogaleus; species Cheirogaleus medius. The sequence goes on from VBSM01001483.1 coordinate 12,366,533, forward strand.
TTCTAGAAAACATCTTACTGAACTACTTCAGCTTATGAGATAACTTTAATGAAATTTCATTATCAATATATGCTAAATCTTCAAGTTTCATTCCAGGATTTGAATAGGAGATAAGTTCTGACTTTACTTAATTATTAGCAAGGAAGTCAACAGAAACTTCTTGATGACATCCTCACAAGTATTACCCTATATTGGCAGAGTTATCCAGAAAAAAGCTTGTTCTTCTATTGGCCTTAGTAAGGGTAGTGTCTACTCAGTATAACAAATGTGAAGCATAGTGACTGCAGGAGAAATCTAGCAAGGGATAGTCCTGAGAAATTGCTATTTTTACCCTATAATATCAAATATTTCCATTTTAATTACTAGTTATAATAATAAAATGATAATATTTTCATGATAACATATCAATGTCACTATTATATCTCAGAATTTCATTCCAAAATAGTGAACATCAGCTTTAGTCAAATATTTATTTTTAATAGTTGACCATTTGGCACATGATCAAAATTTAAATTAAATTAAATTAAATTAAATCATATTAATATGTGAAATTTGAAGACTAAAAGTAAATATTTTAAAACTATTATTAAGGAGCCATTTACCAAATAATATCTCATGGAAAATTCATCTATTAAAACCTTTACTGAATATTTATTTTGAAGTAATTACATATTTACAGGAAGTTGCAAAGATAATACAGAGAGATGTGTGTACCCTTAACTCCATTTCCCACAACTGTTACATCTAATGTAATTATAGTACAATCTCAAAATCAGAGAATTGATGTTGATACAATGTGTGTGTATAATTGTATGTCATTTTATCACAGAGGTAGGCCACCACCACAATCAAGATACAGAACTATTTCGTCACCACAAGATCTCCCTTGTGCTGTCCATGCATAGTCACATCTATCCTCCATCCTTCCCACCATCCCTTACCCTTAAAACCCACTTATCCATTTTCCATCTGCATAATTTTGTCATTTTAAGAATGTTTTATAAATGGAACCATTCACTATGAACCTTTTGAGATTGACTCTTTTTTTTTTTACACAGCATAATGGCCTTGAGATCCAACCAAGTTGCTATGCATATCAATAGTTTGTTCCTTTTTATTGCTTCACAATATTCTCTAGTATGTATGTACCACAGTCTGTTTAACCATTTACCTAATCAGGGACATTTCGGCTTTTTCCAGTTTTGGGGTGTTATAAATACAACTGCTTTGAACAATCTAACGTGCACCTTTTTATGTGAACATACATTTCATTTCTCTGGAATAAATGCCTAGGAATGCAATTACTGGGTCTTATGGTCATTGTATGTTTAGTTTTTGTTAAGGAACTGTCAAGCTATGTTCCAGAGTTGGTGCACCACTTTACATTCCCACTGGCAATGTATAAAAGATCCAGACTCTCTGCATGATCATCACCATTTGATAGTTACAGTTTTACTATAGTTCTTCTAACAGGCATATAGCACTATCTCATCATGGTCTTTTCATTTCTCTAATGGCTTGTGATGTTGAATATCTCTTCATGTGTTAATTGTTATTCATATAAGCTCTTTATTGAAATGTATCAATGTCATTTGCCCATTTTCTAATAGGATTTTTTATTTTCTTTTTTCAATGTTGACTTTTGAGATTTCTTTATATGTTCTTGATATGAGTCCTTTGTCAGGTATTTGGTTTACAAATATTTTCTCCCAGTCTGTAGTTTGCCTTTTCATCTTCTTAACGGAGTGCTTCACAAAGCAAAAGTTGTTAATTTTAAGTTGGATTTATCAATTTTTTCTTTTATGGATCACGATTCTGGTGTCATATTCAAGAACAGTTCACCAACCCTTAGGTCCTAAAAATTTTCTTCTATTTCATCTACTGTGTTTTATAATATCACATTTTACATATAGTCTGTGATACATTTTGAATTAATTTTTGCATGAACTGTGAGACTTAGTTAAGGTTCTTTCGTGTGTGTGTGTTATAGTCATTATGTATTTTATTTCAACATACATTATAACATTATAAACTCCACAATAAAATGTTATTGTTTTTACTTTGAACAGTAACTTGTCTTTTATAAAAATTAAAAGCAGAAATAAAACAGTGCTTTTAATATTTATGTACATATTTATCATTTTTTGTGTTATTCATTTCTTCTTCTAGATATATATTTCCATATTGTTTCTTTTCTGTTTGGTGCTGAAGAAAGTTATTTAGCATTTCTTATAGCACTGATCTCTGGAGACAAATTCTCTCAGCTTTTGTTTATCTGAAAATGTCTCTATTCCTCCTGTATATTTGAAAAATATTTTCACTGGATATAGAAATCTGGTTTGCTTGCAACAATTTAAAGATATCAATTTATTATCTGTTGGGCTCCATTATTTCTGATGAGAAATAACTCATTAGACTTATTATTCTTGCGTGCAATGTCTTTCTTCTCTGGCTGCTTTTATAATTTTCTCTTCATCTTTGGTTTTCATCAGTTGACAATGATAAATCTAGATGTGATTTTCTTTGAATTTCTCCAGCTTTGGCTTCACTGAGTTTCTTAGTTTAAAAGGTTGGTATTTTTCACCATATTTGAGAAATTTTTGGTAATTATCTTTTCAAATTTTTTCTGCACCATTTTCTCTTTTGTTTCTTCTCTTTGCTCAGAAGAGTTAAGGTTATTTTTTTAAAAAATTTTTGCTAATGGCTATTTGATTGCTCCAGCACTATTTGTTGAAAAGACTATCCTTCCTCCATTGAATTGCTTTAGCATCTTTGTCAATAATCAGTTGGTCATGCTTATGCAGGTCAGTTTCTGGATTCTCCATTGATCTATGTGTCTATCCCTCCTGAAATACCACATAGTCTTGATTATTGTATCTATATAATAAGTATTATAATTGGGTAGACTGATTCCTCTCACTATATGCTTCTTTTTCAAAATTATTTTAGGTATTCTAGTTCCTCTGTCTTTCAATATAAATTTTAGAATAAGTTTGTCTACGTGTCCTAAAAAAAATCTTGCTGGGCTTTTGATAGGAATTACATTACAACTGTATATCAATTTGGGAGGAAATGTCATCTCTACTAAGTTGAGTCTTCTAATCCATGAACACAATCTACATTTACTTAGATCATCCTCCATTTCTTTCATGAAAGTTTTGTAGTTTTTAGTATATAAATAAATCCTTTACATATTTTGTTATATTTACTAAGTATTTTATTATTAGAACAATTGAAAATGGTTTTGTATTTTATTTAATTATTTTATAATAAACTTTTATTTTAGAGCATTTGTAGGTTCACAGCAAAATTGAGCAGAAAGTACAGATTTTCCATATACTCACTGTCCCCATACATGTAGTACCTCCTTCACTTGATCCCACATCATAGTGGTGTATTTGTTATAACTGATGAACTTAACATTGACTCATCATTATCACTCAGAGTCTATAGTTTGCATTAGAGTTCACTCTTGGTTGTGTACATTCTATGGGTTTTGACAAATATATAATGACATGTATCTACCACTGTAGTATCATACAGAATAGTTCCACTTTCCTAAAAATCCTGTGTGCTCCACCTATGATGCATCTATCCATCACTCCCTCTCCCATAACCCCTTACCAGGGGTTGACCACTGATGTTTTTATACCTTCATTGTTTTGCCTTAGACAATATGTCATGTTGTTGGAATCATATAGTATGTAGCCTTTTCAGATTGGCTGATTTCAGTTACAGTATACAGTTAAGATTCCTACATGTCTTTCATGGCTTAATAGCTTACTTCTTTTTAATGGAATAACATTCCATTGTCTGGATGTACCACAGTTTATTTATCCATTCACCTACTGAAGGACATTTTGGTTGCTTGAATAAAGCTTGGTTAAATAAAGCTGCTATGAACATCCCTGTGAAGTTTTTTGTGTGGAAAAACACAAAATGAGTTTTCAACTCATTTGGGTAAATACCACTGAGCGCAATTTCTGGATCATATGGTAAAAATATGTTTAGTTTTATAAGAAACTGCCCAACTGTCTTCCAAAGTGGCTGTACCATTTTGCATTCCAGCCTATAGGTCAAGTAGGGAAGAACTGACATTTTGACAATATTGTCTTATTATTTATGAACATGAAATATCTTTCATTTATTTAGTTATTTCTTGATATTTTCATTAGAGTTTTGTAGTTTTTCTCATATAGATCTTGTGCATATTTTTTACATTTATACCTAGGTGTTTCATTTTTGGAAGATGCTAATGTAAATGCTAATGTGTTTTTAAATTCAAATTCTACTTGTTCATTCCTGGCGTATAAGAAAGTAGTTGACATTTATATATTAACTTTGGTATTATATTTTAAACTGTTCCCATGTGTTCCTTTCTATTAAGTATAAATAGAATTAATTTTTGTGTGTTAACCTCGTTTCCTTTGATCTTGCTGAACTCACTTTTTAGCCTAGGAGTTTTTGTAGATTTTATGGGTTTTCTACATAGACCATCATGCCATCTTCAAATTGTGACAGATATACTTTTTCCCTTCTGATTTGTGTAGGCCTTTTCTTTCCACACTGCACTGGCTAGAACTTCTGGTGCTCTGTTAACTAGCAGTGGTGTGAGTGAACATCCTTGCATTTTTACCTATCTTAGAAAGAAAACATTCAGCCTTTCACCATTATCTATGATGTTAACTGTACATTTTTATACATATTCTTTACCAAGTTGAGGAGAAGTACATCTCTATTCCTAGCTTTCTGAGCATTTTTATTATGAATGGGTACTGAAACTGTCAAATACTTTTTCTGCATAAGTTGTTATAATCATGTGATTTTTCTTCTTAGGCCCAGTAATGTGATGTGTTACATTGATCTTCAAACATTGAACCAGCCTGTATCCCTGGAATGAACCTCAATTAGTCATGTTGTATAAATATTTTTAGACATTGTTGACTTGTTTTTATTCATATTTTGTTAAGAATTTTTGCATCTAATTTCAGGGACTTTAAGAAAAACTGGTAAAAGGACAGAGGGGATGGAGGAAAAACAGTACAGGAAAACATGGTGCAAGTTGAGGCTGAAGACATGGGGAGAATCAAACACTTCCTTTTCTGTTCATCCCTGCTAAGACTTGGGATTTTATTGTAATATAAATGAAAAACTACTGAGTGGATTTAGGAAGTAAAATAACATGACTCAATATGAACTTCAAAATTTCCACCCTCATTGACAGCCCTTTTGCAAGATTGACCAGAAGTAGAAAGGAAAGGACTCTAATAAGCTCTATTAGAAATGAAAAAGGAGATGTCACAATTGGTATCATGGAAATACAAAACATCATCTTTGAATACTATAAACATCTCTATGGCCAAAAATTTGAAAACATGGAGGAAATGGATACATTCTTAGAAACACAACCTACCTAGGCTCAATCAGATAGAAATAGAATCCCTGAACAGACCAATATCAAGCACTGAAATTGAAGCAGCAATTAAAAAAATCTCCCAATAGAAAAAGTCCTGGACCAGATGGATTCACACCTGAATTTCACCAAACCTACAAAGAAAAGCTTTTACCTATACCACAGAAATTATTACACAACATTGAGAAGGATGGAATCCTCCTCAACTCATTATACAAAGCCAATATCACCTTGACACTAAATCCAGGAAAGGACACATCCAAAAAAGAAAACTGTAGACCAATATCCCTTATGAATATAGATGCAAAATTTCCCAATAAAATATTAGCAAACTGAATTCAACTGCACATCAAAAAAATAATTCATCAAGACCAGGTGGGCTTCATCCCAGAGATACAAGGATGGTCCAACATATGCAAATCTATAAATGGAATTCACCATAAAAATAAAACAAGAACAAAGACCATATGATCCTCTCAATAGACCCAGAAAAAGTATTTGACAAAATTCAGCACACTTTTATGATAATAACTCTTAACAAAATAAGCATAGATGGGTCATACTTCAAAATTATGAAAGCCATATATGACAAACCCACAGCCAACACCATGCTGAATGGGGAAAAATTGAAAGCATTCCCGCTTAGAACTGTAACCAGACAATGTTTCCCACTATCTCCACTTCTATTCAACATAGTGATGGCAGTTCTAGCCAGAGCAATCAGACAAGAGTGGAAATCAAGGGTATTTGTATCGGGGCAGAAGACATCAAACTTTCACTCTTTGCTGATGATAGGATATTATGTCTAGAAAACCCCAAATATTCAAACAATAGATTCCTGGAATCGATAAATGAATTCAGAAAAATCTCAGGATACAAATCAATGCATGCAAATCAGTAGCTTTGATATATGCCAATAACAATCAAGCCAAAAATCAAATCAAAGACACAACACCTTTCAGAAGAGCATTAAAGAAAATTAAATATTTTGGAACACATTTTACTAAGGAGATGAGAGATCTATATAGAGAGAACTATGAAACACTGAGAAAAGAAATTGCAAAGGATGTAAACCAATGGAAAACCCTACCATGGTGATGGATCGGAAGAATCAATATTGTTAAAAGGTGTATACTACCTAAAGTGATCTACAGAATCAATGTAACCCCTATCAAAATACCAACATCATTTTTCACAGATCTAGAAAAAATAATTCTATGCTTCATATGGAACCAGTGAAGACCCCATATAGTCAAAAAAATCTTAAGCAAAAAGAACAAATTGGGAGGCATCAATCTACCAAACTTTAAACTATACTATAATACAAGCCTATAGTAAGCAAAGCAGCATAGAATTGGCACAAGACCAATGGAACAGGATTGAGAACCCAGATATAAAAGCATCCTCATATTGTCATCTGATCTTTGACAAAGCAGACAAAAATATATACTGGGGGGAAAAATTCCCTATTCAATAAATGGTGCTGGGTGCTGGGAAAATTGGATAGCTACATGGAGAAGACTGAAACAAGATCCACAACTCTCATCTCTCACAAAAATCAACTCACAATGGATAACAGACTTAAACCTAAGACATGAAACCATAAGAATTGTAGAAGAAAATGTTGGGAAAACTCTTACAGACATCAGTCTATGGAAAGAATTTATGAAGAAGGCCACAAAAGCAATCACAGTAGCAACAAAAATAAAGAAATGGGACCTGATCAAATTAAAAAGCATCTTCACAGCCAAGAAAACTCTCAGTAGAGCAAATAGACAACCTACAGAATGGAAGAAAATATTTGCATGGTACACATCTTATAAAGGGCTGATAACTAGAATCTATATAGAACTTAGGAAAATCAGCTAGAAAAAAACAACTCCATTAAAAAGTGGGCAAAGGACATGAACAGAAACTTTTCAAAAGAAGACAGAATAATGGCCAACAAACATATGAAAAAATGCTCAACATCTCTAATTATCAGGGAAATGCAAATCAAAATCACGATGAGATATCATAACTTGACTAAGAATGGCTTTTATCAAAATGTCCCAAAACAACAAATGTTGGTGTGGATGCATTGACATAGGGACATTCATACACTGCTAGTGGGACTGCAAATTAGTACAACTTCTATGGAAAGTAATATGGAGATACCTCAGAGAACTAAAAGTAGAACTACCATTTGATCCAGCAACCCCACTATGGGTTATCTACCCAAAGGGTAGATATTTATTCTATAATAGAGACATCTGCACTCAAATGTTTATAGTAGCACAATTCACAATTGCAAAGATGTGGAAACAACGCAAGTGCCCATCAATACATGAGTGGATTAAGAAAATGGGGTATATGTATAACATGGTGTACTACTCAGCCATAGAACACAATGGTGAATTATATCTCTTGTATTATCCTGGATGGAGCTATATCCCATTCTTTGAAGTGAAGTATCACAAGAATAGAAAAACAAGCACCACATGTACTCATCATCAAGTTGGTACTAACTGATCTACCCTTATATACATACATGGAAGCAACATTCATTGGGTGCCGGGCAGGTGGGAGGAGGGTGGAAGGGATGGGTATATTCACAACTAATGTGTGAGGAGCACACTGTCTGGTGGATGGTCACGCTTGTAGCTCTGGCTTAGGCGGTGCAAAGGCAATATATATAACCAAAATGTTTGTACCCCCATAATATTCTGAAATTAAAAAATTAATTTAAAAAATAAAAATAAAAAACACAAGGTAAAAAAAATTCACCCTGGAGAAATTACTGGAAGATGGGAAGTGTGGAGGTTGCCCTGGAGACATTAATAATAAATATTCAATGATTTAAAATAGTTTAATTTCCTCCCAGCGGTGAGAGCAAGAAACAGGAGAGGTTCTTGTTTCTCATCAGTTC
>VBSM01001483.1:12383146-12431670 GCA_008086735.1 Cheirogaleus medius
CACCTGTAATCCTAGCACTTTGGGAGGCCAAGGCAGGAGGATCACTTGAGCTCAAGCTAAAGCTCAGGAGTTTGAGACCAGCCTGAGCAAGAGCGAGAACCTGTCTCTACTAAAAAATAGAAAAAATAGCTGGTCGTCATGGCGTGCACCTGTAGTACCAGCAACTCGGGAGGCTGAGGCAGTAGGATCACTTGAGCCCAGGAGTTTGAGGTTGCTGTGAGCTACACTGATGCCACAGCACTCTACTCAGGGCAACAGAGTGAGACTCTGTCTCAAAAAAAGAAAATCTAATTGTCATTGACTTGTAGCCTTTTATAGTGGGAAAAGGGTAGAGCCATTCAAAATCCAATCCATAATTTTAATCACTTAAAGGTATTCACATTTGAAGTGTAACATTGAGTTACTTAGGTTCAAGGGGATAAGAGATGGTTCAAGTGAAATCTAGGACTGGATAAGAGACAGTAATAGGAAAATTTAATGCCTGATTTAATCAACATAGCCAGAAAAAATAATTTCAAGATTAAATCAGAAAGATGATTGGGCAAAATATTCAACTGAATTTTCTAAATATAATTTAAACTACTTATGTTTGACAGTTATTTATTATTCAAATCAACCAGTATAGTAAGTTGAAACCTCTCAACAATTCCAATTTCCTTATATCAAAAGAAAACTTTAGAGACCAATGGATCACTAGCATTTATTCCATCTTCCAGCCCTATACCAGCAAGGATTGCTTACTCATTTTCTTTGGATAGATGTAAATGCTTTCCAGGTCAGTTTATTCATCAATAATATCTATGTCATGCCCCAGCATTATTGACTTGAGTTTTTAGAGTATCATGTCAGGAAGGGGTCTTCAACTAAATTATTAATAAGATGTAGAGTTTCAACTGCCCTTGGGGCTGATAGGGTAGCAGGGAGACAAGGCTAGAAGAGTTAGTTGTGTTAGTGGATCGAGTGGATGAGTTGTGTTGGTGGTAAAGGACTCTAAACATGGCCAGGTAGGACACATGTACCATAACAGGTGAAGTGAATTACAGGCATTTGTACTGGTTTGCAGTGCATTGCAGCCTGTGAGGTATACAATACAAATTAGGATCAATTGCTAATAAACAAAAAAATTGCAAGATTTTTAAAATATTAAAAAGAAACTGTAGCAAACCAGTCATGCCATGAAGGCAGGAAGAAAACAGAGCAGGGAGGCCCCTCTGTGTAAAATTATAGCTTCAATACCTCCACTCCATATCTTAAGCATCAGGCAGCTAAAATTATAAAAGGAGGAAATAAAGGGTTTTCTGTGGTTTCTTAATAGCTGCAGCACAACAGGATAAATCCTGTTAGAATCAAAAAAGGATGCCAAATGATCACTGGCTCAAAACAACTCCAAGTTGCATCATGAACAACATGGTTTAATTTTCTTTGAGTTTAGTTAATTTTGTTTTTGGAATTGGCATTTAAAATTTCTGAACAAAGAATACAATATTTCAAACACAATGTTTCTGCCTGGTGTAATGTTTCTAGTTATTGGCCAAAATGCCTATCATCTTTTTTTTCAGCAATTGACTAGATGAGGCTTAAGGAATTTGCAATTAGGTACCCAAGGTAACTGGACAATAATGTACACCACTTGAATTGTGACAGAACACAGTCAAGATTCCTTAGGGCTGTGATTCCTTAGGAATGGGAAACAACACATTCTTTTTTGGTTAATGAGCTCTGAGCAAGCATCTTTGGTCCTACAGATATACTCTTCTCTATTAGTAAAATGACTCTAAGAAATGAAAACAGAAAAAATTTGAAAATTTTTCTTTACCCAAAATTTCCAGTTCTATCATTTGCATAATACATTTCATATTGTAAGGTTTCAAAACTACATATATTATTTAATGCTAGTCTATTTCATTCTATCAATTTGCTTTGACTCATAAAATAGAAAATTATGGGATGTGCAAAATGGAAACTAGATTGGGGCAAGGGAAGATTCAGACATATAACATAGTGTATTAGAGTTCTCCAGAAAAACAGGAAATAGGTTTTATAGAGTATATAGAAAGAGATTTATTATGAGAGACTAGTTCACATGATTATGAAAGCTGAGAAGTCCCATAATCTGCCATCTATGAGCTGGAGGCCCAGGAAAGTCAAAGTTTTAATTCCAGTCCAAAGCTAAAGGCCTGAGAACCAGGGGAGGCGGGGGCAATGGTGTAAGCCCTGGTGAGAGTAGTCTGAAGTCCTGAAAACTAGGAGTGCCAGTATCTGACATCTGAGGGCGGGGGGGGGGGTGGATGTCCTAGCCCAAGCAGGAAGAACAAATTCACCCTTCTTCCTCATTTTTGTTCTATTCAGGCCCTCAGTGGATTGGATGATGCTCACCCACATTAGTGAGGGCGATCTTCTTTACCCAATCTACCTACTTAAATGCAAACCTCTTCCTGAAACACTTTCCCAGACACAAACAGAAATAATGTTGTACCAGAGCTATATGGGCATCCCTTAGCCCGGTCAAGTTGACACATAAAATTAGCCATCACAAACAATCCTTACAAATATTATGTTTAATCCATTTGTTTAACATATTTCTTTAAATATTTGGCAAAAATGTACTTTGCTATTTCTTTAAACCCCACTTGAATAGGACATTTAAACAATTCATCAGATTTTTTTTCACCCTGGAAAAGCAAAGCAAAATTATCCAGGTACTATTAGCAGAACTATTAGTTAGTAAGAGGCCTATGTTAATAGTAAAACTGAAGATGGTAGGAATAACCCACTTTGTGCCTCTTCACCTGAAAGTGGGTCATCTAGCTGATTTGTTGATATTGGGGTACATGAAGGAAACACCAGCAGGGTACCAAAGGGCCAAAACTGGGTCCACTGTATGAGCAGTGAAGTAGGCAACTGCTGACTGAAAGAAGTATCTCATAGTTTAAGGACATCTTTTTTGCTAACATTTCCTTTACTAATACCATTCTTTATACTACTGATTAACATTCACTGTTCCCCCTTCCCTGTAGACTGAGTCCATGCCAATGGGGCTGAGGTAGAGCAGAAAATACTGTCACTCACTGCTGTGTCACATGGTGCCAGTGAGTCTATCCTGGAAATCAGGACTTAAAAGAGCAAATGGATAGACAGTCCCAAACATTTGTTATTAGTGGTGGTGTTTTACTTGATTTTTCCACATCTAATGCATTTGGCATTCACTAGGCTCTTTCATTCTAGAAAGTCATATAATTATTTCAGGAAATGTTCTTATATTGTTTTTAACTAAGTATTTTCCATGCATTTCTCCCCCCCCCTTGTTTCTAGTGGGATATTTTCTATAAAAGCACTCTAATTTAATTATTTTTATTCTTTCTCTTTCTTCTTTCTATTTTCTGTAATAGATTCTCAACTTTATCTTCCAACATTTAAAATTTTATTTTTCATAAGGGAATTTTTAAAGTTCCAAATATTATTTCTTACTTCTTAAGTGCTCCTATTTTTATTATATCTTATTTAGTTTTGTTTAATGGATAAAAATTTCTACCATTTCAAGGATACTAGTTTTCTTCTGCCACATTCATTGTGTCATTTTTTTGAAAAGGTTCCCCCACACAAACCTTTTGGTTGTCTTAATTTTTTTTTCTTTCAAGTTATCTCAATTTCTTTGTAAAGTTTTGGTACCTGTTTTAAAGCGATGCTTATAAAAATGTATTATAAACTCTATATGTTCTGGTAGGTCTTTTAGACTGGTAAATCAGGGATAGAAACAATCATATCTTTGATAGATCCTTAATTGACAGTATTTATGCAAGTCATTTCTCTGTGGCACACCAAATTCCCTAAAATGGAATACTCTACCTATATTTTGACTAGGTGCTATAAAACAGCCTGTACAGTTAGGAGAGCAAGTGGAGTCATGCAGGGATAGATAATTGGGATCTTACCATTCTGGATACAGACATGTACTTCATGTGCTTGATTTTATGCAGAAGCTTATCATCAGCTTTATTTATGCTTAGTTATCCAAGCTCTGATTTTCTCAAATCAAATCTAAACAGAAAATAAATGGCCTGTCTTCTGTCAGAGTGAGGAAGTAAAAATTGGCATGCAAGGAATCAGGAGTACTCAGGAAGTAGGTTTCATTGCTTCTTTTTCTTACTATGGTAAAATACACATCTTAGTCTAGTCTATCCTGCTGCTATAACAAAATGCCATAGATTGGATAATTTGTAAATAATTGAAATTTCTTTCTCATAATTCTGGAGTCTGGGAAGTCCAATGTCAAGGCACCAGTGGATTTGGTGTTTGGTGAGGGCTCGCTTTCTGCTTTTAAGATGGTGCCTTGTTGCTGTGTCCTCACATGGTGGATGGTAGAAGGCCAAAAGGGACTAGGGCACTCCCTTCAGGGTCTTCAATAAGAGCACTAATTTCATTCATGAAAGTGGAGTGTCCATGACTTAATCACTTTCCCCAAAGGCCCCACTTCTTAAAATTATTGCATTGGATATCAGGTTCCAACATAGGACTTTTGGAGGGATACATGTTAATACATTCAAAGCATAGCAACACATAACATAAATTTTACCATTTGAACTATTTTAAGATGCACAATTCAGTGTGATTTAGTGTATTCCCAATGTTATGCAACCATCGCCACTAGCATGTTCACTGTTCTAAAAGGAACCCCAAACCCATTAGGCAATCACTGCTGTTGTCCCCTTTCCCCAGCCCCTAGAAACCACTAATCTGCTTTCTATCTCCATAAATTTGCCCATACTTAATATTTTACATAAATGGAATAATACAATATGTGGCCTCACATATTGTATGATTTCTCTCTGCATACTTGAAAACTCTGCATGTTTTCAAGGTTCATACATGTTGTATCATGTATCAGTACCACATTTAATTTTGTGACTGAATATTGTTCCATTGTATGTATACACCACATTTTCTTTATCCATTCAACAATTGAACATTCAGGTTGTTTCAACTTTTGGCTATTACAAATACTGCTTCTGTGAACATTCTTGTTCAAAATTTTATTTTAGCACTTGCTTTCAATTATTTAGGTTATATATACTCAGAAATGGAATTGCTAGGACACATGGTAATTCTATGTTTAACATTTTGAGGAATCTCCAAATTATTTTCCATAGTGGTTGCACCATTTTGTATTCCCACCAGCAATGTGTAGGGAGTCCAATGTTTCCACATCCTTGTCAACACTTGTTACTTTCCCTTTTTTTAAAAAAAAAATATTTTAACCACTTAGTGGATATGAAGTGGTATCTTGTAGTTTTGATTTGTATTTCTCTGATGACTAATGATGTTGAGTACCTTTACATGTGCTTATTTGACATTTGTATATTTTCTTTGGAAAAATTTCAATTTGATTTATTTGTCCATTTGTTTCATTGAGTTATTTGTCTTGTTAAGTGAGTTTTTTATATATTCTACATATTAGTCCCTTATCAGATATATGATTTGCAAACATGTTCTCTTTTTCTGTGGGTTGTCTTTTAATTCTCTAGTGTTTTTTTTTGATGCATAAAATTTTGTAATTTTCACGGGATCCAATTTATTGACTTTTTCTTTCATTGTTTATACTTTTGGTGTCATATCTAAGGAATCATTGCCAAATCGAAGATCATGAAGATTTATCATTATGTTTTTTCTTCAATGGGTTTTTTTTTTTATCACTTTAGCTCTTATATTTAGGTCTTCAACTCATTTTGAATTAATTTCTATATGTGGTGTGAGATAAGGGCCCAAGTGCATTCTTTTACATGTGGACATCCAGTTGTCTAGCTACATTTTCTGAAAAGACTATTCTTTCCCCAATGGTCTTGGCATTCTACTGGAAAATCAATCAAACATAAATGTATTGATTTATTTAGGACATTAATTCTATTACATTAATCTTTATGTCTATCCTTATGTCAATACTACACTGTTTTAAGCTTTGTAGTAAGCTTTGAAATCAGGAAGCATGAGTCCTTCAAATTTATTCTTCTGTTTGGCTATTCTGGGGCCACTGAAGTACCATATTAATTTGAGGATCTGCTAGTCCATATATTTTTAAATGCCGCTGGAATTTTTACAGGAATTGCATCTGACTTTCTTCAGAAGGAAGAGCTTTTAAGAAATGAAAGCTTCCCTTCTAAGAAGGTGAATTAGAAAACGATACTTCCTCAGAGTGAAAAAGGTACTGTGTTTAGGAGACTGAACTGGAAAAGCACCTACCCCACACTGTGAAAAATGTTTCCCCCTGTGAGAAGAGAACACAGAAAGAAGTGTCCCCTGGCAGGCACAGCAGGGGGTTTACAAGTTGGAGAGAGGGATATGGGCTAAATTTCAGTTTCCTCATGCCCCCATGACTGGGCACTTTTTGTAGTGCATAAACCACACAACTATTCAAGGTGGCCCTGCTGATAACTTCAAGGTTATCCCACTCTGTTCCCTAAACTGACTTCTTTCTTTGTGAGCACCACACCCCACCGCGGTTAAACATGTTAAGAAGTTTAGAGTTTAAACCCATGAAAATTGATTTAGCTCATCTATTTCCATTTATTTTAGCTTTGGTACCTTTAACATAATGCGGTAATATAGTGAGAATGACAGCTGAACAAGGTGCTTCTTTCCAATGGCAGGTCCACAACCTTGAACCTAAGGCAGACCCTCCATTCCTGGAGCAGCAGAAGCAGCCAGGATTGTCGTGTGTTCCTACAAGCCATTCTGCTAGCAGCCTGCAGGTTGACATGCAGGGATCACTTCCAGGGGTAAGAGGATAATTCGCTGTTCACAGCCCATTGATTTCCTGCCCATGGCAGCAGAAACTGTCAATAAGGTGCCAATTATGGTGAGGGTTGTTTTGTGACCCATTCTTTTTTCTGATGAAACTCAATTTGTCAAGGCTGCCAGACAGTCCATGATGACTTTTACTATGATGACTTTTTACTATGACTTTTACTTTTACATAGTGATGACTTCACTATGATCTGGTCTGGATTTGGATCATTGACTTGGTTTCCATGTTAGTCACCTAATATTCCAGAGTATAACCATTATGCATATTTATACCAGAGTATATATCTTAGACAATTACAGTGTCTGAGGATTTAGGACCTCTGCTTTCAGGATTTTTAGCAGTATATTAATATATTATGAGAGAAATACATGACAGGCTCTGAGAAGGACAGCAGGAGAATTGGTTTTCCACTATCTCAGTAGTGTCCAGCAGGTCACCTCACATTTTGGAAAGCAGATCAATCTCTTGCAGGTGAAATATTTTGTGACACTGTAACTATAAATCTCGCTATCTTGAAGACAGATGTGCAATTCTCTTGGGGCATTATAAAGCAACACTACAATTCTTATTGTCTTGGGTGGCAGGGGTTGGGGGTGTTGCATTGCCAGCATCAAAGTCACCTCAGGCTTCCCCCAAATAGTATAGAGGCAGGGATACTGAGCCAGAAAAGCAGTGTATAGGTAGGTGTCTTCCTAGTCACTTCACTGCCCTGAAGTGATGGAACCCCTGCTAATTGCCCCATTCACACCCCCTGACCAGAGACTCCTCTGCACTGATAGAACAGGGCTTCTCCTATTTACCATATTCACATGCACCGTACAGTTTACTTCGCTGCACTTACTGCATCCTCTTTGCCCTGTTTGCATATCTTGTCCAGTTAAATTCGGTGCAAGGCTCCTCCTGTTTGTATCCATATAATATTCTTCCCAGTTACGCCACTGCACAGAAGAATCAGGATTCTTTGTATTCACTCCATTCACATTCCCTATTCTCATTTCCCTATTTAGTTATCCCACTGCACTGCTGGTTTTATGCACGTTCACATCCCCTGTCTTTATACCACTGTACTGATGGTGAAGAGCTCCTCCTCTTTGTCCCATTCACACACCCTGCCCACCAATACCACTGCACTAATAGTGTTAGAATACTCCTGATGGTCCTGCTCACAGGGCCTGTCCAGGTACACTATTGTAGTGATGAGGCAGGACTCTTCCTATTTGCTCTATTTACTCTTTCAGCCCAATTACACAACTACACTGAGTGTTCCAGAATCCTCCTGTTTGCTACAACCACACTGCTGTCCAATTGTGCCACCCCAGTGATGGAGAAAGGCTCCTGTTCTTTGCCCTGTTGGCATACATGGGTCAATGATAGCCTTGAGCTGATGGTGGGCATAATATCTTGGCAACTGTGAATCTCCTGTTCAATTACACCATTGAGGTGATGACACAGAGATCTTTCTTTTTGCCCTGTTCACACGCTCTATCCACTTACATGACTGTACTGGTGGTATGGGGAGGTTCTTCTTTGCCTCATTCTCATTCACTTTTCATTTGCACCATTACAGTGGAGATACAAGGATCTTAACTCTTTGTCCCATTCACACTACATTCCCAGCTATACAGTGCACTGATAATGCAGTTTTCTCCTCTTTATCCTTTTCATGTTCCTCCTCCACTTACAAAACCACACAGATGTGTGGGACTGTTCCTATTGTGCACTTCATATTCCACTCCTGTTAGAACACTACACTCGTGGCTTGAGGATACTTCTAATTGTCCTCTTTCCATCCTGTGCCCAGTTATACATATGTACTAATATTTTGGAGTCCCTATTATTTTCCCAGTTCAAGCCAACTGACCAGCTAATCTACTGCACACATGTTGTGGACTTTTTCCTTTACCATGTCCACATCACTTTTCTGGTTACACCAACACACTGATGGGGAAGGCCTCCAACTCTTGGTCCTGTTCAACTCCCCCATACAGTTACTCCACCTGGTTGATGTACAGAATTTATCTATGCCCCTTTTACATCTTTTACAACAACAGTCCCCAACCTTATAACAACAGGTTGATTTCATGGAAGACAGTTTTTCCATGGACAGAGGGTGGAGTGGGGGTGGGGGCACAACACTACCTCGGCTCCACCTCAGATCATCAGGCATTGGATTCTCCTGGGGAGCTTGCTACCTGGATCCCTTGCATACATAGTTTGCAGTGGGGTTCACGCTCCTATGAGGGTCTGATGCCACTACTGATTTGATGGGTGCAGGGCTTGGGCGGTGATATGAGCAATGGGGAGTAGCTGTGGGCACAGGTGGGGCTTTGCTTGCGCTTGCTCTCCTGTTGCTTGACCCCTGCTGTGCAGC
Organism: Cheirogaleus medius; assembly: GCA_008086735.1. NCBI lineage: Eukaryota > Metazoa > Chordata > Mammalia > Primates > Cheirogaleidae > Cheirogaleus > Cheirogaleus medius. The sequence goes on from VBSM01001483.1 coordinate 12,392,317, forward strand.
CTGGTTCCTGGTGCCACAGATCAGTGCCTGTCCACAGCTCAGGGGCTGGAGACAGCAATTTTACAACCAAACTGAGAATGTGGGGCTGCTCTTGCTCATGTCATTTATTTCTCCCTTTTCAGTTGCCATACTTCCCTGCTGGCATGGAGCTGTTCCCTTTGAGGTCTTCATGTGTTGTGCACAATTATATCACTTCACTGATGGGGTGAAGTGGCTCCTGTTGGTGTCCATTTTCAAGCCCTGCCCAGGTAACCACTGTACTGATGTGAGGTGCCTCTCTTTTTAGCCTCATTCGTATACCATTCCCAGTTCTGCCATGGTCCTGATGCTGAGAGAACCCTCCAGGTTGTCTCTTTCATATCTCCTATCAACTTTCACCATTGCATTCATGATGTGGGTCTGCTCTTCTCTGTACCATTCATATCATCTTTTCACTTACACCATTGATAATGTAGGGATGAAATAATACTGTAGAGACTCTTTCCATTGCCTATTCACCCCCAATGCCAAGGAAACCACTGTTCTTATGGTGTGGGTTTCCTCTATTTGTACCATTCACATCACCTCTCTAGTTACACCATCTATCTAACTGATGATGCAGGGATACTCTTTTGCACAGATTGGATACCACATCCAGTTATACCAATGACTGATGGTGCAAGTCTCCTTCTTTTTGGCCAGTTCACACTCTGTCCAGATAACAACTGTACTGGTGTTGAGGTGTTCCTCCTCTTTGCCCCTTCACAACCCAAGTCTTCATGTATTCAATCATGGTGTTGATTTAGGGCTATTCTTCTCTGCACAATTCATTTATCCCCTCTAGTTAGTTACATGACTACCTTGATGGTGTGAGGATGTTCCTCTCTGTCCTGTTTATATCCTGTGTCCAGTAGCACTGGTAGTATATTATTCTTTCTCTTTGCCTATTCACATCCCCAGCCAATTATACCACTGCATAAATGGTGTGGGGAATTCTTTGTTCATTCAAATCTCACGTCCAGTTACAACACTGTAATGCTGGCGTGAGGCTCCTCCCTTTTGCCCCTTTCACATCTCCCATCCACTTAAACCACTGTAATGATGATGTGGGCTACTCCTCCACATGCCACCCATGTCCCCTTTCCATTTACACCACTACACTGATGATGTGGGGATGCTTTTCTTTGCCCTGTTAACTACCCCTACCAAGGCACAACAAAGCATTGATGGTTAGAGGATGTTCCTCTTTGAACTGTTCACATTCAGTGTCCAGTTACTTCACTGCACTGATGTTTTGAGGTTCTTCTCTTGCCCTCACTCACATGACCTCTCTGCCTATACCCCCACACTGATGGTTCAGGGCTCCTTTTTGTTTGATTACCACCCCTGCCCCAGTTCCACCACTACTGATCATGGAACACTCCTACTTTGTGCTTAATTTTCATATGCCCAATATCACCTCATAGATTATGCATGATCCTTCTTTTTTCTGGACTTATATCTTGTACCAGATACACCAAGGCTGCATTTTTTTTGCCTTGCTACATTCCCCATCTATTAATAGTTACACCACTGTAGTGATGATTAGGGCTCCTCCTCTTTGCTCTGTTCACACCACATACAGTTCCACCCCTGCACTGATGATATAGGGCTACATAACTACATTGAAAATGCAGGTCTCTCTATTTGCTGCATTGACATCCACTGACCATGTAATTGTTTTACTAATAGTATGAGGATCCTCCTCTTTGACCCTCTCACATCCCTTGCCCAGGTAAACACTGTACTGATGGAGTGGGGTTCATTTTCTTTGTCCAATTCTCATCCTCTCTCCAGTTGCACCGCTATGCTGATGGTGTTGGGTGGCCCTGTTCACATCTCCTTTCCTATTATAACACTACACTGATGGTCTGGGGCTTCTCTTGTGTTCACATTGTGGTCTAGTTACACCAATACATGGACTCTTTCTCTTTCTGTTGGTCACATTCTCTGTCCCTTTACTCTACTACACCAATGGTGTAGCATTTATCTTCTCTGACCTGTTGTGACTCTGTTCCCAGATACAACTTTCCACCTCACATGAGTGGGTCCTCCTCTTTGCTATGTTCACACCTAGGTATGGATACATCACTGTCCTAGTGGGATAGGGTTCATTCTCTTTGCTCTATTCATACATCTGTCCAGGTATACAACTCCACTGATGGTGTGGGATTCCTATTTTTACCCTTTTCACATTCCCTAGTCAATTACACTACTGCATTTATAGATACGGTCTCCTCTTCTTTACCTCATTCACATCCCCTGCCAAGTTACTCCACTGCCCTCATGGGGTGGAGCTCCTCCTATTTGCCCTGTAAATTTTACTTTTCTAGTTGGTCTGCTGCAGTGATGTTACAGGGCCCCTCTTCATTGCATTGTCACATCCTCCCCCAAGTTGCACCATGGCACTGATGCTCTGCACGCCTCTCATTTGCTTCATTCACAGCTTCAGTGCAGTCACTCGGCTGCAGTGGTTGTGCAGATTCTGCCTCCTCAGGCCTGTTCTTCCCCTGTATTCATGAATTGGGCCTCAACCTTTTTTCCCTGGCCGCCCTGGATCTGGCCCCACCATTGCAGTGATAGTATGGATATGCACATCTCTGGTCTGCTTTCCTCCTCTGGCCCAGCACAGGATGCACTGATGGTGGGAGAACCTTTCTATTTGCTCCGTTCCCACAGCAGCATAGATGATGTGGGGCTGCCTCTGCTTAAACTTCCAATTTCCTTACCATTTAATGAGTCCCCTGATGGTATCAGGTTGCTCCTTTTCACCTTGTTCACATTCTGTACCCAGTTACATGACTGCACTGAAGGGACAGTGACCCTCCTCTTTGGCCATCTCATGTGCCCTGTCTGTGCACACCACAGTAATGACAGTGGCAGGGTCCCCCCTTGCTCATTCAGATCTGCGGTGCTCTTACTCCATGGCACTGGTGACACTTTCCTTGACCCTGTTCACTTCCGCAACCCAGGCACAACCCAGGTACAACACAGTGCTGGTGCTTTGGACATGCTACTTCTTGTCCGTCCACAGCCCTTGCAGTGCAACCACTGTGCCGGTGGTGCAGTGTTCCTGCTCTTTCCCATTCACATAACCTTGCCGAGCTACAGCACTGGGCTGGTGGTTTGGGGCTTCTTCTCTTTGCCTCGTTCATGTGTCCTGTCCAGTTACACCTCAGTACTAATAGTGTGTGGATTCTCGTGTTTTCTCTGTTCACATACCCTGTGGAGTTTCACCACTGAACTCTGACTCCTTCTCTTTGCCAGATTCTCATTGCCTGCACGCTGGCAGCACTACACTGATAAATGGATGGTTGCAGGCCTTATTCTATATAGCTTCATAATATACTCTGTCCAGTGTCACCACAGCAGTGACAGTCTAGAGTTCTTCCTCTTGGCCCTATTAACATGCCCTGCACTGTGCCCTGTGCTGATGGGGGAGGGGGTCATTCTCATTGTACTATTCATATCCCTTGCCATTTATACCACCACACTGATGGTGCCAGGCCTCTTTGCTGTGATCATATTCCCTGTCCAGAGTCACCACTATAGTAATGTTGCTTCTCACTTCCTGTGTGCATCTTCCATCCAGGAACTGATGGTGCAGGTTTCCTCCTTGATGCACCCATAAGGTTTGGGGCTTCTCATCTCTGACCTCTCAGAAAACCTCTCAAGCTGTACCATCGCACTAATAGGGCAGGGTTTTTCCTCTTGGCCCTGTTCATATTCCCTGTCCGTTTGCAGCACTGCCCTGATGGTGTAGCTCCTCCTTTTGGTCCTGTTCTCACCCAGTTCCCAGTTACACCACTGCACTGATGGGTCAAGTATCCTCCTCTATTCCAATCACTATTTACTGTCGCATTACTCCACTGCTCTGATGGTGTAGGGTTTTTTGTCTTTTCCTGTCCTCATTCCTTGGCTAGTAACTCCACTGTAGTGATGGTCCTGGGGCTCCTACTCATTGGTCTGGTCCTTTCTCCTCCTATCCAGTTGCACTAGTTCTCTAAAGGTTTGAGGTACCACCTCTGTGCATTTTCACATCCTCTGTCCAGTTATACCACTGCATTTGGTGCCAGACTTTTCCTCTTTGCCTTGTCCACATGCCCTGTCTAGATACACCACTGCACTTACAGAGCAGTGCTTCTGCAATTTGCCACATTCGCATCGTCTGTCCGGTTGCTCTAATGAACCAATGGTGTGAGTCCATTTTTCTATGCCCTTTTTACATCCTTTGACACCACTACAATGATGAGGTGGTTCTTGTCTTCATTACCTTGTTCCCATTCCCTGTTCAGTTATACTGTTGTGCTCCTTCTTTGCCCTGTTCACATTCTGCCATTACTGCACTGTTGTTTCAGGGGTCCTCATCTTTATCCTGGTCACATACCCTTCCCAGTTACTCTACTGGACTGACAGGATGGGGCTTCTCTTTCCCATTCACATCCTTTGTGCAGTTCTGACACTGTACCTCTGAGGCAGTGTTTCTCCTTGCCTTGTTCACATCCCTTCTCCCTTACAGCACGGTGTGCATTGAGCGTAGCTCCTTTCTTTGCCCCATTCTCATACTCTTCCCACTTATACCAGCACACCAACTGTACAGCATTCCATTTCTTTCCCAAATCACATCTTCTGTCAAGATACTCCAGTGCACTGATAGCACATGGCTCCTCCTTTCTGTTCTGTTCATACATACTCTCTTCCTTGTTACTCCACTGCACTCATGGGGCAGGTGTCCTTATCATAGGCCTATTCATATCTGCTGCCAGGATAAACCAGTGCACTGGTGGGCAGTCAGTCCGCCCCATTGCCCTGTTCATGTCCCCTATCCAGTCACTCTGCAGCACTAATGGTGTAAGGCTCTTCTTCTTTGCCTCCTTCACATCACCTGCCCAATTTTTCCGCTTCAGTGATACATTGGGCCTCCTCTTCTTTTGCCCTCCTAGTTATATCAGGCTTCCCCACTCATTTGCCTTTTTCACGTTTGTTGCCTAGTTACACAGCTGCACTTCTTTGCCCCATTTGTATTTTCTTTCCCGTTACTCCACTGTACTGAGGCGCCAGCTCCTTCTACTTGCACCATTTACACCACGACCCAACTTGTAAACAGCTGTTCCTATTTCTTCAGTTTAATTCCTCTGTAATTACCCTACTGCACTGATGGCAGGATCCCTACTTATCAGCCTATTCAAATCCCCTGTCAAGTTATAGGACTGCACGTACAGAGCGGGGCTCCTCCCTTTGCTACTTCATACCCCACACCAAATTACATCACTTCACTGATGTTTCAGGATGACTCCTCTTTGCCTAATTCGCATCCCCTGCTTATATACCACTATAGTGATGGTGTAGGGAGTCACCTGTTTGCCCTATTCACATTTCCTATGCAGTTAAACCACTGTGCTAATGTCAGACTTTGCCACTAGGCCCTATTCACATCACATTCCCATTTACACACCACTGTGCTGGTGTGGGGCACCTCATTTTTCCTTTGTTCACATCCTCTTCACAGTTGAACTGCTGTACCTCTGGAGCAGAGCTACTTCTATTTGCCCTTTGACAGCCATTGCCCAATTGCTCCACTGCATGGATGGGGCCAGGTTCCTCCTCTTTGCCTTGTTCTTGTTGCTGGTCCACTTATACCACCAAACTCATGTGGTAGGACTCTTTTGTCTGCCATGTTCACATCCTCTATCCAGTTTTATGCATATACCATGTGCGAATACTCTTCTTTTTTCTAATTACATCTCCTGTCCATTTTCTACACTGCAATGGTAGAATGGGGCAGCTGCTCTTTGCAAGTTCATATCTCTTGTCCAGGTACATCAGTGTACTGATGGGTCAAGGGTTCCTCCTCTTTGCAGGGTTACCCCTACTGACAACTTATACCCTCGTGCTCATGGTGTGGGTTTCCTCCTCTTTGTTCTTTTCACTTCTCTGTCCACTTCCACCACTACACTGATACTGTAGGGCTAATTCTCTTCGTTTATTACAGTCCCAGACATGTCACACCACTGTACTCACAGTTCAGGGTTCTTTCTCCTTGCCACGTTTGCTTCTCCTGAGCAGTTAAACCACTTCATTTATGGTGTGGAGCTCCTACTCTTTACATTGTTCACTTCCTCTTCTCAATTAAACCAATTCTCTGATGAATTGGGTGCCACCCCTTTACTCCTGATTACAAACTTTGTTCATTTATTCCACTGCACTAGTGCCAGGAAGCTGCTTCTCTTTTCCTGTTCACATCCTCTGGCCAGAGGATCGTCGTCGTTGCCCCGTTCACATCCTCTGCCTACTTCCTCCACTGCACTGATGATATGAGATTCCTTTTCTTTGTTCATGTCTCCTGTCCGGTTCCCTTGCTGTACTGCACTCCTGTTTACCTGTTCATATTCCCTGCCCAGTTCACCAGTGCACTGATAATGTGGGGCACCCTCTCTTTGGTGAATGCCCATTTACTCCACTGTACTCACAGTGCAGTATTCTTCTTATTTGCTCTGTTCACACATCCTGTTTTGTTTATGCCACTGTACCTGATGGGGTGGGTTTCTTCCTGATTGTCCCTGTCATATCTCCTGTCTAGTTACATGAGTGAACTAATGATGTAGAATCTATTTGTTTTTTCCACATCACATTTCCAGCACCGTTACACTGGGCACTGATGGAGTATTCCTTTTTCTCTTTAAACATTCACTTCCTCTGTCCAGTTTCTCTAGTGTGCTTATGGTACAATACTTCTCTTCTTTGCTTTGTTCATACCGGTATCTACTGTCCAGTTACTCTAACACACTGATGTGTTAGGATCCTTCCCTTTGCCATTTCACATTCCTAGTTAGTTTCTCCTGCAATGATGGTTTAGATCTCCTTCTTTTTGCCTATTTTCATGTGACCTGTTTACTTTTATCACTTCACTGATGATGTCAGGCTGCTCTTCTTTTTGGCATTCATATCGTCTCTAAAGTTACACCACTACACTTATGGTGTATATGATGCTCCCATTTCTCTGTTCATATCCCCTTTCCAGTTATACACTGAACTGATGGTAGGGGGGGTCTCTTCTCTGCCTTTTTGTATTCCTTGCTTAGTTATACCATCTCACATTTTGCCCTATTTGTTTGCTTGTTTGTGTTTTTTTAAATTGGCATATAGTTCACAAATCATAAAATTTACCATTTTAAAGTGTGCAATTAAGTGGAATTAAATATATTCATATTATATAGCCATCACCACTCTCTAGCTCCACAACATTTACACCTCCCCAAAATCCCTGATCCATAAAAGCAGTAACAATACCTTTCCCCTTCCCACATCCACTGAAAAAACACTTTCTGTCTCTATGAATTCACTTATTCTGGACCTTTCATATAAATGGAATTATACAATGTGTCACCTTTTATGTCTGCTTCTTTCACTTAGCATGTTTTCATAGTTCATCCCTTTTGTAGCATGTATCAATACTTCACTCTCTTTTATGGGTGAATAATAGTCCGTTATGCCACATGCATGACAGGAAGTGCATGGGTGGATAGAACATCCAGGCTAGGGGAGGACCCTGCAGAAGGTACGTGGGAAGAGGGAAAATGCAGCCAATGGTAGGGCTTACCTGCTCATTGATGGGAGGAGGTAGCATGTTACCAAGGGTAAGAAAGAGGTGAGAGGTGCATGAGAGGAAGAAGCATCAACCAAGTGGGTGAACTAGCAGAAGATGCATGGGTGGAGAGTACAGACAGTCTAGGGAAAAAAGTGGTAGGAGACACATGGGAGTATGGAGCAGGAGATGAATGAATGGAGGTTGCAGTCAACCTAAGGGAGTGTAAGGCACATGGTGCATGGGTAGAGGGTGCAGCAAGCCTTGGGGACAACCTGGCAAGAAGTGCTTCGGTCGAGGGAAAACCTAGTGCAAGGGAATAGTTGACAGGTGGTACATTGTTGTAGGGTTAATCTACCTTAGAGGAAAATAGCAGGTGGAACAGGGGTACAGAATGCAGCCAGCATGGGCAATGCCTGGAAGAAGGCAGACAGATCAAGGTTTCAGCCAGTTCAGTAGTGAACAAAATAGGTTTATGGTTTCAGGGTATAGCAAACCTACAGGAGAACCCAGCAGGTAGTTCATACGTGGAGTAAGCCTTAGACCTATAATAGGATCAGCAGAAAATGTATGGGAGAAGGGAGCATTCCTCCACAGGGGAGATCTGGCATGTGGTGCCTGGGTATAGGGTGCATCCTGCCTAGGGGTGGTTACAGTAGGAGCTATATATGAGTTAAGGGTGCAACCAGCCCAGAAGAGGACTTAGCAGGGGGTTGATGCATGAAGGGCACATGCAGCTTTAGGGAGGACTCAGCATAAGGTTCATAGGTGCAGTGTGCTATCATTGGAGAGGGGGTTCTGGCAGGAGTTTAATGGGGCTAGGATGCAGCTGGCCTACAGGTGGACTTAGAAAGAAGTACATGGGAATAAAAAGCATCAGACTTAGAAGAGGTACACCAGGATGTGCATGGAAGGAGGGCACAGTCAGCTTAGGTGAGACCTGTAAGCTGGTGCATGTGGGCAAGGTGAAGCCAGGCTGAAGGAGGATCTGAAAAAAGGAGCATGGGAGGAGGGAGTGTTCATACAATGGGGAGATCTAGCAGGAAGTGCCTGGGTGCAGGAAGTGTCAAGACTAGGAGAAGATATCACAGGAGGCTCATGGTGCAGAATGAAGCAAGTGAAGGGGAGGCTACTCAGGAGATGCACAGGTAGAGTCAACAGCCATCCTATTGGAAGATATGGCAGTGCATGTTTGGAGAATGCAGCAAACCTAGGGGTGGATGGGGTGCACATTCATGCAGGCTCAGGCAGCCTAAATAAGAACAATGCAATAGGTGCATAAGTGGAAATTTCAGCCAACCTAGAGGAGGTCATTGCTGGATATTTATGTCTGAAATGTTCAGCTTCCCTAGGAGAGTGTCAAAAAGAAGTGCGTGGTTGAACAGATCGTTAAGCCAAGGGCAGGACTAGGCAGAACATCCATGTGAAAAAGGAATAACAGGCTAGGAGAAGCTTAAGTATGAAGTGCATGGGTGCAGGGTACAGCCAACCTGGAGAAGGTTCCTGCAAGAAGTGAATGGGCGAATAAAGCATCAGGCTTAGAAGATTACCAACAGAAGGTACATTGGAGAAGGGATCATTCAGCCAAAGGGAATTCTAGTAGGAGGAAATGGGGTCAGGCTAAAACCAGATTATGATAGGACATTCACTACTAACCTTACTGGAGGTTCATGGTTGAAAGGAGCAGCCAGGCTAGGGGAAGTCTGAGCAGGAGGTGAGAAGGTGGACGGTAAAACCAGCCTGTGGGAGGACCAGTAGAACATTCACACGTGGGGGTAGAATTCTGCCTAGGAGAAAAGGCATAGGAAATGTGTCATTGGAGATTGCAGCCAGCCTATGGGGACATGTGACATGAGGTGCATGGGTGGAGGGAGCAACAACTCTAGGGGACAATCTGGAAAGAAGCTCATGGGCAGAAGGAGAATATAGTGTAGGGGAGGATTTATCAAGTGGTACAATGGAGAAAGGTGCATCCAGCCTAGGGGAGGCACCTAAAGAAGGTACATTGGTCTAGATTACAACCAGCCCAGCTGGGAACATAGTAAGAGGTTCATTGACTCAGCGTGCAGTCAACCTACTACACTTGTAACAGGAAGTTCATGGGAGGGAGTAGTCAGTCTACAAGAAGACACAATAGGAGGTACAAAGTTGGAGTAGAGCCATACTAGGGGAGTTGGGATGAGCTTGTGTGAAGAGTGCATTCAGCCTAGGAGGGGTGTATGGCAGGAGTGCAAGTGTGCAGGAAGCAGCCAGTTTGAAGGAGGACGCAGGGGCTAAGGGAGGCCCCTACAGGGCGTGCATTGAGTATGCATTCAACCTAGGGGCAGAGATAGTGTTAAGTGTATGGAAGCAAAGTTCAACCAGCCTAGAGGACCCAGAAGTAAGTGCATGGGTAGAGGGTGTATCAGGCTTAGGAGAGTACTCAGTAGGAAGTATCTGGGTGGAAGAAGTAGCCAGGCTAAGGTAGGACCTAGCCAGAAGTACATGGATGGAGGAAACATTTATCCTAGGGGAGGATACAACATGGGTCCTTGCATGGAGGATGCACAAAGCATATGGGAAGATCCAGCAGGAACTGAAAAGGCAGAATGTACATCCTGCTTAGGGGAGAATATGGCGTGAGATGGGTAGATGGAGAGTGCCATCAACCAAGAAGAGGATCTGGCAGTGAATGCATGGGTAGAGGGAAAATCTAGCTAGGGAGGCTCCTGCAGGAGGTGCATTGATAGAGTGTACATCCAACCTATGAGCAGATACAGTAGCAAATATGTGGGTATAGGATTCTGTCAGCCTAGGGGAGGACTTGGCAGGTGGTTAATGGGTAGAGGAAACAGCCAGACTAGCAAAGAACCTGGAAGTATGTGCATGAGTGGAGGAAGTATCTAGTCTAGGGGAAGATTAAGCAGAGGTGCACGGCTGAATGAAGCAGCCACCATGGGAGAGGATCCAGCAAGGATCCAGCGCAATGGTGAAGGAAGCATCCAACTAGGGGAGAACTTGGCAGGAGGTGTATATATAGTGTGCAGGAAGTGTAGGTGAGTTCATGGTAGGAGGCACATGGTGATTGAAGGAACTTCTAGCTTTAGGGGGGAATCTGCAGAAGGTACATAAATGAAGGGGTCGTGCAGCCTAAGGCAAGACTCTGCATGTGGTGCCAGGTTGAAGGGAGCAAAGTTTGGTAGAGAACCCAGCAGGTACGTCAAGTGGTAGTTACAGCCAGCCTAGGGAAGGATCTGGCAGGAAGTGAATATGTGGAGGACACATCCAGCTAAGAGGAGGCCTTGGCAGGAGCTGCATGGGTAGAGTGTGCAGCGAGCCTAGGGGATGACCCAGCAGAAAGTGCATGAGTGGAGGGAGAATCTAGCATATGGAAAGACTCTACAGGTTGTATGTGGGTGGATGGTTCATCTAGTATAAAGGAGAACATGGCTGAAGGTGGAAGGGTATGGCGTGCTGTCAACATAGGGAAATCCTCTGCAGAAGGTGCATTTCTTAGGGTGCAGCCACCCTCTGCAGAAGGTGCATTTTTTTAGGGGAGCACTCAGCAGGAAGTTCATTGTTGAAGAAAGCCTCAGGCCTATAATAGGATTGGCAGGACCTTCGCAGCAGAAAGGAACATTCAGCCAAAGGGTCAACCTGTCTATTGTTATGTGGGTGTGGCATGAATCCAGTCTGGGCGTATGCACAGTAGATGGTATATGGATGCAGGATGCAACCAGCCTGTGGGAGGACTAGGCACAAAGTGCATACATGGAGGGCACATTCATTCTTGGGGAGCACTTGGCTGGAGGTACATGGGTAAAGAGTGTACCATTTATAGGGGAGGACCCAGCAAGATGTGCATGGTGGGACTGTGAAGCTAGACTAGAAAATAACAAGGAAAGATTTCCATGGGTACAGGATACTAAGTGAGGGCATTGCATGTGTTATATTTGAGGTTAATGGGTTAGGGTGCAGCCAGCCTAGTTCAAGACCTGGCAAGCAGTTCTTGGGGGAAAACCTTTAGGGATAGAAAAAGACCAAGAGGAGGTGTGTTGAGAGGTGTATATGGCCAAATTGAGATCTTGCAGCTGATACATGTGTCCAGCATAAAACTAGCATATGGGAGGATCCATCAGAAAGTGTTGGATCATCAGGAAGATTGAGGGATCATCCAGAGTAGAGGAAAAAAATAGTTGAAGGTCCATGTGTAAAGAATGCAGCCATCCCAGGGGAGGACCCACAAGAAATGTATGAGTAGAGTCTGCAGCCAGCCTATTGAAGGATATGACAGGCAGCAAGCCTAAGGAAGGACATGGTAGGAGGCACATGAGTGCAGGGTGCAAGCAAGAGGATCTGGCGATAGGTTCATGGCAGTGAGTTTAGCCTGATTATGGAAGGACAAAACTGGATATGCATGTGTGCAAATTTCAGCCAGCTTAAGAGAGTATGAGCAAGAAGTGCATGAGTGGAGGGAACATCCAGCCTAGGGATGGATGTACATGCGTTCAATGAGCATCCCACCTAGTAGAGGGGATGAGTTTTTTTGATTTTCAGTCAGCTCATGAGGCACCCATTTATAAAGCTTTTTAACTTTTCCAATCTGCTTCAAATGCTGAATGACCCATAGAATGGTCGATGTTGAGTTCTTCAGAAACTTCTTGTGTAGTTTTAAGAGGATCAGCTTCAATGATTGCTCTCAATTGGTCGTTGTCGACTTCTGATGGCAAGCCACTGTGCTCCTCATCTTCAAGGCTCTCATCTCCTTTCCAAAACCTCTTGAACCATCACTGCTCTGTATGTTTCTTAGCAGTTCCTGGGCCAAATGTGTTGCTGATGTTTCAAGTTTTCTCTGCTGCTTTACTACCCATTTTGAACTTGAATAAGAAAATCACTCAAATTTGCTTTTTATCGAACAGCATTTCCATAGTCTAAAATAAATATAAAATAAACAGCAAGTCACAATTCATTAGCAAGGAACATAAAATACGAAATACACATTAAAATGATATATAACGTAATCCCATTTATTTAAGAATGTATTCCAATATCGAATGGCAAATTTCAACAGTGCTAAACTGCAATTACTTTTACACCAACCTAATACATGGGCGGAGAAACTCTCAGGCCTAGAACATGAATAGTGGGAAGTTCATAGGACAAAGGAACATTTAAACAAGTGATACCTAGGAAAAGGTGTGGGTGCAGGGCGTAGCAAGGCTGTGGGAGAACAAAATGCAAGGGGCATGGGTGCAGGGTGATAATGGCTTCATGGAGGACATGACGGGATGTTCATAGGGGGAAAAAATCAACCAGATTAAAGAAGTACCTAGCAAGAAGTGCATACATAGAGGTGCATTTCCTGCTAGTTACTTAGCCTAGGGGAGGACTTGGGAGGAGGAATATGTATACATCGTGCAGCCAACCTAGAGGAGTTCATGGTCTGGAGGTCATGGGTTGAGGGAGCTTACAGCCATAGAGAGGATCTGCAGAAAGTGCAGTCAGTCTTGTGGAGGATATGACCATTGGTACATGGCTAGAGGGTGCTGCCAGCCTGAGAAAAACACAGGAGAAGGTGCATGTGTGCAAGGTGCAGAAGCCAAAATGAGAATCTGGCAGTAGGTACATGGATGGGTGTAGGGTCCAGGCTACCTAGGGGAAGACATGGAAAAATATGTATACTTTCAAGTTTTAGCCATTCCAAAGGAGGATCAGCAAGAAGTGCATTAGTGAACGGAGCATCCAGCCCAGGTGAGTACTCAGTAGGATATGCATTGAATAAGGATTGTCCAATCTATAAGAGTACCCTGCAGGAAGTGCATACTGAAGGGTGTAGCCAACCTGGAAAAGGACTGTACAAGAAGATCATAGGCAAAGAAAGCATCAGGTCTGTTAAAAGACATGAGGAATGTGAATGGGAAGAACGAATTTTCAGGAAAGGGGAGTCCTACCAGGTAAAAACTGGGGATGTAGCCAGTCTCTAGATGTACAGTTTAGAGTGTGCATTGATGCAGAGTGCAGCCAGGCTCTCAGGATCATGTTTGAAGTGCATGATTGGGGCAGGGGAGCATCCAAGCTAGGAGAGGTATAAGAAAGAGGAGTAAAAATGAAGTGAACAGTCAGCTGAGGGGAGGACTCAGAAGTGCGTACATAGGTGGAGGCAGAAACCTGCCTAGGGTAAGAGCCATAGGAGATGCAGGGTTAGAGGTTTGAATTCAGTCCAAGGAAGCATGTGGCATGAAGTATATATATGTAGGGAGAATCTAGCATACAGGAGGATTTGGCAGGTGGTGCATAAATGAAGGGAGCATCCAGCCTAGGGGAGGACTAGGTAAGTTGAATATGAGGGAAGGAGTATTTAGCCTAGGTAAAGCCCCAGCATGAATGTATGAGTGGAGGGTGCAAGCCATCCTATAGAAGGACCTGCAATAAATGGGTGGAGGAAGCATATGGCCTAGGAGGAGATAGGGAAAATGTTTAAAGCAGGAAAAAGTATTCAGCTTAGGTAAGACCTGGCAAGTGGTGCATGGGTGCAGGGTGAAGCCACTCTAGGAGAGAACCCAACAGAATGTAAATGGATGGAGAAGGCATCCAGCCTAGGGGAAGATATTGTAAAAAGTGCATGGGAGGGCCGGGCGCGGTGGCTCACGCCTGTAATCCTAGCACTCTGGGAGGCCGAGGCGGGTGGATAGCTCAAGGTCAGGAGTTCGAAACCAGCCTGACCAAGAGCGAGACCCCATCTCTAAAAAAAAAAAAAAAGTGCATGGGAGCCTAATGAAGGAGTAACACAGAAGATGCATGGGTGTCCAGCTGGTCTTGTGGATGATATGGCAGCTCATGCAGGATTGGGGGGTGCCACCAGCCTATAAGAGGAGATAATAGGTGGTGCATTGGTGCTGGGTGCAGCCAAATTTAGGGAGGAACAGGCAGGATATGCATGGTTGGAGAGAGCTGGTAGCCTAGGGATGTCTCATCAGGAGGTGAAAATATAAAGATTTCATCTAGCCTAGAGGAGGACCTGGCAGTACATACACAGGTTGAAGAAGAATCCTACCTAGGGGAGGACCATGCATGGGTGGAGGTTGCAGTTAGCCTAAAGATGGGTATGGCTGGAGGTACATTGATGAAAAATGTAGTGAGCCAAAGGGATGGTCTTGCAGAAGTTCATGGAAGAAGGGAAAATTACCTTAGGGGAGGATTTTTCAGGTGGTGAAATGGTAGAGAGTTCATTCAATCTAGGGTAGAATATGGCAGCAGAAGGTGCAGAGAAACGGAGTTCAGCAAGCACATATGAGGTCCCTGTAGTAGATACATTGATCTAGGTTTCAGTCAGCCCAGAGGTGCACATAGTAGATGGTGCAGTGATTCAGATATAGCCCAGACTGCTTCAGGACTTACCAGGAAGTTCTAGCCAGTTTAGGGGAGGACTCAGCTGCAGGTGCAAAGTTGCAGAATATAGTCAGTTTAGAGTAGAAGATGACAGGAAGTGCATGAATGGAGGAAGGATCAGATCTAGCAGAGGATGTGGTGGGTTGAGAAATAACAGGAGGTGCGGGAGTGCAGGGTAAAGCCAGGTAGGCGAGGGCAGAACCAGGCATCAGTGGAGTATCAGTGGAGAATACAGCTAGCATAGGGGTACTTGACTGAAGGTGAATGAATAGATGATGCAATAAACACAGGGCAGGATCCAGCAAGAAGTATAGGGGTATAGAGCATGCACCCTGAAGGAAGATATTGCAGAAGGTTCAAGGGTACAGAGTGCAGCCAACCTAGAAAAGGGCATGGAGGCAGGTGCATGGATGCAGGGTGCAGTCAGCTGAGGGAGGGAAATGATAGAAGATTGCAAAGTGCATACAATGTAGCAGGAGGATAGGAATGAAGTACATAATTGGAGGGAGCACTTGGCCTATGAAAGGATTTGGCAGGATGTGTATGGCAGGAGATACATGGTGGCAGGGAGAAGCCAGCACAGGGAATGACTCTGCAAAAGATACATGGGTGGAGAAAGCCTCAGGATTTGGATAAGAAGAGTAGGAAGTGAGAGCATTCAGTCCAGGGAGAACTGGCAGGTGATATTGTGGTTTTAGGACACACCAGCCTAGGAGAGGACATAGTAAGGACTCATGGGTACAGGATACAGTGAAACAGGGTAGGACTGGTGGGAAGTGAATAGGTGAAAGGTGCATCTAGCCTAGGATAGGATACAGCAGAAGGTGCATTGGTACAGGATGCAGCCAAGCCTAAAGGAAGACATAGGGAAAGATGCATTGATGCAGGGCCCAGTGAGCCAAGGGGAGGACACAGTAGGAAATAAATAGGTGGGATGACTAGCCAGCCTAATTCAGAGCTTAGCAGGAGATTAAATGTTGGAGGGTACAGCCAGCCTATGGGAGGATCTGGCAAGAAGTTCATTGGCAAACAGTGCAGTAAGCTCGGTGGAGGCTCACACAGGAGTTGAATGGAAGAAGGATCATCCACCCTAGGAGAAGATGGAATACGAGGTGCATATGTGGAAACAAGCCTAGAAGAGGACCAGCAAGAAGTGCATGGGAGGAAGGAGCATTCGACAAAGGGGAGTCAGAGCAGTGGTATATGCATGCAGGTTGCTGCAAGCCTATTCAAGTACATATTAGGATATGAATTAGTGTAGGGTGCAACCGGTTGACATGAGGACCCACCCAGTTGGAAGTGCTTGGTTGTAGAGCACATCCAGACTAGGAGAGGTCTCATCAGGTGGGAAAAGGTGGATGGATAGACAGCATCGGCCTAGGGGAAGATGTGACAGGAAATGCATAGGTGGGAGTTCACTCAGTCTAAGTGAAGAAGCAGTAAGAGATGCATCTAGCACATGTGAGGCAATGGAAGTGGCGCATGGATGGAAGATTCAGTCAGTTTGAAGGAAGACACATCAAAAAGAGCATGAGGCAATGGGGAATACATCAAAAAGTACTTGAGTAAATGGGCCAACCAGTCAAAGGGTAGAATCATCAGGAGGTTATGAGTGTAAGGTACAGTCTGTCTAGAAAGCTTAAGGGGGAATCCAGCAGGAAGTGAGTAGAAAGGACATACATCCTAGGGAAAGACTCTGGCAAAGATTCATTAGTGGATGATGCAAGCAGCTTAGAGGAGGACCCAGCAGAAAATACATGAGTAAATGGAGTAGCCAGTCTAAAGGGGGACTTATTAGAAGATCCATTGGTTTAGGCAGGAGCCAGCTTAAGGAAAGACATGGCAGTTGGTGCATGGGTGGAGAGATTATCCATCCTAGAGGAAGATCCAATAGAAAATGCATGGGTGAAGGGTGCAGGCAACCAAAGCAAAGGCATAGTGGGAAATGCATGAATGGAGGGTTCATCTAGCCTAGTGGAGGATATAGCAGTAAGTACATAGGGGTAGGCAGCATCTAGGCTAGCGTATAACAACTGAGGCTCCAGCAAATGCTTGGAGTCTATCCAAACCTCTGCACTAAGAGACTTGACAAACTGTAGCATGACTTCTAGTAAATTAAGACCATGTCCCTAGTATGACCTCAGCACCCACCCCATGATATGCCTGACTGAGAAAGCTTAATGGTGCCAGAAGAATTTACTGTTTATTCCAGCTAAAACTTGGTGGTAGACAGATAGGCCTCTAAATCCCCTCTCAAAGAAGTTATTTTAGAAGGCTTCAGATTATAAATCCTTTCTCTGTTCTTCAAGATGTAAATCTGCTACCCAAAACTATTTCCTCAAGGATCTGAAAGCTGTCTCTTGGAAATGCAGACATTCAGGGAGATAACTAGCTTTTTCTCTTTGTTCCAGTGAGAGGATAAGGGCCTAACTTCTGTAAGCACTCGGGTTTAACTTGTGCCACTGCTTCTGTCATAAAAATAGAAGTTTGTTTCATGAAGTTCATGGGTGGAGCTTCCAGCAAGCCAAGGGGACTTGGCAGATAGTGCGTGGTTGTGTGTATTATACAGACTAGGTTGTATTAGCGGAGAGTGAAGGCAGCATAGCAGAGGACACAGCAGGGTGTGCATAGGTGCAGGACACATCTAGCCTAGAGAAGTATCCAGCAAGTAGTTCATATGTAGAGGTTGAAGCCATCCTAGGGTAGGATATTGCAATAGATGCATTGATGGATAGCACAGACAGCCAAAGAGGGAACCAGAAGGTGGGGCATAGGAAGGAGGGCACAGCCAGCCTAGGATAATTAGTACATAGCAGCAGGTGCATGGTTGTGAGATGCAATAAGCCTCAGAGAAACCTGGCAAGAAGTCTGTGGGTGGAGGGAAATAAAGATCATGGCAAAATAAGGCAAGAGGTACATAAAAAGAGGTAGCATTCGGCCTAGAGGAGACTTAGTAGGTGATGCACGGGTACAGGGTGCAGTTAGCTTAAGGATGGATATTTGAGAAGATGCATTGATCCAAAGTGCAGCCAGATGTGGGGAACACCTGGTATAAAGTGCGTGGGTGGAAGGAGCAATCAGCCTATTGAGTTCTTAGCAGGAGGTGCAAAGTTGGAGGGTATAGCCAGCTTAGAAGAGATCCTGGCAGGAAATGTATAGGTGGAAGGAGCATTCTGCCCAAAAGACAATATGGCAAGAGGTTCATGATGCAGTCAACCTCTGAGAGGACTTGACAAGATAATCATAAGTGAAGCCTGCAGCCAGCTTAAAGGAGGATATGGTAAGACGTACAAAGGTGAATGGTGTTTTACACCTAGAAAAGGACATGAGAGGGACTGCATTGCTGTAGGATCCAGCTTATGCAAGGGTCCAATATATCAGGCAGTGCATGGATAGAGAGAGCATCCAGTCTAAGGCAGGACCTGGCAGAAGGTACATGGGAAAAGGGAGCATCCTGTGGTTCAATCAAGTTGGCACATAAAATTAACCATCACAGCATCTCTTCTGGCTCCTTCCCTATGCTGGCTGCATGCCACACCCATGAACCCATCTGCCCTTAGCTTGATGCTACCCCAACTTATGCACTTCCTGCCAGGTCTTCTCTTGGCTAGACGTATCTTCAACCTTGGCACCTTCTGCTGAGACCTCCACTAGGCTGGCTGTTCCTTCTACCCATGCACATCCTGTCACACCCTCCTAAGGCTGATGGTACTCTACACAAGAACCTCTTAATAATATATCCTCTCTTAGTCTGCCTGTACCCCATATCCATACCTCACCTGCCAGGTCTTCTCTAGGCTGAATGCTCCTTCCTGCAATGCATCTCCTGCCAGTGCTCTTCTAGGCCTGACACTGTCTCTACCAATGATCTTTCCAGGTCCTCCTCAAGGCTTTCTACCTACTGCACCATCTGGAAAATCTCTTTTGAGGCAAATGCTCCCTTATCCCATGCAGCAACAACTTGTTCCTGCTCTAGGGCGGATGTTCCCTCCACCAATACACTTCCTCCAGATTATTTGCCTTAGGCTAGAAATCCCTCCAGCCATGCTTCTGCTAACATGTCTTCCCCTATGGTGGCACACTCTCCACTGATACATCTCCTGCCAAGTTCTCCCTTATGTGGGATGCTGCCTCCACCTATGCACTTCCTGCAGGATCCTCCTCCGAGGTGGCTGATTTCTGCGTCCATATCCTGCAGTGTTCTTCCCTTAGCTGTATGCTACCTCCAACCATGTACTGTATCCAGGTCCTCCAAAAAGCTGGCTGAACCCCACATCTAAGCACCTCCTCCTATGTAAGGCCTAGGACAGCTGCATTCTAAACCCATGCACTTTCTATGAGATACTCCACATTGACTGCACACTGCAACCTGCACTCTTCCCATTTGTTACATTAAACTGGATGCAGTATTCTCCCATGCATCACCTGCATTATCCACTCTGGTCTTGATTCCCCATTCAATGATGCACAACCTGCTGGATCCTCCCCTAGGCTCATTGCATAAACCAATCATGCCTGTCAGGACTCCCCTTAAACTAGATGTTCCCTTCACCAAAATCTGCCATATCCTCCCTTAGGATAGCTTAAATTTCAACTCATGCTTCTATAGCACATTCTTTCATAAGCTGCCTGCATTTGCACCCAAGCACCTCCTGCCATATCCTACCCTATGCAGGATACTCCCTCCACCTATGCACTTTCTACATCAATGTACCTAGTCTATATGCACCCTCCACACATACATGGCCCTCAGGGCCTCACCTTGGCTAGATGCTCCCTCCATACATGCATCTCCTGTTGAGCCCTGACCTGACCTGGCTACAACATCCCTCCTATAGTCCTCTTTGTCACAGCCTCCCATGGGCTGAATGCACACCTCATCCACCCATGCACTTACTGCAGGATTTTTCTCCCAAGATTGACTGTTTCTTGCACCCTTGCACTAACTGCAGGCTCTACCTACCTTTTGGCTGGATGCTTTCCAACTATGCCCTTTCTCTGTGTCCTCTCCGAGTCTGACTGCACACTGGACCTATGCATCTCCTAATATGTCTAGCCCTGGGTTGACTGCATGCTCGATTTATGCAACTCCTGAAAGATCTTCCTCTACATTGACTACACCTTCAACCTTGTACCTCCTCCAAAATCAAAAGTTGCTCACTTTCATCCATACACTTCCAGCAGGGAATCTCCCCAAAGGTGGCTATTTCCTACATCCCTGTACCTCCTACATAGTCCTCACCTTGGCTAAATGCTCCACCCAACCAAACATCTTCTCTTGAGTTTCCCCCTAGTTTAGCTACAACTTCCTTCCCATGCACCTCTTGCTACCACCTCCTGTAAGCTAGCTCTACACTCTACCAATTCACCCCTTCCTCCCTAGGCTGGCTCACCCTTAACTTATGAATCTCCTGAGGATCCACTCTTAGACTGAATGCTCTCACCAGCCTTGTAATTTCTGTCTTCTTCTACACTAGCAATACCTGTAAGCAACACACTTATTGCCAAGTTATCCACTATGCTGGGTATTTCCTATATCCATGCACTACTGCAATTTCCTACCATAGTCTGTATGTTGCTTCCACCAATGCATTTACTTCCAGGTTCTTCTCCTAGCCTGGCTGCACCATTCACCCATGCATTTTTCTTTTTTTTCCCTTTTCTTCCTTCCTTCCTCCCTCCCTCTACCCCTCCCTGCTTCCCTCCTTTTCCCTTTCCCTTTCCCTTTCCTTCCTTCCTTCCTTCCTTCCTTCCTTCCTTCCTTCCTTCCTTATTTCTTTCAGCATATTATGGGGGTATAAATCTTTCGGCATATTATAAGGGGTACAAATGTTTAGGTTGCATATATTGCCCTTGCCCCACACCCCAAGTCAGAGCTTCAAGCGTGTCTATCCCCCAGACAGTGCGCTTCGTACTCATTATGTATATATATACCTATGCATTTTTCTATCATGCTCTCCACTACACTGGATGATCCCTCCTTACTTGCACTTCCTAAGCTAACTGCACTTTCCACTCAGAAACCTTATGCCAGGTCCTACCCTAAGGTGGATGCTCTCCTCACCCAGGCTTCTCCTGCCAGTACTCCCTTATGCTGGATGCATCCCTGACCCAAGTACTCTTTCAAGAAGCTCCAGCCTTAACCCATGAATCTCCTGCCAGTTTTCCCCTAAGTTGGATGCACCTTTTACCCATTTACTTTCTGCCAGATCTGACCCTAGATAGGCCATGACTTCCATCCATGCACTTCATGCTGAGGCCAAACTAAGGAAAGATTCCCTCCACTCAAAGACCTTCTCTAAACCCCCAGCCCCCACTACCCTCATCCTGGACTGCTGCTTCATCCAACCATGAATTGACACACTGATCCTTTCCAAGCCATGTACTCCCTCCAAACATGTACATATACCAATGACCTCTCCTAGGCTTAGTACACCCTTGACCTATGGTGGTGTCCTGCCCTCAACTGGAAGCTCCTTGCACCCATGGAGTACTGAAATATACTCCCCTGTGAAGGATGCTATCTCTAGGCTATCTCTAGCCTAGAGTAGGAATAGGCAGGAAGTAGTGCATGGATTGTGGGTGCATTCAGCCTAAGGGAGGGCATGAAAGGAGGTGCACAGGTGCAGGATGCCACCAACTAATAGGAAACCCCTATAGAAGGTGAATTGATTGAATTTGCAGCCAGCCTAGGACATATTTGGAAGTTCGTATATTCAAGTTGAAGTGAGCCTAGGAGAGACCCGGGAAGGACATGCGTGAGTGGAGGAAACATCCAGCCAAAAGGAGGTCTCAGCAGGAGTTGTGCAGGTGAAATGTGCTGTCAACACAAAGGAAGGTATAATAGGTGGGACATGTGTTCAGGGAGATTCCAGTTTAAGTGCGGGATCTGTAGGAAGTCCTTAGATATAGGGGGTATCCAGCCTATGCGAGTACCAGTCATTAAGTGTGTGGGTGGAGCATTCAGCCAGCCTAGAAGAGGACATAACAGGAGATGCATGTTTACAAGGAAAGATTTGTGCTAAGGGAGCTTTTAGTCAAGGAGGAAAATCTGTAGGAAGGCCACATGTGGCTGGAGCATTAAGGTTTTGAATGGGTAAAAGATGCAGTCAGCTCAGCAGTGGACATAGTAGAATGTGCAAGGGTGCATAGTGAAGCAAGCCTGTGGAAGGACCCAGCATGAAGTTCATGAGTATAGAGAGCAGAAAGCGGCCAGCCTAGAAAAGGATAGAAGGAGGGTCATGGTTGGAGGGTTCAGCCAGATTAGGGTGGGAAATGTCAAAAGACACATGTTTGCAAATTGCAATCTTTCTAGAGGAGGATCAGAATGAAGTGTTTGGCTACAGTAAGTATCCCACCTATGGGAGGAGTCAGCACTTTCTGCATGGGAAGAACAAGCATTCAGCCTAGGGGAAGAAGGGAAAGAATAGTAGGAGGTGCATGCATGTATGCCTGGTGCAACTAGCCTAGTTACATACTGAGCAGAAGATACATTGGGCGGAGAGGTTAGCCAGCCAATGAACAGGCACAGAAGACCATGCATGTGTCCAGAAGGCATCCAGCAGAGGAGGGTACCCATAGGAGATACATGGGTAGAGATCGCAGCCAATTAATGGGGGATATTGGAGGCACATGGGTGTAAAGAGTATCCAGGCTAAGGGGGATCTTGGCAGGAACTGCATGAATTTAGAGTGCAGTGAGCCTAGGGTGATGATCCAGCGGGTAATGTATGGAGAAGAGAGCATCCAGTTTAGGATCAGGTTTCTGTTGGAGGAGGGTGGGTGAAGGATGCAGCCACCTATGGGAGAAGACAGCAGGAGGTGTGTGAGTATAGTGTGCTCCCAGTATAGCAGAGGACCTAGTAGAGAGTGCATGGTTGGTGTACAAAGCCATTCTAGGGGAGAATTGACAGGAAGTCTATATAAGTCCATGGGAAAAGGACATAGCCACCCTAGGGGAGAACATAACAATAAGTATATGGATGCAGGGTGCAGTCAGCCTAGGGCAGGACCAAGGTGGTGGTACATGGGTGCAGGTGCTTTCTGCCTGTGGAAGAACATAGCAGGAAGTACATACGTAGAAGGAAAATCCTGTCTAGAGGAGGATATGGCAGAGGGTGCATGAGTACAAAATTCATCCTGCCTAGGGGAGAACTCGTAGGAGTTGTATGGCCTGGAGTTTGCAGCATGGGTATTTACAGAGCATCCTGCCTAACAGAGATACATTGATCAAGGATGTGGTAAGTGAAGGGTAGAATCCAGCAGGTAGTTTAAAGGGGAAGACAGAATTCAACCTAGGGAGAATTCAGAAGGTGGTACATTGGTGAAGGCTGGATCCAGTCTAGGGGAGGAGATGGTAGAATGTACAAGTATATAGGGTGTAACCAGCCTAGGGAAGGAACCTGATGGAGGTGCATGGGTCATGAGTACAGGTAGCTTGGGGCCAAACATAGTAGAATTTGCATGGGTGTAAGGTACAGGTAACCTAAGGGAAGATCCTGCAGGTAGTACTTGGGTGTAGGGAACATCTAGCCTAGTGAAGGGTTCTGAAGGAGATGAGTGGGTGGGTGAAGCTACTATCCTATGGGAGGATCCAGCAGGGCAGATATGCATGGGTGGAAGGTCTAGCCAATTTTGAAGAGGACATGAGAGGATCTGAATGGGTGCAAGAAGCAGCCAGCCTAGGGGAGGAGATGTCAGGAGACAAAGCCAGACAAAGAAAGCATCTGGCAGGAAGTACATAAAGGACAGAACATGCTGCCTATACCCTAGGTAAGGGCCAGCAGGAGACACATGGGTGGAGATTGCAGCCATCCTAAGGGAGGATATGCCAGGAGGCTAGGGTTGTAGGAAACATTCAATCTAAGGCAGGTCTTGGGTGGAGGTGCATGGGTGGAGGTAGGAGAATACAGAATAGGGGAGGCCCTGAAAGTTGGTGCATAGTTGCACAGTGAATCTAGCCTATGAGTAGAGATGGCAGGAAGTGCAATGGTGCAGGTTTAAGCTATTGTATCGGATGAAACTGCAGGAAATTAATAGTTGGAAGTTTTAGACAGTGTAGGCCCAGACCTAGTAAGATTTTCATGGATGCAGACTGCAGACAAATAAGGGAGGTTCCAGCATGTAGTGCATTGATGGAGGGAGCCTCCAGCCTAGGGGAGGACATGGCAGGAGGTGTATGGGTGGAGTGTGTAGCCAGCCAAGGGGAGAAAATATTCAGAGGGGTATGTGTGGATGTAGTTTCCATACTAAGGAAAGAAATGATGTGAGGGTGCACACATGGATGGACCATAAGTCTAGGGAAGGACATGGCAGGAGATACAGGAATGCTGGGAGCAGCTAGCCTAGAAGACTCTCCTGCAGAAAGTGTATGGGTTTATGATGTAGTAAGCCTAGGTAGAGACACAGTACATGGGTTCAAGTTGCAGTCAGCCATGAGAAAGACTGGATAGGAAGTTCATGGATGGGTGGATGGAATAAGCATCAAACATAAGTAGAGCTTGGCAAGTGGTTCATGGAATGAGGGTACAGCCACCTTAGACATGACCAAAGGAAGAGCAAGATTGGAATGAGCATCTAGCGTAGGGGAAGTATTAGCAAGTATTGCATGGGTGCAGGGTGCAGCCAACGTAGGAGTAGACATAGCAGGAGTACATGAGAGTTTGGTGTATCCAGCTAAAATGAGGATCCTGTAGAAAGTGCATCCAATCTAAGGGAGTATATGGCAGATAATGCGTGTGTCCAGAATGTATCAGCAGAGGGGTTTATATGTAGGAGATACATGAGTGGAGATTATAGCCAGCTTAATGGGAGATATGACAGGGATGCATAGTGAACATCCAGGGTAAGAGGGGCTTTGGCAGGAGGTGCATGGGTGAGGAGTGCAGTGAGCAGTGAGGTGGGTCCAGGAAATAGTATAATGAGGGAGGGTGAATCTACTCTAGAGGAGAACTCTGCAAGTTGTACATGGTGGAGGGAGCTTCCAGTCTAGGAGAGGAGATGGCTGGGCGTGCAGATAAGCAGAGTGCAGCCAGTTTAGGGAAGGAATCTGCAGGACATGCTTTGGTCAACGTTTCACTTAGTCTAGAGCCGTACACAGTAGGATTTATGTGGATGCAGGCTTCCACTAACCTCAGAAGGAAACTGGCAGGTAGTACATGGGTAGAAGAAGCATCTCACCTAAGGAAGGACTTAGAAGGAGGCAGAGAGCTAGAGGAAGTTGCCACCCAAGGGGAGGACAATGCATGAAATGCATGTTTTGAGGAGCATATGATCTAGGGGAGCATTTGGCAGGAAGTGTATGATTTGAGTGTGCGATCAGTCTATGGTGGATATGGTAAGAGGGGCATTGGTTGAGATGGCTTTTAGCTTAAAGGATGGATGATGGAGGAGGTGCATAAATGGAGATCTCTCCAAAGACAAATGCTCCCTTCTCTCATCCACTATTCCCAGTCTTCCTGCCTTAGTCCTACCTTAGGCTGGCTTTGTCCCTCACTAATATATTTCCTGCTGGGTCCTCACTTAAGCTAGCTCTACCCTCCATTCATGCATCTCTTACTCAGTCCACTCCTAGGCTGTATGCTTCCACCACCCACACACTACATGCCAAATTCTATGAACTGGATGATCTCTTCACCCATGAAACTCCTCACATGTCCTCCACTAGGTTCGATGCACCCTCCATTAATGAAATATCTCTTTTAATTTCTGCCCTAGGCTGCTTATTCTCTCAACCTATGAGCTTCCTACTAGATCCTGCTCTAGGCTGCCTATATCTTCCATTCATCATCTCTCTGGCATGTCCTTGTCTAGGCTAGCTGTATGCTCCAGTCATGCATTTTTTTACTGGGTCCTCCCCTAGGCTGGCTGCACCCTATACTAATGTACTGCCTCCAATTTCTCCCAAGGGTATATGCCATCTTTTCACATATACCACCTGCCATGTTCTTCCCTAGGGTGACAAACACACTCCAGCCATGAATCTCCTACTCTTAGGCCAGATGATACCTTTTCCCACTCTTCCTGTCACCCCTGCCACTCCTGTCAGCTCCTTACCTAGACTGAATATTCCCTCCTCCCTTTCACCTCCTGCCAAGTGCTCCTTTGGTGAATGCACACTCCGCTCATGTCTTACTACCAGTTCTTCCTCTTAACTTGATATACCCTTCATTCTTACATTTCCTCCCTTAGAATGGCTTCTCCAACTACCCATGCTGCTCCTGTCTACTTCTCCTCTAGCAAGATTGTAACTGCCTCCCATGCACCTCTAGCAAAGGCCTCCACTGGACTTGCTGTGCCTTCCACTTATGCACTTCCTGCTGGATCTCCACAAGCCATGCTCTTTCGGCAGGTCCCTCCCTTACACTGGCACTGCTTTCCATCCTGCCTTATCCTCCACTAGACTGTGTGCTTCCTCCACTATGCATTTCCTGCCTAGCCCTCCCCTAGACTGGATGCACTTTCCACTCATGCACTTACTGCTGTGCACTCATTAGACAGGTGCCACCCAACAACCATGCACCTCCTCCCCAATACACCCTTAGGATGGAAGCTCCTTGCCAACCACACATGAAATGATGGATTCTCCCCTAGGTAAGCTGAATCCTTCATCCATGCACTTCCTGCTTAATGTTCACCTGAGATTGATGTTCCCTCCAGCCCGTACCTAATTCAAAGTCCTCCCCTAAGCTAGCTGTACCGTACACCCATGTACAATATAGAGTCCTACCCTAGGCTGGATCCTCCCTGTAGCCATGTACTCCCTGCCAGACTATCCCCTAGACTGGCTAAAGCTTCCACTTTTGCACTTGCTGCTGAATCCTTCCCTAGGTTTGATGATATTTCCTCCACACATGTACCTTATATAACCTTCTTCTCTAAGCTTAATGCACTCTCCACCCATGCACCTCCAGGCTAGGATGAATGCATGTTTCAGCCATGAACTTCCTACCAGTTACTCCCCTAAGCATGCTAAAGTTTCCACCCTCTCACCTCCTGCTGAGTTTTCCATATGTTGGCTGTATCCTCCACTCAGCACCTTTCCTGCTCCATCCTTCCCTAGGATAGCTACTTCTTCCAACCATGCACCTCCTGCCAAATTCTAACCTAGGCTGGATTCTCTATTTTTCCATTTACCTCTCCTAAGATGGATGTTTCATCTACCCATGCAATTGCTGCATAGTCCTCCGTTAGGCTATCTGCAATATCCCTCCCATACATCTATAGCTACAGCCCCTCCCCAGGTGTAACCTCCTCCTGTGCATCTCCTGCAATGTTGTGCCTTAATCTGCATACTCTATCCATCTTTGCACTTCCTGCCATGTACTCCTCTAGGTTGGTTGCTCCTTTCTCTCATACACCTCTTGCCAATCCCTGGCTGCTTTCTTCCCCCATGCATCTCCTGTCAAGTACTCCCTGTAGGCTGGATGCTCCATTCACCCATGCACCTGCTGCCAGGTTCTCCTGTCAGTAAGCTGAGCCCTCTACTAATCCAGTTTTTGAAGGGTCTTCCTTTAGGCTGACCATACTCGGCATCCATATACTTCCTGCCTCATTCTCTCCTAATATTGCTAAATGATCCAATTTTTTCATTGCTTGCAGAATCATCCCCCAGGCTGGAAGCAATCCTTATTCATTTGCTTTCTACCAGGCCATCCCCTAAGGTAGCTATTTGCTCCACCTTTGCACCTCTTTCTGAGTCCTCCCCTAGACTGGCTGCAGTCTATGCTCCTGCACTTACTGTCATGTCCTGCCCTAGGTTGACTGCAGTCTCCACCCAAGTACCTCCTCTAGAGTCCTATACTGGATGCGCCCTCCACTCATGTACTTACTACTATGTCCTCACTTAAACTGGCTGCACCCATCAACCATTTACCTCCTACCTTATCCACCCTTAGGCTGCAAGCTCCTTCCACCCATACACTGACTACTACATTCTCTCCTAGGCAGGCTGTACCCTCCACCTATCACTTCCTTTTTTTCCTCCCTTAAGCTGAATGTTCCCTCCTTCCATGCACCATCTAACAAGTCCTCCACTAGACTGGATGTTTCCTCCTCTGATGCATCCTGCATTGCCCTCACAGAGGCTGGATGTTCCCTTCACCTATGCACCTCCTGCCTCGTCCACCCCTATGATGGATGCTTGTTCTTCAGATGCAGTGTCTGCCAGGTCCTCAGAGATGTTGGAATCTCCCTCCACCATTACATTTTATACCCTGCCCTCTCAGTCTGCATGGTCCTCCACCAATGTACCTCCTGTTGAGTCCTCCCAAATATTGGTTATACCCTCCACTCATGTATCTTATGATGGGTCTACTCCTAGGATTGGTGCTAGTTCCAGCCACACATTCCCTGCCAATTCTTCCTGTAGGTTGGATCTTCCTTTCACCCATAAAATTCCTGATGTTTCTTCCCCTAGGATGGCCATACTCTCCACTCATGCACCTCCTGCCAAGACCTCTGCAGCCTGACTTTTTCCTCCATCCTGGCATCACCTGCCAAGTTCTCCCCTAGACTGGCTGCATCATTCCCCTGCAACTACTGCTGGTTCCTCCTCTATGTTGGGTGCTCTCTCCATCCATGCAGCTTCTGCCATAATTCTCCCCTAGGCTGGGTGAACCCTCAGATAATGCAACTTCTCCCAAATATTCCTCTTGGTTTTGTGTTCCCTCCACTCATACAATTTCTGCTGGATTCTCTGCTAGGCTGACTACACACTCCACTCATATACTTCTTGCCATATCTTCATCTAAGCTGCTGCAGTGCTAACCATGAACCTCCTGACATATCCTCCATTAGTCTTGCTGTACCCTCCATCCATACACCTATTTCTAAGTCCTCAATTAGGTTGGATGCTCTCTTGAGCCATAAACTTCATGCCAAATCCTGCCCTAGGATGGCTTAATCCTCCACCTTTGCATCTCCTGCTGAATATTCCTCTAGGCTGGCTGCATCCTCCACTCTTTCACTTTTTGTAGGGATCACCCCAATGTTGCTGTTTTCTCCACCCATGCATCTCCTGCATGAGGTCTTCTTCAGCGTGGGTGTTGTATCTTCCCATACCCCTCCTGCTGCTTTCTCCCCCAGTCTGGTTGGAACCTAAACTTACACACTTATTATTGTGTCCTGGCTTAGGCTCTGTGCAACCTCCACCCATGGATTTCTTACTGAGCCTTCTCTTAGGCTGGATGCTCCCTAGTCCCTTCACCTCCTGCCAAGTTTTCTCTCATAGTGGATTCTAGCTTCTTTGTTACAACTGCTTCTGTGTCCTCCCCATAGCTGGAATCTCCTTTTACTTTTCCTTTATTGCCATGTCCTCCTATAAGCAATATGAGCACTCCACCTAGCGCCCCCCCCCCCGCCATATGCTACCATAAGGGGCTTCACACTCTCTCCATGAACTTCTGTAATGTCTTTCCTTAAGATGGATGATCCCTTCACCCACATTCTTCATGCCAGGTTCTCTCCTAGACAGATTGCTTATTTAATTCATGGTCATACTGTCATGTCTGGTCCTAGACTTACTGTACTCTCTTTTGTCCATCTGTTTTCTCCAGTAAGGTGATTGCATCTATGCACCTCCTGCCAAGGCCTCCCCTAGGGTTACTGCAACCATTACTCTCATGCTCTTCCTGCCACAACCTAGCCTAGGTTGGCTGTCACTGCCCCTCACACATCTCCTGCCTTATCCCATCCTAAGCTAGATGCTCTATCCATCCATGCACCTCCTACCGAGTCCTCCCATAGGTTGGATGAGGTCTCTACCCATGCACTTCTTACAAATTCCTTCTCTCAGCTAGCTGTTGACTCCAATTATGCACCTCCTGAGAATCCTCTAGTAGGCATCCTGAAACCACTCTACCATGCACCTGGAGCCATAGCTTCCCCTACACTGGCCGCAAACTCCTTCCATGAATCACATATAATGTCCTGCCCCAACCTGACAGCAACCTCCACCCGTATAGCATATAGCATCTGCTATAGGGCCTTTCTCTAGGATGGGTGCTTCCTCCACCCATATACCTTCTGAAATTTCTTACCCTAGGTTTGCTGCAAACAAGACACATCTATCTCCTGTCAAGTCCTCCCCTTGGCTGGATGCTCCCTCCATCAGTACACTGCTGGCTGAGTCTTATCCTAGCCTGGTGCACCTTCCACTTATGTACTTCCTTCCAGATATTTCCCTAGACTGGATGCATCCCAACCCATGCATATTCTGATGTGTTCAATATGTATGCTCCTTTCACCCATTCACCTCCTGTTGAGCCCTCTTCTTGGCTAGAGTCTCTTTCCAACCATATATCTCCTACAAACTTTCTCCCATGCCTCTCTAGTCATGGTATTCCCTTGGCTGGATGCACCCTCCATTCATAAACTTCCTGTTGCATCCTCCTTTGGGCTCGCTGCACCCTCCATCCATGCATTCTAACCTTCTAACCACCTTCTAACCATCTAACACATTCTAACCACACATTCACTAACCTTTCCACCACTTGGCTGGGTTATCTCTCCAACCATGTACCTCCTGCCATGTCCCCTGGCATATGCTGGCTGCATCCCCCATCCATACACTTTCTGTCATTTTCTCCCCTACATTGGCTGTGTCTTCAGATCACATGCTCTTCCATTATTTTTCACCCTTAGGCTTTATGTACATGCTCCTCATGCACATCTTCCTGAATCCTCCTCCACTATGCTGGCTGCACCCTCTTTCCATGCACTTACTACCATGTTCACATCTAGGCTGTATTATTCCTGCAACCATGTACCTCTGGACAAATTATCCACTAAGCTGGCTACAGCCTTAATCCATGAACCTCCTGTCATTTCTTCTGCAAGGCTGGCTGTACTCTTTACTCTGAACCTTGTGCAATGTCCTCCCTAATGCCATCTGAACCCTTTGGTAATGAACCTTCTCCCAAACCTTTTCCTATGCTGGATATTCCATCTACCCATACACTTTCCACCATATTATATCCTAGGCTGGATACACCCTCTATTCAGGAACTTCTTGACTTGTATTTGCTTAGACTGGCTATCCCTTCCATCCATGTACTTTGAGTTTGCCCCTAGGTTTGGTGCTCCTTTCACCCATCAATCTTCTGCCAATTTTTCCCTGAGATTGGCTAGACCATCTACTAATATAATTCCTGCCAAATCCTTCTTTATACTGATTGCTACTACTTCCCATGCACCTTTTTTTTATGTCCCCCCCTAGGGTAGCTGTACATTACACTCACGAAACTTGTGCTGAATCTTCCCTAGTCTAGATGCTTCCTCTACCAGTTCACCCCCTGCAGCATCCTGACTCTAGCCTGGCTGTTCTACCCACTGCCCCTAATTTTTAAAGAAGGATAGATACTTCTCCCATCCATGCACCTCCTGTCATGTCCTACTCTAGTTTGCATGCTCCCTCAATTAACTCACATCCTGAAATGTCCTTAAGTTAAGCTGGGTGCTGTCTCCATCCATGTACCTCTGTCAATTTTTCCCATGGACTGGAATTTTCCTGCACCTATGGACTTTTTGTCAGATCTTCCTAGGTTGGCTACACCTTCCATAAATGCAAATTATCCCAAATCCTCCATTAGATCGAATGTTTCTTCCAGCCATGCATTTCTTGCAGAGTATATGCCTATCTTGGATGCTTCCTCCACCTCCACACCTTCTGAAAAGTCCTCCCTTAGGCATGATGCTTCTTTTATTCATGCATCTCCTACAGAGTTTTCTCCCAGAATGGATGCTGCCTACTCTGATTTACTTTTTGCTGAGTATTCACAGAAGTAGATGCTCCCTCCAGCCATGTATGCTCTGACATGAACTACCTTAGACTGCATGCCTCCTTCACTGTGAATCTTCTAGGGAAGCCACCCCTAGTTTGGAGGCTCCTCTTCCATGTACTTCCTGCTGAATCTTACCCTAGGGTAGATGCTACCTCCAAAGATATACCTCCTGCTCTGTTATCCCAGAGCTTGGATGTTGTCTACATTCTTGCCCTTCTTGCCATGTCCTTACATAGGCTTCATCACATAGGCTTCATGCCCCTTCTACTTATGAATGTCCTGACTTATTCTGCCATTGCTTGGCTACCTCCTTCATGCATTGACTTTCTATCAAGCCCTTCTTAGGCTAGCTGCACACTCTACTTATGCACTTTCTGCTGTGTTCTCCCCTAGACTGGCTTTATGTTTCATTCCCGCACTTCCTGTTAGACTCTTCCCTGGGCTGGCTACATTCTCCATTAACGAACCTCCTGCCAGTTCCTTTCTTGCCTGAATTCTTCATCCACCTAGGCAATGCCTGACATTTCTTCCCCTAGAGTGGATGCAAATTACAGCTATTTACCTCTTGCTAAATCCTCCCAAGTCTGGATTCTTCCTCCACCAAGGTGTCCTTCCTCTAGACTCTATGCTCCCTCCATTCATGCATCTTCTAATGAATACTACCATAGGTAGGCTGCACATTTCACTTGGACACTTCATTCTGGGTCCTGCACTTGGCAAACTTTGCCCTCAAATAATTCAACTTATCCCAAGTCTTACCCTAAGTTGGATCCTCCCTCCATCCGTGCACCTCCTGCAGAGTCCTCATCCTAGGCTGGTTGCTGTCAACTATATGCCTCTGAAATTTTCTACCCTAAGCTGGTTGCAACCTACACCCACGCACTGACTACACAATCCTCGACCTAACATGGATGCTCCATCTACTCATGCACTTCCTGTAATGTCCACCTCCAGACTGGCTGCATTTTTTCACCTGTGCAACTCTGCTATGTTTTTTCTGAGGCTGACTGCGGCCTCCAATAATTCGCCTTCTCCTGAGTCCTCGCCAAAGCTGCATGTCCCTTCCTCTATGTACTTCTTGCTGGATTCTCTCCTTAGGAGTTCCTTTCTTATCCTTGCATAAGCTGACTGCCGTCTCTACACATGTAGCCTCTACAAAGCCCTACGCTTGATGCTCCATTCATCCATGTACCTCCTACTGTATCTTTCTCTACTCTAGTTGCTCCTTCTAGCTGTATACTTTTGTGCCAGATCTATCTGGAGTATGGAAAAACAGTCCTCTCTGGTGCTTCCTGCCAAGTTATCCTTTAGAATAGCTGCATCTTCTTCTCAAGAACCTTTTGTTGCATCTTCCCATAAGGTCATTGCTTCTTCCACCATGTTCCTCCTGCTGAGTCCTCCCCTCAACTGGTTGCAGCCTTCCTTCTATGCACCTCACATCTGACCATGCCTAGAGGTCTGCACATTCCACCCATGCATCTCCTGCATCTCCTGCCATCTCCTCCTCTAGATTTAATATTCCTTCCATTTATATACATCCTGTCTGTTTCCCCTTAGGCTGGTTTCTCACTTATCCCTTGAAGTTTTTCCAAGAATTCATGTTCATGGGTGGAGGATACAGATAGCCTAGAGGAAGATATGGTAGGAGGTGCAAAATTGGAGGTTGTCTGTATTCTCCATCCATGAATATTCTGCTGCAAGATTTTTTTCTTGGTGGCTCCATACATTCATCTCCTGACCAGACCCCCCTTAGGCTGGATGCCATTTCTTCCCATGCATCTCTATCTAGGGCCTCTTCTAGGCTGACTGGTTCCTCTAACTATGCACCTCTTGTGTGTAATCTCCTAGGCTGTTTTATTCCTCTATCCAAGTACCCTCCTCAAGTCATCCCCTAGAATGAAGGTTCCCTCTATCCGTGAAAATCTTGCCATGTTCTCCCTTAGGCTATATGCTACCTTCTTCCAGATCCTCCTCTATGCTGAATACTCACTCTGTCCATTCAGTTTTTGCCTAATCCTTCCCCTATTGGGTGCTCTCTCTATCACTTCACTTCCTGATGAGTCCTTCCTAGGCTTGCTGCAACCTGTACTCATACATTTCTTGCCATATCTTCCACTAGGCTGGCTGTGTGCTACACTCATATACTTCCTGTTGTGTCCTCACTTAGGCTGACTGACCATCCACTATACACTTTCACCAGGTTTTCCCCTCGGTTACATGCTCCCTGAACCTAGGTACTATCTGGCATGTCCATACTGAGTCACTGCACACTGCAGTCATGACCCTTGTGTCAGGTCACCCTCTAGACTTAATGCTTCCTCCACTGATGCACCTCCTGCTAGTTACTCAAACAGGCTGGATGCTTCTTCTATTCTTGCATTTTTTAACTTATATTTTTTAACTTATATTTAACTTATATTCTCTTATGCTACATGCTCCTTCTACCCATGCTATCTCTGCCTAGTCTCCCTTAAGCTGGCTGCACTGCCACCCATGCATTTCCTGATTAGTGCCTTCCACCCAGACTGGCTGCAGCTTCCACTCATATACTTCATGCTGGTCCTATCCTAGGCAACCTCATCTTCCAGTAATGCAACTTCTCCCAAATCCTCCCATAGGCAGGACTTTCCCTCCATCCATGCATCTCCTACATAGTCCTCAACCTAAGTTGGATGTTCCCTCCAACCATACACCTCTGACCATTTCTGCCTGAGGCTGTCTGCTTCTTTCTCACACACACAGCCCACAGAGTCCTAGAAGTAATCTAGATGCTCTCTCCACCCATGCAGACATACCTACAGTCATGTCCATTCCCAGGCTGGCTATACTTTCCACCTGTGTACCTCTTGCCATATCCTACCTGAAGCTGGCTGCACCCTCTAATAATGTAATTAATCTCTAATTCTCCTTTTGTTTGGATATTTCCTCTATTCATGCACTTCCTGAGACTCTCCTCAGGCAGTTCCTGCTATATCCTTGCCTAATCTGGCTTCTCTTTCTACTCATGCACTCCAAACAGATACACATTTGACCCATGCACCTCCTTCAGTATTCCATCCTAGGTTGGCTGCTCTTTCCAACCATGCGCCTCTTACTAGGTTCTTTGTCATGCAGGATGCTCCCTCTACCAATGAATCCATGGCTGAGTCTTCCTCATGACAAGTCACTCCTTCCATCCATGGACTTCTTGATGAATTATCCCCTAGGCTTTATGTTTGTTCTACCTATGCACTTTTTTGTCTAACCCTACTCTAGGCTGGCTACACTTTTCACTTAGGCACTTCCTGTCATGTAAAATCTTTGGCTATATGCACCTTGCACCATGTACTTTCTCCTTGGTCCTGTCCTAAGGTGGGTCCACATTTAGTGTGTGTGTGTGTGTGGGTGCACGTGTGTGTATATATATATATATATGGAGAGAGAGAGAGAGAGAGAGAGAGTTAGAGTTTAAGGAATTGACTCATGTGATTGTGGAGGCTTGGTAAGTCCACAATCTGGTAAGGTAGGGCAGCAGGCCAGAGACTCAGGGAAGAGCTGCAGTTCAAGTTCAAACTTGCTTGGGGGAGCCTAGCCTTTGTTTCATTAAGGCTTTCAACTGATTGGATGAAGTCCACCCCCATTATGAAGGATAATCTGTTTACTCAAAATCTACCAAGTTAAATGTTAATCTCATCCACAAAAACAACTTTACAGAAACATCCAGAATAATGTTTGACCTAATATCTGGGCATCATGGCCCAGCCAAGTTGACGCATAAAATTAACCATCACAAGATGCATGGAAAGAGGTGTCACTCAGCCTAACAGAGGACTGGGCAGAGGGTGTATGAGTTGAAGAAACAGCCCCAGTAGGGGAACATGTGTCAGAATCCACATTATAGTCCATATGTGGTGTGGATGCTTGCAGCACTGGCCTCTGCAGTGATAAATTATTGGGCTGGGGTGATGTTGTTTGACCAGATCTTGGGTATACTTCCAAAGTGGTTACCCTGGGGTCTGGTAGTTTGGAGACTATGTATTGTGTATGTGCTGATTGGAGAGTGCTCTTGCATAGGGCAGCTTGAGAACTTTTTGCAAATATCAGTGGGACAAGTGAGTCTTGTGGGGTGTGGCATGTAAAAGATTTGGCTGTGTCATGAATGTTTCCATAATTAATCCACAGAATGTGAATACTGGTGCCACAGTTATAGGCCAAACATATTGTGGCTTTGTGTAAAATATCCATACAATCTAAAGCTAGACCCATGTATATTATATTAGGGGCCCAGCTACATATTAATGTAAGATCATTTGGTTTACTCTGGGTACATGTAGTTAATAATTTGCAAAGTACCCTTGTGAGGATGTCAGTGGCTGTGGTGTTTGGTTGATGTGAGTTATCTAGAGAGCTCTTCAAGAGATGCCACTTTAAGTGGAGTTTCTCCCACAGGCAGATGTACCTCCTGAGGTGTTGAGCCATTGGAGGATGCTCCTGTGGTGGCAGGCAGGTCTCAGGTATTTTATTGTGGCTCTATATGACCTTCCATTGGTTTGGGAAACACATCTGATTGTCCAGTAGTTGGAAACATTGTATCATCTGACCTCCAGTGAGACTGGAAGTCGAGAACAAGTCCCGGCACCCAGCACAAGCCAAAAGCCAACAATAACCACAGCCAGAGTGAACAGGAGCACCTGAAAAGACTATTCTTTGTTCCCCCCATGAGAATAAGTGTAATAATAATAGGCTGTTGGGCTGGATGTGGCGGCTCACGCCTGTAATCCTACCACTCTGGGAGGCCGAGGCAGGAGAATCACTAGAGGTCAGGAGTTTAAGACCAGCCTGAGCAAGAGCGAGACTCTCTACTAAAAATAGAAAGAAATTATCTGGACAACTAAAGATATATAGAAAAAAAATTAGCCGGGCATGGAGGCGCATGCCTGTAGTCCCAGCTACTCGGGAGGCTGAGACAGAAGGATCTCCTGAGCCCAGGAGTTTGAGGTTGCTGTGAGCTAGGCTGATGCCACGGCACTCTAGCCCGGGCAACAGAGTGAGACTCTGTCTCAAAATCAATCAATCAATTAATTAATTAATTAAACAATAGGCTGTTGTGCTTGAGACTGTTGGGTAACGGGAGGAGGCTCCCTTAAGCACGTTGGCAGAAAGATCTATGTGGCTGGTCATTTTCTAATGTGTTTGACATTCACCAACTGTAGGTTATCCTTGCCTCTTTTGGTGATCCATACAATGCCTGGAGTGGACCCTGGGGAAAAAACATCTACTTTCTATAAGAGTCTGGATGGTGCTGCTGGGTTAATGAGCCATCTCTTATATCCTTCAAAGTTTGGAATAGTAGCTGGTGGTAGAAAAGCATGAGTATTTTCCCTCAACTGATCCCTGGGTCATATTAACATCTCTGGCTAAAATGTACATTCAATAATTAAAGGATTATATGATACTACACACTCCCTTATCCAGCCACTATCCCTTATGAGAAGGTAACTGGAGAGAAAAATTATATTTCCAGGTGGATTTAAATTAGTATAAAGAAAAACAGAGTAGTCCCTGTGGGCATTAAAAGAATCATTGCCCCTGATGGCCAGTGTGGGAAATGGTGGTGTTGGGGGGTAATATTTCTGCATGGATAAGAGACCAGTAGGCTGAGAGTTTAACATAATAAGGGCCTGAGGCAGTAAAGAGTTCAATTTAAAGGTCCAAACTTTAGGAGTAATTGTTTGAGAAGACCATTATGTCTTTCAATTAAGCCAGCTGCCTTGGGGCTATAGGGAAAATGAAAGTTTCAGTGAATGCCCTGTTGTAACACCTACACTTGGACTGTTTGCAAAGTGATATGGGAACTTTGATCAGAGTCAATAATATCAGCAGATTTGAAGGGGACTTAGACAACTTATTAAGGCCCTGAATTAGCATGACTCAGAATTAGCATGCCTGAAGGAGAAGGCTAGCTGCAAACCCATATACGTGTCAATAATGGTGAAAGCATAACAAGTGGCCCCACGGAAAAGTGGCAAAGGCCCAGTATATTCAAATTGCCATTGATTTTATGGCCTCATGCTCTGAGGAACTGTGCCTACAGATGCTGAAGGCCAGTGTTTGGTAAATGTACACATACCACAGCTAATGAACGTAACTTTGATTGATGTCTGGCAACCTTTTTAGGAAGTCCTTTCCTTTGTGTGCCAAAGTAAGGTAGCCTGAGACCGTAAGTGTCCCAAGCTTTCATGTGCTTATCTGGCCATGAACAAAGGCAGACAATGGAAATTATCAGGGGAAGGCCTGTCCATGTGTGGTATAATGAATTCATTTCTTGCTAAGCTGTCTGCAACAGAATTGCAATGTGATTCTGATGTGTTTGATTTGGTATGTGCAGAGATGTGTGAAACCAGGATAAGTATGGGAGAATTAAGTAAAGTTTACCATATGGCTTGCCCTGCGTGGTAAAATTATCTTCCTTTCATTTTCCTGACCAAACAGCAACCACCCAGGAGTCTGTAAAAAAATGAATCTCAGGCAATTTGTAATGCAGGGCATCCCGGAGAATGAGGCAGACAGCCCCAAACTCTAGCAATCAGACGCACCAAGCCCTCATGTCTGCCACTTGTGAGAGAGGAACCACAAGTAGAGTGGTATGCCGCCACTCACCACCAAGGCCCACTATGTGTGATGGTGGCCGTGCTATTGGTGAAACACACTGATTCCCTTTATATGTCAGACAGTTGGTCTTGAGGGGCTCCCCAGGTCCATATTGATAATGGCATGGGGTATGCCTCCACCTCCTCGATAGACATGGGAAAGGGACTGGGCACAGGAGAAGCCACATCATCCTGAAGTTTGGAACAGCCCATGGAATCAGGCTTAACTAAATCCTAAAGGTACGATTTCTACTTAACCAAAGAGAATTCTGTGGCCATACCTAACCTCTTTGGTGTGGAGTCTCTGACCCAAGGCATGATAAGGACTTGTGTCTGGAGGCCAGCTGGAATTGAGCCAGTTAGAACTTGAATTTCCAGAAGGTCCAGAATTTGTCATTTGAGAGGTATATATCTGTTTGCCATTTGAGGGAGTCACTTATTCCAGAAACTCATGGGCAGCTCCTTAGAACCATGCCTGGTGCAGAGGCTCCAAGAGGCATAGTCCTTGGTAGCCAAAGGCTTGATTTAAAATTTGAATCCCTGGGGAAATCAGGGGCAATGCCTATTGTATAGTTTTCTGAGTATTAGGACTTGTTGTGAGAGGCCTCAATGGAAAAGGTTACACTTTAATATGACCTCATATATAGGTCTGAGTAGAATGAATAAATGTAAGTGTTGTTCCCAAAAGGTAAAGAGGCTCAGGAAATTTTGGACTTGTGTCTGTGGTACCCTGAGAGTAAGGAATTGTTATTTTTACTGAATTAGGAATGGAATAGCCCTCGGATGACCATAAGCTAAATGCTTCCTCTAACCATTCACTTCCTGTCAGATCACATACCAGGCATTGTGCTGGGAATTCAACAGGCCTAGGAGGCCCCAGCCAACTCCCTTTCCTCCCAGGGCCTTCCCTGCTCAGAACCAATGAGGCCGTCTCTCCCCCTCTCCCTCAGCCAGCTGCTCCCACCAGGGCCACT
>VBSM01001483.1:12431770-12443020 GCA_008086735.1 Cheirogaleus medius
CCGCCAGCTCCAGGATGTTGGCTGTCAGGTACTCCAGAATGCCGGCGAGGAAAATGGGAGTAGCCGAGCTCAGGCGCTGGGCATAGTGACCCTCTCGCAGGAAGCAGTCCACGCGGCTAACTGGGAACTGCAGCTCCGCTCTTGTGGAGCGGGAGACGGCCTGCCTCCTACGCCTATGGGAGCCTTGACTCTGTTTCTTCCCAGGCATGATGTTTGCTGGGCTTTGCCCCAGTAGCACAGCTTGATTTTCCTGCTGGCCTGGGC
Source organism: Cheirogaleus medius (assembly GCA_008086735.1). NCBI lineage: Eukaryota > Metazoa > Chordata > Mammalia > Primates > Cheirogaleidae > Cheirogaleus > Cheirogaleus medius. Next base: position 12,432,035 of record VBSM01001483.1, read on the forward strand.
CTCTCAGGATACCAGTGCTTATCCCTGCCCCTTGTGTCCCTACGCTCCAGCCCCTCATTGGTCAGGGAGCTGCCTTTGTTACAACATAGACTTTGTGACGTCATTGGTGTCCACTGGGCTCTGGTCAGGCCTCAGCCTAGAAGTGCCCATGAGAGGAAACTGGTCACCCTAATGACAGGATCCTCTTTTTCAGGAAACACTAACTTTCTACTTAACTTTAATGTTCTAGAAAAAAGTGTGTGTTTCATTGGAAAACTTTTCCTTGTTTATGGGACACAACTTCATGTTATCCATTTGATTCTAGTATTACATTGTCTTTGGGCTTTTTTTCATTCCTTTGTAAGTTGTAGGTTGCTAACAGGCATGTACAACCTCCAGTAGAGGCTCAATTGCCCCCTTCTCACACAGTAATCAAACCAGTTTTACCTCCATTTATGTATTCATCTCAATATTCTTGTTCAATATGCCTATTTCTGTCCTTTGGCTTCTCCTTCTCCAGATACTGATTATAGTATCTGCCAGTTTCCTTATGTGATAAATATTTTAACATGTGTTCATATCTGTATGAGTGCCATGATCTTACTCTTTCAATAATTACCTTTACCTGTTTTGGAGGACATGGGGATATGTCTGATTATTCACCTGTTAGAGGCCATATAAACTTTAATGACAGAAGTGCACCATATGTACATTTAAAGCCCAAGCATGTCTTTTATTTGCTCTCCTATGTGAATCCAAGGTACCAATAATACCTTGTTGACTCTGTTTTTTATAAGTTTCATTTTCCTTTATACTAATTTAGTGGGAGTTTTCTTGCTTCATTTTTAGTTCATTTACAGCAGATAAATTATTCCCCATTCTTGGTAATCATGGTTGGAAATTTGGTTTTTGGTTTTGTTTTTTTATTATATCACATAACATAAAATTCACCATTTTAGCCATTTGAAGTGTACAATTCAGTGTCCTTTACTACATTCACAATGTTATAAAACTATCATCACTATCATATTCCAGAATAGTTTCATCACCACAAAAAGAAACCCAATACCCATTAAGCAGTCACTTCCATTGTCCTCTCCCAACCAGCCCCTGGCAAAAATTAATCTACTTTCTGTGGATTTGCTTATTCTAGGCATTTTATATAAATGAGATCATATAATATGTGGCCTTTGTGTCTGGCTTCTTTCGCTCAGCATAATGTTTTCAAGGTTCATCCACAATATAGTGTGTATCAGTACTTTATTCATTTTAGGCCTATAAAATAGCCCATTATATGCATACATCACATTTTATTTATCCATTCATCAGTTGATGGACATTTGAGTTATTTATACTTTTTGGCTATTATAAATAATACTGCTATCAGCATTTATTTGCAAGTTTTTGTGTGAGCATATGTCTTCAATTCTCTTGTGTGTATACTTAAAACTGCAATTGCCTGGTCATGTGGTGAGAATTTGTTTTATGGTCTGACCATTTGAATGTCTCTAAATAGATTGATAATTTGTAGAGATCTGCTCTTTGTTAGGTGAGAGAAAACACAGAATGTGGTTTGTCAGTCTTTTTGTTTGTCTATTTTTTTGGCACAAACCAATGAAGAATTTCATGCCTTCTGGAGGAGAACAGTTATTTGGTATCTGTACCAGGGAGTTTTATTGTTTCTGTGTGTACTCTTGAATCAGGGCTGAAATTTTTAAAGTTGAACTTAAAAGCTCTATTTCTCCATGCCTATATGTCTATGTGTCTGCAATTCAGAAATGCCTTCACTTCTGATTGTTTATGTAAACTTTTCCTACCTCCATATTTATATCTATATCTATATCTATATCTATCTATATATCTATATCTGTCTCTTTTTTTGCTTCATTTTTACTTCATTTACAGCAGATAAATTATTCCCCATTCTTGGTAACCATTGTTGAAAATTTGATTTTTGGTTTTGTTTTTTTATTACATTCACATAACATAAAATTCACCATTTTAGCCATTTGAAATGTACAATTCTATCTATATATAGATATAGATATATATAATCTAATAGATTATGAGTTCTTTAAAATTAAAGAATCTCTGTTCTGATTGACATGTCTAGATAAATAGTTGCTTATATAAATTGAGTATTTCTAAAATTCCCTATAAAGAAGAAAATTGAATTTTTGATACTTTAAATATACTAGGTTAAAAATATATATTCTCATAGATAATGACTCAGATCAATTTTAAGAATTCAAATTCATATAATTTATTTAAATATTTCACAAAAATGCTAGGTTAATATTTAGGGTTTAATAAAAACAATTAGGTCCTTTCTGATTCACTAGCATTAAGTATAATATAAGGGTATGTTTTATCCTAAACTTACACAGATTTATTGATCACATAAGTAGTATTACTTCTATTTATTGTTTAGCATTATGAAAATATAATTTTTATCATGGTAAGAACACTTAACATGAGATCTACCCTATTAAATTTTAAGTGTTCAGTACAGTTTTGTTAACTATAGGCAAAATATTGGACAGATCTCTAGAACTCATTCATCTTGCATAATGGAAACCAAATTGAACCATTATTCTCACCATCTTGTATTTCCACAGTAAAAGGTATTTTAGCTTGCAGAAGGTTCGTGGCAAGAGAATTTGAAAAGGAAGACTGATCTGGGTTAAGATTTTGCCAAATTTGCCTCAGTTTTGATAGGCTTATTCATAAGATCATAATAAAGAGCTTGTGGTTCCTTTAGAATCAAATATTACAATGATGCAAACCTAGAATTTGGTTCCCTGTCTGTGAAAATGACATTTTCCTTGGAGTACTGGTCTACTTTTAATAAGAGGTTGTAAAATTTCACTCTTCACCTGGTATGGTAACCCTTTCAAATAGCAGAGATTCCCTATCTTACCAGAATGACAGTCTACATTTTTGTTTCTTTTTTTTTTTTTTGATTGGTACAACTCTTTTAATTTTTTTTATTTTTTTCTTTTCTTTTATTTCATTATATTATGGGGGTACAGATATTGTTAGGGTTACATATATTGCCCCTGCCAACCCTCCCCCCTGACATTTTTGTTTCTTAATTTATTTAGATCCATGCAACTCCTACCAAGTTATCTCCCAGGTTAGCTTCACTCCCACCCCCTATACTTCCTGCCTAGACTGCTTGTTTGAGGCTCCTCTTCTTTGCCCAGTTCACATGCTCTGCCAAGTTACACCATAATGCTGATCATGCATGGCTCCTCTTATTTGCCATATTCACCTTCCCTGCCCCAAAACATCTACCTGGGTAGTACAGAGTTCTTTTTCTTTGCCATGTTCATATGCCCTGCGAAGTTACCATCTTCAATGATGGTGTAATATTATTTCTTGTTTTTGTGTTCCTGTCCAATTACACATAAAGGAACACTCAGAAATAGATGCTCTGATGATGTTCTTCCTCTTTGCTTCATTCACATCCCTGGTAACTTACATTCCTGCAAGGATAATGTACTATTTTTCTTTGCCCTGTTTATATCTCCTGTCTTTTTATACCACTGCACAGATGGACAGGTGACCTCCTCATGCCCTTTTGATATCTTCTCTCCAGTTATGTCACTGCAGTTATGATGTAGGGATCCTTCTCTTTATCCATTTTACATCCCCTTTCCACTAACACACACCATACTGAAGGATGTGAGGATGTATGTTTCTCTCCTTTGCCCTTCTCACATTCCCTGCTCTTTTGCAGTACTGCACTGATAACATGGGGATACTCTTCTTTGATATGATCGCATCTTCTGTACATGTCCACAACAGTGCTGATAAAGCTTCTACTTTTTGCCCTGTTCATATCTGAGGCCTAGTTACACCACTGCACTGATGAGGTGGGACCTCTCCTATTTACCTCATTCACATCCTGTGTCCAGTTACCCTACTGCATGAATGAAGTGGGTCTCATCTTCCTTGCCATTTTCTTACCCATTGCCCAAATGCACCCCTGCTCTTATGGAGCCAGATCATTCTCTTTGCTCCATTCATAGCCCTTGCTCACTTTACCCAACACACTATTGGTAGTGCGTAGCTACTCTTCTTTTACCTATGCACATCACCTGTCCAGTTATACTAGTGGATGATGGTATGGACATCTTCTTTTTACTTTTGTCAAACTCTGCTCTAAAGTTTCACCACTGTACTGATGGTACTATGTTCCTCTGATTTGCTTCACTTCACAGTTAACACATACCTGCATATTACACAACTCCACTGCATATAAGGTGCCAACTTCACCTTTTTGACCCTTTCTCATCCCCTTTCCTGACAGGGTGAGCTCCTTCTCTGTGTGCTGTTCATACCTCCTGCACAGTAACTCCACTGCGTTGAAGGCACAGAGCTCATTCTCTTTACCCAGTTGAAATTGACTGCCCAGTTATTCGTCTGCACTAATGGAGTATGACTCGATCACTTAAGCCACTCACATACCCTGTCCCATTATACTCAGCACTGATGATGTGAAGTTTGTCTTCTTTGTCTCATTCTGATCCCTGTCAATTTATACCCCTGCACTAATGATACAGTCCACCACCCCTCTGCCCTCTTCACATCCCTTGTTAATTTCTACCACCACATTGGTAGTGGTGTGATTTCCATCCTTCAACTCTTCACCTGCCCTATCAAGTACAACACTGCATTAATGGTGCATGGTTCCTCCTATTTGCTTCATTCATATGCCTGCTCATTTGCATCAATGTACTTATTTCTTTGTTCACATCCTCTGCCCCGTTAAACCATTATACTTATGGGGCAGGACTACTCCTCTTTGGCTTATATCCACTAAAATCAAGTTATACAATAGTTCTGAGGGTGTAGGGCCCTTCTTCTTTGTCCTATTTGCATCCTCTTCTCTGTAACTCTTTTGTACTGATGGAGCAGGACTCTTCATTTTTCTCTTATTAACTTCCCTTTCCTATTTACCTCACAGCATCAATAATGTGAATCTTCTCTTTGCCCCATTCACATACCCTGACTAGTTACACTGTTATTGATGGTGAAGATTTTCCTCTATGCTTCATTCACATCCCCTCTCTATTTATACCAATGCACATATGATGTAGGACTGCTCCTGTTTGCAATGTTCATATTCCCTGCCCTATTACTCCACCTCACTGATACGACTGGTCTCCTCCCTTTTTCCTGTTCATGTTCTCTGCCCAATTATGCCATTAATGTAACAGTGCAGTGCTCTTCCTATGGTCTGTAATTCCATTCCATGTCTAGTTACATTGTTGTGTGGTGAATGCTTTCAAGCAGCACTTCACTGCCCCCGACACATACCTGACCCAGTTATACCACTTTACTGATGGTGCTCATATCCTGTTCATTGCTCATTTCCTCTGTTCACTTACAACACTGCAATGATGTGGTGTGGCTCCTCTCTTCCCTGTTCACACTCTCTGTCCAGTTTCCCCACTGCACTCATGGTATTGGGATCCCCTGCTTTGCCACATTCACATCTTCTCACTCCTTTCCCACTCCTCCTTACTTGAACTGAGAATTCAAGACTCCTCCTCTTTGTGCTGTTAACAAACCAACCCAGGGCACTCAGTGCACTGATGATGCAGTGATCTCATTACCACTTTTACTTCAACTGCCAGGGTGCTTTTTTTTTTGCCATGTTGACATGCCCTGACTGCTTATCCCTCTAGACTGATTGCTTGGACATCCCACTTTTTGCCCCATTCTCAAAACCAGCCCAGAATACTCACTGTATCTCAGTGCCACTTTGGCTTCCTCTGTCCAATTACTCTGATACACTGATGAAGCAAGGCTCCTCTTCTTCATCCCATTCACATGTCCTGTCCCTTTATACTACTGTACTTATGGTGTGGGGCTCTTCTTCTGTGCTCTATTCATATCCCTTGCCCAAACACACTGGGACACTTTTGTTTTGCAGTTACTCTGTTTAACCATGTTTTACTTTATCTGCCCAGTTATTCCACTGCTTAGATGATGCTGTATTACTCCTCTTTGCTTCAATCACGTACCCTGTCCATTTACCCTACTGTACTGATGGTGTGGGGTTCCTCTTCTTTTCTCTTTTACATTCCCAGCCCAGTAGCACCAGTTTAATGATATGTTAGAGTTCCTTCTCTTTTTTTATTTTAAATTATTAAGAGGGTACAAATGTTTTTGTTACATAGATACCTTTTCTAATGCTTAAGTCAGGGCTTTTGGTGTTCCCACCACCAGAATAGTGTTCATTGTACCCAATGGGTAAGTTTTTATCCTTCTCTTTATATTGTTCACATCCTCTTCCAAGTTACACAACTGTACTTATGAGCCAGGGCTCCTCTCTTTGCTTTATTCACATTTTATGCCTAGATATCTCACTGTACTGATGGTGTAGGACTGCCTTTTTAGTCTTTTCTCTTTTCCTGTTTAGTCATTCCACTGAATAGGCATTTAGGTGCTACTCTTGTTTCCCCCATTCACATCTGCTGTCACGTACCACTACACTGATGGTGCATGGCTTTTTCTATAATCCAGTATACCATCATACACCACTGCATGAATGTTCATGATAATTCTTTTTTTGCCCATTTATATACTCTATCTAGTGGTCCATGATGGTGTAGGACTCCCACTTCATTCACATCTGTTGTGTGTACAATGATATAGTGTATACCACTGTACAAATTGGGCTGCCCACTTTTTCCTCTTTGTTCAGTTAGCATTCACTATCCAGTTACACCACTGCATAGGTGGGGCAGAACTCCTCCTTTTTCCCTCATTCACATCTCCTATTGAGTTACACCACTTCTCTTCCTTGCTCTGTTCTATTATTATTGTTATAATACATGTAATACATATATTTCATCATAATTTTGTAACCTTCTCTCTCTCTCTCTCTCTCTCTCTCTCTCACACACACACACACACACTATAGTATTTATTTAATTATAGTATAACAGAAAGAAACATTAAAAATTTATTCCCTGGTAGAGACACACATTAGTGATATAGTCCATTTTTTGTCTAGCAGTGTTTCTTAGTGCAAGAGTAGAAATGTTGTAGAAACTTATATCAGGGACAGAAAGAGACTTTTATCTTTCATGATAGAGATCATAGTCTTATTTAAATGAAGATAATTTTTGTTAAATAATAATATTCACAATATTTTAATTATCTAATAATGACTGAATATTTCACACATTTGCCAAAAGACACAGATTTACACTTGCAAGAGGCTCAAAGAATCCAAGTAGGATAAAAACAAAGAGGTCCACACTGAGGCACATTATAATGAAACTGTCAAAAGCCAAAGAAAAAGAAATTCTCAGAAGAAGCAAGAGAGAAACAACTCATCACTTATAAGGGATCCTAAATCAATAAGATTAGCAGCAGCCGATTTCTTATCAGCAACCATGGAGACCAGAAGGCAGTGGAATAATACTTGGAGTGCTGAAAGAAAAATGGCTTTCAATCAAGAACACTATATTTTGAAAAGCTATCCTTCAAAAATGATGGAGAAATTAAGACATTCCCAGACAAATAAAAGCTGAGGAAGAATCTTACTAGTAGATTTTCCCTACAGGAAATACTAAAGGGATTCTTTCAGGCTGGAATGAAAGTTCACCTTAAAGTAACTCAAAGCCCTATGAAGAAATAAAGAATACTAGTAAAGGTAATTGCATAAGTTAATATAAAAGCCAGTATTATGGGGCTTTTAGTTTGTAACTCCTAATTTTTTCCTATATGATTTAAAAGACATGCATAAAACAATAATTATAACAGTGTTAATAGTCATACAACATACAAAGATGTAATTTGTGATAATAGCAACATAAAAGAGAAAGGAGGGAGCTGCATAGGAGCAGAGTTTTGAAGTTAATTTGGTATTAATTCAAACTAATTGGTTATATAAATATAAGATTTCAATTATAATACCAAGGATAACTTTTAATAAAATAACTAAAAATACATACTGAAAAGGAAATTAGAAAGGAATCAAAGCAGAATACTACACACACACACACACACACACACACACAAAGTGTACCAAGACCATTCAATGGAGAAAGAATAATTTCTTCAACAAATGATGCTGAGACAGCAAGTAATCCACAAGTAAAATAATAAAGTTGAATCCTTACCTCACACCACATACAAAAATTAATTCTAAATGGATCAAAAACATAAATATAAGAACTAAAACTGATAAAACCTTTAGAATAAAATATTGTGGTAATTATTGATGACCTTGGATTTGGCTTTTTTTGTTAAAGAGATGAGGTCTTGCTCTGTTGCCCAGGCTGCAGTGCAGTGACATCATCATAGCTCAATGCAGCCTTGAAATCCTGGGCTCATGCAATCCTTCTGAGTAGATGGGACTACAGGCATGTGCCACCATGGCTGGCTAATTTTTTTCTTATTTTTTAAGAGATGGGGTCTCACTAGGTTGTCCAGGCTGGTCTTGAACTCCTGGGCTCAAGTGATACTGCTGCCTCAGCCTCCCAAGTCACTGGGATTATAAGCATGACCACTGTAACTAGTGTTAATGTTTTCTTAAATATATGCCCAAAGAATAAGCACAAAAGAAAAAATAATTAAATTGGACTTCATCAGTATTTAAACTTTTGTACATAAAGGATACTATGAACAGAATGAAAAGACGAGCCACAAGATAGGAGAAAATATTTGCAAATCATACATTTAGTAAGGTTCTTATATTCAAAATATATAATGAGTGTTCATAATTCAACAATAAAATGACAAAAAACCCCAATTTACAAAAGAGCAAAAGACCAGAATAGGCATTTCTCCAAACAAAATATACAAATGACTAGCAAGCATATAAAAAAGTCATTAGTGAAAAGCAAATCAAAACCAAAATTAGATACCACTTTATACCCACAGGATGGCTATAATTAAAAAAAGGTAAATAATAAGGTTTAGTGCGACTATGGACAATGTAGAGCCCTCATACATTTCTGGGGGAAATATAAAATGGTACAGCCACTGTGGAAAGTTTGGTGTTTCCTCAAAAAGTTAAATAAAGAATTAGTATATGACCCAGAATTTCTAATCCTGGGTATATATCCAAAAGAACTAAAAACAGGTGTTCAAACATAAATTGTACACGTATGTTAGCAGCACTATTTACAGTAGCCAAAAGATCCAAATGTCAAAACAACCCAAAAGGCAAAACAACCCAAGTGTCCATTGAATGATGAATGTATAAACAAAATGTAGTATACTTATAAAATGGAATATTATTCAGCCATCAAAAGCAACATAAGGCCGGGCGCGGTGGCTCACGCCTGTAATCCTAGCACTCTGGGAGGCCGAGGTGGGCGGATCGCTCAAGGTCAGAAGTTCGAAACCAGAGCGAGACCCCATATCTACTAAAAATAGAAAGAAATTAATCAGCCAACTAAAAATATATAGAAAAAATTAGCCGGGCATGGTGGCACATGCCTGTAGTCCCAGCTACTCGGGAGGCTAAGGCAGAAGGATCACTCCAGCCCAGGAGTTTGAGGTTGCTGTGAGCTAGGCTGACACCACGGCACTCTAGCCCAGGGAACAGAGTGAGACTCTGTCTCAAAAAAAAAAAAAAAAAGCAACATAACACTGATTCATGCAATGGTTTGAATGAACCTGTAAAAAATTATGCTAAGTGAAAGGATCCAGACATAAAAGGACACATATTATATGATTCCATTTATATGAGATATCCAGAATAGTCAAATCCATAGAGACAGAATGTAGATTAGTGGTTTTTAGGGACTGGGTGAAGGAGGAATGAGGAGTGATTGACTAATGGGTATGGGGTTTCATTTTGTGATGATGAAAATATTCTGAACCTAGATAGAGCTGATGATTTTACAACATTGTTAATGTACTAATATTTTGCCCAAAACCCCCAAATCCATATAGATGAAAACAAACATTAAAGAGCCTCATTACCTGTATCATGATATCACTGAGAGAGAGAAAAAAAGAAGCAATGACACAACATCTAACTTCATATCAAAGAATCACTGGGTACTCACTGGGAAGGCCAGCTGAAATTGAGAGAGTTTTTGGCCTTTCCATATCAGGCAAGTGCAAGAACTCATCTCAAGAAAGACAGAGGTGCTGGGACGGATAGCCCTGGTAAACGTTCAAAACTGGTATCTTCAGAGCTTTATTCTAGGATAGGTTTCCATGATTAGCAGAAATTCCTGGAGTGGAAACCATTAAACAGGAAATTGACAAAAGATATTAAAATAAGGACCAAAATTATACTATCCATACATGTGTACACATGTGGCTATTGAGCACTTCAAATGTGGCTAGTCAGAATTTAGATATGCTGTAAGAGTAAAATACATACTAGATTTTGATGACTTAGTAGAAAAAAATGGAAAATATCCCATTAATAATTTTATATTGATTCCATGTAGAAATTATAGTATTTTGGATACATGGAATTAAATATATTATTAAAGTTAATTTCACATTTCTTTTACCTTTGTTTTATTTTGACTAGTAGAAAATTGTAAATTATATGTTTAGCTGGTATTATATTTCCACTGGACAGCACTCAATATTACTGCAGTTTGAAATGCACATTAGACATCTAAAGTGTAGAACTCCATTAGGCACCTGGATATGCATAAATGGAGTGCAAGGGAATGAGTGAGAATGAATATATGTATTTGGAATTCATCAACTTAAAAAGACGTTTAAAGACATGAGACTATCCAGGTTTCCCAGCACCATTTATTGAATAAGGATTCTTTTCCCCAATGTGTGTTTTTGTCTGCTTTGTCGAAGATTAGTTGGCTATATGAGGATGGTTTTATATCTGGGTTCTCTGATCTGTTCCACTGGTCAATGCCCCTGTTCTTGTGCTAATCCAAGCTGTTTTAATTACTATAGCCTTGTAGTATAGTTGGAAGTCTGGTAAATTGATACCTCCTGAAACAGGACCTACACCTTTCACCTCTCACAAAAATCAACTCACGCTGGGTA
>VBSM01001483.1:12443120-12454693 GCA_008086735.1 Cheirogaleus medius
ACAAACATAATGAGTGAGGTGTGCAACGTTTGGGGGATGGTCACGCTTGAAGCTGTGCTTCGAGGGGGGCATGGGCAATATACATAACCATAATATTTGTACCCCCATAATATGCTGAAATACAAAAAAAAGAAAAAAAAGGATTAAACCATATTATGAACAAAGTGGCTGACACTTAGTAGATGATAAATTACTTACTGGATTTCCAGGTGACTGTGTTAGAGCAGTTGCTATTGTCAACCTCTGTGGAGTAAATTTCATTGCCATTGCCAAATAAAATCTTCCTTGAAAGCTGTCAGAAAAAAAAATAAGCCTATAGGAGTTATTGTATATGGGTGGAGTGACTTTGGTGCATACAAAATAAAATGTATGTATTTAAAAACAAAAAAAGACATGAGACTAGATAGGATCCCCCAAGGAATAAATGTGTGTAGAAAAAAATGGTTAAAACCTTAAAGATTGGAAACTACAACACTTAGAGGTATAGAAGATGAGGAAAATCCTGGAGAATACTAGGTGAATATAAAGAGTGCCATCTCTAAAGACCAAGAAAAAACATGTCTCAAGGAAGAGGTGATCAACTATGTTAAATGCTGCAAAAAGGTCAAGTATGATTAAGTCTGATAAATTACCATTGGATTCTGCAGTCCAGAAGTCTGCTGTGTGATGGTACTTGGTACTTTCATGAGGAGGGAGTATGGGAAGGACCCAAACAAACGTCAAAGGGAGGAAGTAGAGTTGTGGCCCACTGGGACTATGTATATTTTGATATTTTAGGCCTGAGTTAAAGACATTGGATTGGAGTCCACTATCAGGCAGATTAAATGCCCAGGAACCGTGTTAAAACAATAGATTGGAGTAGGGTGGTGGGATTTCTGATTCTGCCCACAATGCTCACTCACTGCAGGAAGGAACCAGACCTAAGGCCTGAAGTATTGTTTTACTCAACATCTGGGCTATGAGGGGATATTTTATGGTCAGGACTATCTCCAGGAATAAAGTGTATATATTTATATACATATATATATACATATATGTGTGTGTGTGTGTGTATATATATATATATATATCCCTGAGTGTCTCTCTCTCTAATAGAGCTAATGACACATACATGCCTACCACTAACCATTGTGGTAGTTGTGGCAAAAGTAGAAAGGAAGGCACCTGGTCCTGAATCTCTTCTTCCTATGGCCAGGTATGTCCTACACTATGAAGCACTTTATACCTAACCCTGAGAACATCTCAGCCCATGACTCCCACAAACAGTGGCCACTTGGCCAACTCTTGTGCCTAGGATTGGGCACACCATAGGCCAGCCTCTTCCTTCCTTAGGAAGGATTTTGAGATTAGGGCCTCACTGGCCTTGGAAGTATTCTCAGGGAATTAGGGTACCTGACACATTTTTTATAAAAATGGCAGGGTGTTAGGACCTGGGGGACTCATTCCCTTGTCCCTATGGGCTCCTAGCTCTGGCATGAAATGTAGCAAAGGGAGAACCTTAGCAGGGAGCTCTAAAATGTGGGGCTTAGGACCAGGGACTTTCTTGGCCAAGTCTAACACCAGTACTGCCCACATGCCAAAAAACCAAAAGAGGAGAGAGGAAATCTATGGGAAAGGAGGGAGAAAGAGCTCATTTAATTGGTTTTGTGTGTGTATGTGTGTGTGTGTATGTATATATATATATATATGTATATATTTCACTCCATTCATTTTAATGTGGTCTCCTACCATGTCTCCACAACTAAACTTTTTGAAAAAGAGCTAAGTTGAGTCTCATCACAGAAGGAGATGGTCAGGGTAAAAAACTTAAAACATAGAGGCTAACTTTATCACTAGTTATTTCAACAATTAGATATGTACTCTGTTCACAGCATGTTGTGTGACCATCCAATTTTTTCCAAACATGTCCACACACAAATACTCACCCTCATATATCTGCTCATAATCTCAGTCACAACTATTTTTAAAAAGGGTATTATCCATTAACATTTTTAACATAATATCTGACCACTTTCCCGTGTCAATAATTGGCCTAAGATCACTTGCTGGGTCCCCCACCAACCCCTGCAGACCTTAGGAGTCCTTGTTCCCAACATATAAACATTTTCCTCCTCTAAAAACTGAGATTTCTTCCGTACCCTCAGGCTTCAGACCTCTGCTATTTCTCCTTTCTTGATTCTGAGTCTGGGTTACCCCCCTCCCACACACACACACACATGCTTGATCATGAGCTGCCTCTTCCTGACCTTGGATACGTTTATCATCCCTACCTTTCTCCAAACACCTAGAGCTAAACTGTACTTATTTTCTTGTTCAAGTCACAAATCACCTATGCGAAGAGGCTATGAAGTGTCTAAATGGGAATATTATGGTCATAACTTCATTTCAAATAGAGGCAATAAATAATTGCTAGGGCAGGATTTTATTTTCTTTCTCTTCCTTAGAGTCACTTACCATGCTGACTACTTTCTTTCAATCCTCTGAATATGACAGAAAATTAAAATTTTGAACCATAATCAAAAGACATTTTATATTTCAAAATAGAAACCAACTTTTTTATTATATTCATTAAAACATTCTTTCTATAAAAGGCAACTTAGAAAGGGGAAATTTCAAATTTTCAGGGGCAAAGTCAGGCCCTTTGAAAGAGCAGGGGCAGGGAATCAAGGGTCAATGGCAGCAAGTGCTGAGTGGCTGAGTCATAGGAAAGGGAGGGGAGGCTTTAAAACTTCTCATAATGTTGGTTGTGGCTAGCAGAACTCTTAGAAACCTCATAGGTAACCACAGAGCAGGCAGCCCATTCAACATAGTGGATGAATGGAGATACCCTCTTTGGGTCTTGGAGGTTACTCTTGGAAGGTCACAGCACAGACAATGTAGGGGCAGATGTGCTCTCTATTTGGGCCTGATCTCCTGGAGAGGCAGGGCTCAGGGCATCAAGCTTAGGCAGCACGGTGTGCCTAACTCTAGGAGGGACAGGTTGGAGTTGGAGCTCAGGAAAATAAAAAAACAAAACATGGTGAGAGGAAGAGGAGCTCAGAATCCAAAACTGAGTGAGGGAGGAGGAGGAGCTTAGGCTAAGAGACTTAAGGGAGGAGGAGAAGCTCTTATTATAATATGTTGCCCAGAGTAAAGAAGAGAGACTGTACCAGGACGTGAGTATGAGGAGGCATTAATACAGATGGCACTACCAGGCTGGGAGGCAAGGCATAGGACCTCAAGATCAAGAGAGTTTGAAGGACTCCAAAGATAAGTTTCCTAAGGCAAATCCAGGGGGAGAAGCAGGATTCAGGCCAGCTGGCCCCAGTGGAGACGGGCAGCTGTGGAGAGTGGTGTGCACAGTGTGGCATGGCTGGGTGGCACAGCTTGTAAAGGCAGGGCCTGCCTGCGATCCATGGCTTGGGAGAGGAGGGCCTGGCCTGGTGGTATGGTTACAGAGAGCAAGACCTGGTTGTTTGTCGTGGCTTTCTTTGCAGGGCAGGGCCTGGTTGGAATGCCAGATCCCAGACAGAAGTCTAAGAATGGTGGTTGCTGGGCTGAGACCTTAGAGAAGATGACAACAAAGGCTCAGACCTCTTCCCAAGGCCTGGAAGCTCTCAGAAACAGTTGGTGCTTTGGAGGATTCTGAGTCTGGGCAGGCATTTTTTTGGCAAGGCTGCTTTTTGCTACATTTTTTCTCTGAGCTCATGATCTGACTGGATCACCCCCTGGCTAGGCCAGTGCCCCTTGTAGGTTGTCCCACCCAGTATGACTGGGTGGCCATAATGCCAGGTTCTCAGAAACAGGAACACTTTCTCCCTCACTCAGTTTTGGGTTCTGATCTCCTCTTCCTCTCACCATGTTTTGTTTTTTTATTTTCCACTGTCTCGGGTATAGCCAGGGATAGACGAGCAAGGAGGGTGGGCAGACCCTGATTGAATCTTTGCTTTTGATTGGGGAGCAAGATATCACTTTACTTTTCATCTTTCCAAAGTGGCCCAGTCCAGTTTCCTTTGACGTCAGGCAGGAGGGCATGAGCTACTCCTCTGCCCTGACCTGGCCAATCTCTTAATCCCAGGCAATCTCCTGAGATTCCTGATCTGTGAACATAGTCCCTAAAAGTGTGTGAGTGTGTGTATGTGTAGGGGGCGTGGTCTATATAAATAATTTAAGTGACCCAAAATCAGCCTGTCAGTACCTTTTTAGTGGCTCAATCTCAAGCAATTAATCACTTGAAAGAAATACCACACTGCTCAATGAGATATATCCCCTAGGTAGTGCTTTGTCATGGAATATGGTCAGAACATTGTGTCCATGGATGACCCCAGAGGGGACAGTCCCAGGACTTCTCCTGACCTCTGGATCTCCCCAGGCTGGATTAGGGTGGGCTTAAGGGTTGGAAAGCAGCTAAAAGAGGAGAAATGGGGTGGCTTCCACACTATACTCAGAATGTGTAACTCTGCTGCACCCTGCAGGTCCTAGAAATCAGGTGGGAATTTAGAAATTTTTTAGGAAAAGGCTTCTGCCTGCCTAGCCCCCTGAAGCATGGGCAAAAATATTGCCTGGGATTAAGGGTGGTACTGTTTTTAAATATACATCAATACTTACATGGGCTGCATGGCAATCCAGTGATGAATGTACCTTAATTTATCGGACATACTGTCCATTCTTGGCAACAGATGTCTAGTTTCTGTTAATATAAATATGTTTGTGATGCACAAACTTGAAGTTTAATATTTGGACACTTATTTTTAGTTGTTACTACAAAAGGGTTGCATGTTAAGTACCCCTAGCAAAAAAGTAAATGTAAGAAAACTAGCACCTAAATTCCCATATACTCATAGGCAACTACTGAAATTGTTTAGTTATATCTAGGCGGAAGGGCCATTTATACATATTTCATAGTTTTTTGTTTTGTTTAGTAAAATGGAATTATTTTTCCGTACATATACTGTTTTGTAACCTGTGTTTTGGATCCATACTTTCCATGTCAATAAATTTATACAAGGCCATTTTGTAACTAGAAAATATTCCATTTATAGAGGAAGAAGCCTATATTTTCAGACATTCTTATATTGCCAACATTTATGTTGGTTCCAACTGTTTGCTCTCTAACACATTACTGTGACACACACACTTCTTGCTAAAATTTGTTCATATTCTCAGCTTGTCCTTGTCATGGATAAATTCCCAGAAGTTAAAATTCTTGGTATAAGGCAATGCACTATGTAATTCTTTGGATAAAAACATTGGTAAGCTGTTCTTGTGAAACTCACTGTTATAACAATTTTGGCAAAATGGAACAGAATGTTTAGTGGAATGGATGAGCAACTGGAAAGAACATAGAATAGAATAGAATGGTATTTGGAATGTTAAATAATATGAAATGTAAAATATATTTGAAATGGAATGCAGAACGTGATGAAATGGAGACTGGTTGCAGTGGAAACTGGAATGAAATGAGGAATAGAATATGGACTCTAACAAAATGAAATGGAAAATTGAATTAGATGGAAATTGAATGGAATACAATGGGAAAATGGAATGGAAAGGAGAATGGAAATAAATATTGAATGGTGTATGGAATAAAAGAGAAGATGCAATGTTATATGAGAAATGAATGAAAAGGAATATAGAGTGAAATAAAGTTTTAAACAAAATAGAAGGAAATTAAAAGTAAATAGGAATATAGAATGGAACCAAATATGCAATGACATGAAATAAATTGACTATAAAATATGCATTATAAATTTAGAAATAGCAAGATTGAATATAAAAATGGAGTGGACTTTGGAATGAAATACTGTATAAAATACAAGGTTTTGAAAGATGGAACAGAAATTGAATAAAAATGGAATGGAGTAGAATATGAAGAACAAAATACTGATGAATTAGAAGGTGGACTAAAATGAAGGGTAAATTAATAGGATGTATTTTAGTCATTTACTACTCTATTGTTTGGTGTTGTGGAACAACAACCATTTTATCATGCTCATGGATTCTGTATGTTTGGAATTCAGACAGGGCAGAGTGAGGATGGTTTGTTTATGTCTTCTCCATTACATCTGGGTTCTCAACTGGTAAAATTTGAATCACTGTGAGGTCATGAAGAAAGAACAGCAGTCAGTGATGACTCCTAGAATTTGGACAGAGAATCTGGATGGATGATGATGCCAGTTACTGAAATAGGAGAAACTTGCTCTATTGAGGAACAGATTGGATTAGGCAGACAGTTCTGACTGTGTTAACCTCTATAAGTTTTGTAGTTGTTATAGTAATTTGGGGGTATAAACCTCAACTTATCTCATAAACTTTCCATTAATTCTAGAGGTCAACTTTCACCAGTTTCATACACCCAGTATTCCCCTAGAGGGATCATTTTAGATTACTCTCTCAGATTTTTCCTTTTCTCCTTTTGGAATCTCTCTGGGCCTTTGTCATAATCCTTGACTTAGTAATAATTAAAATGCTTCGTTTATACTAGCCTTCATTTAAAGGAATATATAAATACATATCTTTCTCTCTTTCACTTATCGATTTGACTGACCTCTAAGATCTTCACCTTTCTTCTAAGGAAGCCTCTCTCTTTAACTCCATTGATATGTCTTCAGTGCCCTCACCTTTCTCTTTCCCATTGCTCTTGTTTAGACAGTATATATGTATGTGCTCATAGGAAAAGAAAATTCTGGAAGAGTGACTTTGTTTTCTCTTCATACTTTATTTTCTGCATGTTTTCAGTGTGTATATATTACTGTTATATTCAGAAAAAATATGGATATTTGCATTTTGGAAAAATTAAATTTTGAAATGTTTAGGTTCTATGCTGTTGTAAGTAACCAGTGTCTCTCATATACTACTAGATGGGGTTTTAAATTCATAGCACATTGCCAAATGGAAATTTTATAATACATATTTAAAGTCATAAACATGAAATCCATTTGACCCTATAATTCCTCTTGAAGGCATTAATTTTAAAGAAATACTCATATATATCACCAAAGTTATATGTTCAAAGGTGATTATTATAGTGTCATTTATTTTTAAAAGTCTGAGATGACCTCATTTTCCAACAAGACACTGGATGTCTATAAAATAAATTCATGTAGCTTTCACATGATGTTTTTAAAGAACTTTTAATGCCATGGGGAAAAAGCTATGATATTATTATTATGCAAATAAAAACCATAATTAGTATTATACTAATCAATATTTACATTTATTTATCTATGTATCTGTCCACTTATCCATCCATCTATCTATCTATTTTAATTCCCTGTGGTTGCTGTAGTAAATTACCCTAATCTTGGTGGCCTAAAACAATAAATTTATTCTGTCACAACTCTGAAGACCAGAAGTACAAATTTATTATCATTGGGCCAAAATCAAGGTATTGGGTAGCCTGCACTTCCTCTAGAGGCTCTAGGGGAGAATTTGTTCCTTGCTTCTTCCAGCTTCTGATGGCTACAGGCCTTCCTTGGCGCATTGCTATATCACCTCAATCCTCACCTCCACCTTCACATCCTCTGTGTGTTTGTACCAAATCTCCCTCTGCCCCTCTCTTATAAGAACACATGTGATTGTATTTAGGATTCACCAAGATAATACAGATCTTTGATTTAAGGACATCTGCAAAGTCTGTTTATCTGCCATATAAAGTACCATTAACAAGTTCTCTTAATTAGGATGTGAATATCTCTTAATTAGGATGTGAATATCTTAATTAGGATGTGAATATCTTTTGAGGGATCATTATTCAACCAACCACACTATCTATGTATCTATCTATCTTTATACATACCTAGTTTTCTACATGTATTGAGATCTCATTCACTATAGAGACGTGGTTCTCAACCAGGGACATTTTGCCTCACTTCAAGGGACATTATTCCCCCTCCCCGCCCAGGGGACAGTTGGTAATGCCTGGAGACATTTTTAGTTGTCCCAATTGGCAAGAGTGGAGGTGCTACTGATATCTAGTGTGTAGAGGTCAGGGATGTTGCAAAACCCCCTCAAACTGTTGCTCCAGCTAATGTATTAATGGGGAAATTAACTCTGACAGCAACATGAAATAAAAACTCAATATATTTTGAGCAACCCAAAAGTCAGCTGGTCTCCATTTCACTTGCATTTACCTTTGTAGCACTGGGAACTCTGGCTGGGGACCAGCCTGTTGCTACTACTGTTATTGTGAAACTCCCAGCCTATGTTTATAGTGAGGGGTGGATGATTGGAAGAGCCTGCAGTGTTTTCAAGACACATCTTTCTTTCCTCCTGCACAGCATGAGAACCAAGAACAGAGCTTTTCTGAGAAGGGAAAATCTGCTACTGTTATATGAATGAGCTAAGTATGGTAAATGCATGCCTCTGGGAGAAGAAAAAGGCTAGAACCAGCAACCCATTTGTCACTTAAAATATTTACCAAGATATTAAAAGCACCATCTTTAAAGGTTGCCACCTCCTCCAATTTCTCCTGAACATCCACTAGGTCAGGGAGTGCTAGTACTTGGAGGAGCTGGGTCAGGGAGGAGGAATGTGAGGAGAGAGTCAGGAAATGGAAACAGGACCTTAAGGCATACTGGACAAGGAGCTGGACCATGCTTTTAGGGTTATAAGGATTCTTTCTCGCTTGGTTCTGAATTATCAATTTTGTCTATTTCCACTTATCAAATAATAGCATTCTTGTGAAAACTAACTTCACACATTGCTCTGTGATCACAAAATAGTCACTGTATCATAACATGGGTCTTCATTCAACTCTAACATGGATAAAACCAACATTTTCACAGAGTAGATGAAGAGAATACATGGAATGCACAAGAGATTCTCTTATAAATAAGCGTACCACCTTCTGGAGTATTGTGTAAGTGTAGATTGAGTATAAATGGCCTTCATTGGAGTATGTAAATAATTCATTAGGCAGGAAATGAGAATAGGCCATTTTATTATTAGAAACATAGTGAGATTCTTTTTTTCTTTATAAGAAAGCTTTTCATGACAGATGAGAATCAATCATCTAATCAAATGCCTTTTCTGCCTTTAGAAACAGCACAGTGCTGATGCATTTTACTTCTTACTCCTTATGAATATGAATTCTTATTACACACATTTTATTGTTGGTAGAGAGAAACTATAATCCTGGCTTTACAGTGATTACGGACACTCTCCAGAGGTTCATTAGAAATATAGCAGTGTCCTGTCCCTTTTCTAACCTTATCTATAATAATTTAGTCCCCCTCCCAATATTTTGAGGTTTTTCAAAATTACTTTTGTTGGCGTAATAATTATATATATTTATGGGGTACAATGTGATGCTTTGATAGATGTATACATTGTGGAATGAGCAAATCAGGATAATTAACATATCAATCACCTCCTGCACTTACTATATCTTTATGGTGAGAACATTTAAAATCTGCTCTTTTAGCAATTTTGAAATATACTATATATTATTATTAACTATAGTCAACTTGATGTGTGTTAGATCACCAGAACTTATGCCTCCTGTCAAATTGAAACTTTGTCTTTTTTGACCAACATTTTCCCTTTCCCAGACCCCAGCCCTACCCCAGCCTCTGGTAACCACAATTCTATGCTCTACTTTTATAAGTTCCAATTTTTAGATTCCACATATAAGTGAGATCATGTGATATTTGTATTTCTGTGCCTGACTTATTTTACTTAGCATAATGTCCTCTAGATTTATCCATGCTGTTGCAAATGACAAATATTGGTTTTTGTTTTGTATTTTGTTTTTAAGACAGTGTCTCCCTCTGTTTCCTGGGCTAGAGTACAGTGGCATCATGATAGCTCACTACAACCTCAAACTCCTGGGCTCAAATGATCTTACTATTTCATCCTTTTGAGTAGCTTGGACTACAGGCACATGCCACCATGCTTGGATAATTTTTGAAATTGTTTTGTATAGATAGGGTCTCACTGTGTTGTTAAGGCTAGTCTCAAACATCTAGACTTAAGTGATCCTCCAGAATCAGCCTCCCAAAATGCTGAGATTACAGGCATGAGCCGCCACACCTGGCCAAAAATTGTTCTTTAATTAAGGTCAAATAATATTCCATTATGTATATATACCACCTTTTTAAAAATCCATTCATCCAATGATAGGCACTTTGGCTGTTTCCAAATCTTGGCTATTGAGAATAATGCTTCAATGAGCATGGGAGTGCACACATATCTTCAACATACTGATTTCAGTTCTTTTGGATATACATTCAGGAGTGAGATTGCTGGATCATATGGTAATTCTACTTTTAATTTTTTTAGAAAGCTCTATACAGTTTTCCAAAATGGCTGTACTCATTTACATTCCCACCAACCATGTACAAGGGTTCCATTTTCTCCACATCTTTGACAACACTTGTTATCTTTCATCTTTTTGATACTAGCCATTCTAATAGGTGTAGGGTGATATCTCATTGTGATTTTAATTTTTATTTCTCTGACAGTTAGTGATGGTGAGTACTTTAGACCAAATGGACCTAATAGACATATATAGAACATTCCATTCAACAGCAAAAGAATGTACATTCTTCTCAAGTGCACATGAACATTCTCCAGGATAGATATATGTTGGGCCACATAACAAGTCTTAACAGAGGTAAGAAGATTGAAATCGTATCAAATATCTTTTCTAACCACAAAAGTATGAAACAAGAAGTCAATAACAGGAGGAATCATGGAAATTAAAAAATATGTGGAAATTAACCATTATGCTCCTGAAAAACTGTTACGTCAAAGAAGAAATTAAAAGGGAAATTAAAAGATATCTTGACACAAACAAAAATGGAAACACAATATACCAAAACTTACAGGATGTGGTAAAAACAGGTCTAAGAGGAAAGTTTACAGCATTAATTGCCTACATCAAGAAAGAGGAAAGATCTCAAATAAACAACCTAATGTTATACCTCAAAGAACTAGAAACAGAAGAACAAACTAAACCCAAAGTTAGTACAAGGAAGGTAATAATAAAGATCACAGAATAAATAAGTGAAATAGAGACTACAAATATAATAGAAAAGATCAAAGAAACTAATAGTTGTTTTTCTGAAAATACAAAATTGACAAACCCTTAGCTAGACAAAAAAAAGGGAGCGGGGAGATAAGACTCAAAAATAAAATGAGAAATGAAAGAAAAAAAACATTCAACTGATAACACGGAGGTACACGACCATACATCGGACGGCGGTCGGACGGAGGGGCACCGGAGACTACGGGAGACTCCACGGGAGGAGGTTGTGGAGGAGAACTGGAAGGAGAGACCTCCCGAGCCAGCGTCTTGGAGACCAGCGGCAAGGGTAGGTGGAGCAGTTACCTTCCCTTCCCTTGCATCTCGGACTGCTGGCGGGCTCCCCAGCGGTTGGAGAGACCTGCGGACACCAGTCCAGAGACAGCCGCTGCCAGTGAGCGGTAAGCCTATAGCGGACGCGGCTCCAGGCTCCCAACCCCCTCGGGGCACCTCCGTGTGCACAGTCCCGACCATGCGGCAGGCACCATATTGCTGCACTCTCCCCTCCCCCGTACCTGCCGCGGCTGCCAGAGAGACAATATAGCCACCAGCTGGAGGCATCTCCAGG
>VBSM01001483.1:12459120-12475975 GCA_008086735.1 Cheirogaleus medius
AATGGGTCGCAGCTACTGACATTAAAGATTGATATCCATGTATATAGCTTGAGCGTGAGATAAATCAGTTTACCTTGATCAAAAGGGTTGTACCTACTGAATAATTATGTGTTTTTCACTTCTAGAAAGGAGAAAGAAATTAGCTAGGACACCTTGTGATTTTGGGGGGAGCCCCGAAACCTGATCATTGTATACTGTGATTTTTTCATATGAAATCATTGTATTTTGCAACATGGCAAAGAGAATAAAAAGCAAGTGCTGGGGTTCAGTCACTGCCACCTTAGCACCGGAGTGCTGGTGGTCCCCTGACCTCCCTGCTTTCTTAACTATTATTTCTGTGTCTGTGTCTTTCTTTTATCTCTTGCAACACAGTCTGCCAGGGGACTCTATCTTTATTGGGGATGTCATGAACCCACGATAACACTTGTCCAAAATCCCTGAGAGTTAAGTGGCAGAGTTAGAATTTTAAATTCATATCTGTTGACTACATGCCCATTTGAAAAATCTTGATACCAAGCTATAACCAATTCAAAATAACTCATCAAATGAAATTATTGAAGCTAATTCCGTGGTCTGATAACTACCCAAAAGACTTATTCCTAAGAAAGAATCAAATAACTGTCTGTGGTTAATGTTTATTGATCAGCTGTGGTGATGAAGACTGCCACACAATCAGTTGTGGGACTGACTAGGCTTTCTCAGACCTCAGAACAAGTGGTTTGAATCATGTATGGCTGCAGTCCCTACCCCCTGCCTGGGCCTTGGGGGCCAGGAACTATACCTGTCTGGGGCCTGTTACAAACTGGGTGGCAGAGCTCTGCCTCCCCCCAAACCCCCACCCCAAGCCTGTGAAAAAAATCCTTATTCCTGTGGTCCAGACAAGTTTCTCCAGTTGGGCTTAATGAACACATCTCTGATTGTCATCTTCATAGTAAATTTCTGAATCTTCTTGAGTACAGACAGCCTTACATCATCATTCCAATGTATTTAGTATATAAAGCAAATATGCAATTACCTTACCTCAATAACTTTAAAATAAGGGAAATAAGACAGTTCTCTGAGAGTTTAACCATAAACCAGTGAATGAAAAATTATTTAAAGATAAAGAAAAGTTAACAAGAGAGGGATGTTTTCAGTTTGGTAAGACTTCAATCTATGTAATAAATGTGTATCTAAAATATGAGATCAGAATTGAGTTTACTTAGGCCAGAAAGTAGAAAATGGAGGATTATAAAGTCAGTGGCAGTACCCATTCAAACATTTTGCAGGGAGAAGATGGTTCTAAATACCACACATATTCTTACTGTAGGCATGGAAGATGTAAGCAAACTAAATTGACTTGGCATTATAATTTACCCATTTTGTTTGATTTCTTACCAACCAAGAAGACTGCTGATTATAATTTTGCTTCTTGTTTACAGAGGGAGGATGTCCTAGTCATTTCAATTGTAAGTGTTATGATGTATGTAAAAATTATTTCTGCTTGTGAAGTCAGAAATTGGTATACTGACTTACATTAGTTTCATTTGCCCCACAAGACACTCCACATAATCCTCCACTCTTTTCTTTGTGTCAGAAGACTGAATTGGACTGCATTACCTGGATCCATTGCTGTTTGTCTCTTGCTTATATATTTGACCAATATGTTGTACTAGCAGGAGATCAAAAGGCAAGAGATGAGGTTGAAATTCTAGAATGATGGTACAAGGATGACAAAAAATCCAAAAAACTAAAATAAGCACTGGTCAAAATGGTCAAAATCAACTTTGTCAGCATCTGGAAATTAAACAAAATCTTATAACAATCAGAGTAACATTTGTTCAAGAGAAACATCTGAATCTAGGAAAGAACAGTGAACTTTGTAGTGATTGAGCTTTCCCTATACCCCAGCCCACTCTTTATACCTCTAAGGCAATATTGACAATCTGCAGCCTCACAATCTTGGGAGACGTGAATGCCAGCAATCTAGCAGCCACTTGAAGGAGTTGAAATGGTTCTGAGCCCCTTAAAAGGTCTAAGCCCCTTCCCCAGAGAATTGTCACTGTTTTATATATATGGCAACTCCCTGGAAAAGCCCCATTTACAGGGCTTTTTGCAATTTGATCCATATCAAAACTCACTCATGTAAGGGCATATTTCAAAAACAATAAGCAGCAATTGGTTGATACTGTTGCTGCCTAAGAGTGTAATACCAGGTGGGGCATGCAAGAGGCTGGCCAAAATCATAAAAGGAAGATCTCAGGAATGAGGTGTCCATATAGGGCTTGAAAATCTTTGATATATTTAATGAGGTGACATACTCAAAGTGCTAAAAGAAAAAAAAAAACCCTGTCAACCAAGAATCTTTCTTCCAGCAAAACTGTCCTTCAAAAGTATAGGTGAAAGTAGACATTCCCAGATAAACAAAAGTTGAGGGAGTTTATTACCACTATACTTGCCTTGCAAGAAATGCTAAAGGGAGACATGTGAATTGAAATGAAAGGATGCTAGACAATAACTTTAAGCAGTATGAAGAAATAAAGATCCTAGGAAAGGTAAATATATGGGTGATTTTTAAAAGCTAGTATTATTATAACTTTGGTTTGTAACTCCACATTTTGTTGTCTATATAATTTAAAAGACTGATGCATTAAAAATTATTATTTTAAGTTTCTGAACACACAATGTATAAAGATGTAATTTTGTAACCTTAACAACTGAAATGGGTGGGGATAGAACTGTTAAAGGAGAAGGTTTTGTTTGTGATTTAAGTTTAGCTGGTTTAAATTCAAATAAGAACATTATAATATTAGGATGTTACCCCATGATAACCACAAAGAAAGTTGCTAAAGGAATATACAAATAACAAGGAAGGAATTTAAAATATTTTACTACAAAAAATCAACTAAACACAACAGGAAATAATGCGAAAATGAGGTATAAAAATCTATAAGGCATGTAGAAAACAAATAGCAAAATGATGGAAGTAAGTCCCTACTTATCTGGAATTACTATAAATGTAAATAAATCAAATTCTGAAATCAAAAGACAGAGATTGGCAGAATGGATTAAAAAATTTTGATCCAAGTATATGCTGTCAACAAGAGACTCACTTAAGATCCAAAGATACAAATTGGCAGAAAGTGAAATGATGTAAAAGAATATTCCATGCAAGTAGTAACCAAAAGAGAAATGGGGTGGCTATACTAATATCAGACAAAATAGATGTTGAATCAAAAAGTTTAAGAAGGACATTATATATTAATAGAGTGAGATGTGCACTGTCTGGGGGATGGTCATGCTTGAAGCTCTGACTCAAGGGGGCAGGGGGGCATGGGCAATATACGTAACCTTAACATTTGTACCCCCATAATATGCTGAAATAAAAAAAAAGAAAGTTGGGTGGGACTATAAAAAAAGGACATTATATATTAATAAAAGTTTCAATATAGTAATATTTCAATTATAAACATTCATGCAGTTATTAAAATACCATAAAATATATGAAGCAAAAAATTGATGGAATTGAAAAGACAAATAGACAGTTCTGCAATAAACGTTGAATACTTCAATACCCCACTCTCAATAATGGATAGAACAGCCAGACAGAGGTTACATAAGGAAATAGAGAACTTGAAGAGCACAGTAAACCAACTAGAAGTAACAGACACATACAGAACATTCTACCCACCCAAAGCATAATACATATTATTCTCAAGTGCACATGGGGCATTTTCCAAGATGGCTCATATGTAGGCCAGAAATGCAATCCCACTACTAGGCATCTACCCAAAGGAAAAAAAGACGTTTTACAATAAAGACATCTGCACTCAAATGTTTATGGCAGCACAATTGACAATTACAAAGATGTGGAAACAACCCAAGTGCCCATAAATACATGAGTGGATTAATAAGATGTATACCATAATAAAATGTATATGCATACCATGGAATACTACTCAACCATAAAAAACAATGATGAACTAGACCTCTTATATTATCCTGGGTGGAGCTAGAGCCCATACTTTCAAGTGAAGTATCACAAGAATGGAAAAACAAGCACTACATGTACTTGCCATCAAATTGGTACTAAATGATCAACACTTAGGTGCTCACATGGAAGTAATATTCATCAGGTGCCACGTGGGTGGGAGGGGGTGGTAGGGATGGGGAAACTCACAATCAGTGGGTGCAGAGCACACTGTATTGGGGATGGGCACACTTGTATCTCTGGCTTGGGCAAGGCAAAGGCATTATATGTAACCAAGATGTTTGTATCCCTAAACATTTTAAAATTGTGAAATTTAAAAAAAAGAAAAGATATAATATGAAATATCTTCTCCAACCACAACAGGATAAAGGTAGAATTCAATAACAGAAGAGAAATTTTAAAAAATCACAAATTTGTAAAGTTAAACAACACACACAAAAAATGGATGAAAGAAAAAAATCACAAAAGAAATTAGAAAATACTTGTAGATGAATGAAAATGAAAATGCAACATTATAAAACCACAGAACATAGCAGAAGCAATGCTGAATCAGGTGTAATTTATAGCTATAAATGCATACATTCAAAAACAAAAAAATCTCAAATCAAGAACATGATTTTACAGCTTAAGGAACTAGAAAAAGAAGAACAAACTAAACCCAAAGATAGCAGAAAGAAATACTAAAGATTAGAGCAGAGATAAATGGAGTAGAAAAGAGAAAATAGAGAAAAGCAATGAAAACAAAACTTGTTTCTTTGAAAAGACTGATAAAATTAACAAAACTTTAGGTAGATAGACTAAGAAATAAAAAGATTCAAATTACTAAAATCAGAAATGAAAGTGGAGATATTAATAATGATTCTACAGAAAGAAAAAGGATTGTGAGAGTACTATGAGCAATTATACGTTGACAAATTGGTTAACCTAGATGAAATGGACAAATTCCTAGTAATACAAAATCTTCTAAGATTAAACTATGAAGAAAGAGAAAACCTGAATATACCTATAATAATTAAGGAGGCTGAATCAGTAATCAAAATCTCTCTATAAAGAAGGACCCTAGAACTGATATCTTCACCTGTGAATCCTAACAAACATTTACAAAAGAACTAACACCAATCCTTCTCAAACTTTTCCAGAAAATTTGAAGAAGAGGAAACACTCCCTAACTCATTCTAAGAGGCCAGCAATTACTCTGATTTAAAAAAAGAAAAAGCCAGACAGAGAAAACTAGTAAAGAAAACTACAAAAAAAGAAAAAGAAAGAAAGAAAGAAAACTACAGCCCAATATCCATTTTTTGTTGATTGGTATTAGTTTTAACAGTTATTTTCTGTGGAATTTTTAGGGTTTTCAATATATATATATAAGATTGTATGATCTACAAACAGAGATAATTTTACTCTGGTTTTTTTTTGATAAAATACAAAAAAAAATTGAAGAGGAGGAAACACCCCCTAACTCATTCTAAGAGGACAAAATTACTCTGGTAAAAGAAAAACAAAATAAAACAAAACAGGGAAAGAAAACTACAAGAAAACTACATCCTTGTATCCTTTATGAACATTGACATGAAAATCCTCAATAAAATACTAGTAAAACTAATTCATCAGTGTATTTAAAAGATTATACACTACAACCAAGAATATTTATTCCTGAAAAGTAAGAATGGTTGAAGATATGAAAATCTATAAGGATTATTATACAATATAGATATGTATCAAAACATCAAATTGTACCTCATAAATCTGTATACTTACAATGTACTAAGTAAAAATAGTAAACAGTTTAAAAAAAGAAAATCAACATAATACATAACATTGACAGAATAAAAGACAAAAGACACTTACCAACTGATGCAGACAAACCATTTAGGAATATACTATGTCATTTTATATATTAAAAAAAAACACTCCACAAACTAGGAATACAAGGAGACTACCTCAACATAATAAAGCCATATATGAAAACCCCATAGTGAACATCATACTCAATGGTGAAAGATTGAAAGTTTTCCTCTTGAAATCAAGATCAAGGCAAGGATGCTCACTTTTACCATTTATATTCAACATGGTCTGGAAGTCTTAGCCAGAGCAATTAGGTAAGAAAAAGAAATAAAAGGCATCCAAATGGGAAAGAAGTAAAATTATTTCTGTTTGTAGATCACACAATCTTATATGTATTGAAAACCCTAAAGATTCCACATAAAAGAACTGTTAGAACTAATAAATGAATTCAACAAAGTGGCAGGATAGAAAGTCAACACAAAACTTAGTTGTATTTCTCAAAAGTAGATATACAAATGCCAATGGGTATATGAAAAAATGCTCAACATCACTATTCATCAAGGAAATGTAAATTAAAACCAAAACGAAATATCATTTCACACCTGTTAGAATGGCTAAATATTTGATCATTGCACATTGTATGCTTGTTTCAAAATTTTGCATGCACCCCATAAATATGTACAACTATTATATATCCATAAAAATTGTTTAAAGAAATCATTTAACAAAAGAAACAGTATTTTGTGCCAACTTCCTGGCATATTTTTATTTTAAAAATGTTTTTTTTTAAATTGATGTGCTATTTCATGTGTTTATTGGCTTTTAGTGTACGTTCTTTTGAAAAACTTCTGTTCATGTATTTGGCCCAATTTTTAATGAGAAAATCAGCAAGGAAAAAACAAGCAATCCCATTAAAAGTGGGCAAAATACATGAACAGACGTCTTTCAAAAGAAGATAGACAAATGGCCAATGAACATGTTAAAAATGCTCAACATCACTAATTATCAGGGAAATGCAAATTAAAACCACAATGAGATATCGCCTTACTCCAGTTAAAGTGACTTTTAGTAAAAATTCCAAAACAATAGATGAAGGCATAGATACAGAGAGAAAGGAATGCTTATACAGTGTTGTTGGGACTGCAAATCTCTATGGAAAACTGCAACCTCTATGGAAAACAATATGAAGATTACATGAAGAAATAAATATAGACTTAGGATTTGTTCCAGTCATCCCACTATTGGGTATTTATCCAAAAGAAAAGAAGTCATTTTATCCAAAAGCCACCTGCACTTGAATATTTATTGCAGCACAATTCAGAATTGCAAAGATGTAGAATCAACCCAAGTGCCCATTAATTCATGAGTGGATTAACAAAATGTGGTACAAATATACTATAGAATACAACCCAGCCAGGAAGGAGGATGAATCAAGAACTTTTTCAACAATTTGGATGGAACTGGAGACCATTACCCTAAGTGAAGTATCTAAAGAATGGAAAAACATAGGTAATAGCCATAAAACACAGGTGTACACTTGTAGAAAACAGAAAAAATATGTATCTTGTCAATTCTCTGACAACTCCTGAATAAGGCAATTACCTAAGAATCTGCTACCTTAAGAAATGAGGCAATTTCAATGTGCAGGTAAATAATACACAAAAAGAAATGTTCTTTCCATTAAATATTATTCACAAAGATAGAATTGTTCATCTAATTATGGAAACCCAACTGTCATATTTAATACATCCTAAAGGGATTTATTAATAATTTACTTACAAGATCTAAAATTTTGCATGCCATATAAACAATCGATTCCTTTGTATCTATTTAAAGCTAATTTCAACTTAGTAAATATTTATTCTGTGTCTACAGCATACAGGTCACCATGCTATATATTTTGGGAAGTGTAAAGTTGAGTACTATAGGACTCTTGATCTAGAGAAAAAAAGACCAAAAATTATAAAATAAAGCAGAACATGATCATCCCCACAAGAGAAATATTACTGTGTGTGCAAGATCACAAAAAGCAGAATAATATTAGAAATGGCTCCATGAAAGCAGAAGCATTCGATCTGTGTTTTGATAACCAAAGACCGGTAAGGAGGGCCAGGAGGTGGTGGGATGAGCATAAGAAAAGATACAAAAGTAGGCCTGACACTCAATTTGGCACATGATAAGGTGGAAACTAAGTAGTGAATAAAAGATCGTGTACACTTCTGGCTTCTCTACTCAGGCATGTGCTCCATGATTCCCTCTTCTCTCCACCTTGTCCTGTCCTTCCAAGTGAGGGACGCCCATCCTGCCCCTCATCCTAGTCCCAGCCAGCTTTCCAGGCCACCCGCGCATGCTGGCTTTTCAAAGGAGCTTTGGGCCACCTCACTAGTTTCGGGTATTTCTTTACTTCTTGATTCAAATCCCTGCTCA
This sequence comes from Cheirogaleus medius, assembly GCA_008086735.1. Classification (NCBI taxonomy): domain Eukaryota; kingdom Metazoa; phylum Chordata; class Mammalia; order Primates; family Cheirogaleidae; genus Cheirogaleus; species Cheirogaleus medius. The sequence continues at coordinate 12,467,303 of VBSM01001483.1, forward strand.
AAAGTTCTCTCTTCTAGAATTACTTCTTTTCCTCTTCTGGGCTTTCAAAGCATTTTGCTTATAATTCTGTAAAAATATTCACCAGATTGCACTACAAGTATTATTAATATATCTCTTTCTAACTGTATTGTATATTCCTCATGGCAGAATCTGTATTTTGTTCATATTTATAATATAAAAAGAGTTAACAGAATTTGATTCATAGCAGATGCTCAATGAACAATTGTTAAATAAAATAATAAATGATTCCCCAAAGCTTAAAAAAAAAGATCTTGTACAATATAAGGTCTTTAAATATAAGGATAAAGAACAGGGAATCAATTTTGAATGAGTGAGCAACTTTTTAAAGCTTTTGTTCAAGGGAATTAAATGATCAGAGTTGTAACTTCAGCACATTAACTCACACTGTTGTTGAGAAATAAAAGGCTAAACCCACATTACCACTTGAGGAACAAGTATGACAATGTAAGTGAGAATTTGAGCATATGAATTAGAGTCATAAATAATAGGTGTCATGAACCATTGCTTCATTTTAAATGAAACTTTAGGCTTTTCAGTAGATGCTGTAATGTTGAAGGTAATTAGAAAATTTTCAGAAGAGCTTCTTAACAAATATAGTGGTCATGGAGATACAAAGGGGTAAAATAGATATATCATGCCCTGCTATATAAAAGCTGGAAAATTCCAAAAGAAATCATAATAGACTTACATTTTATGCAGATGCATTTTTTCTTTGTCAAATCCCTAATCTCTGATGTCATTTATAATGACAACAGGTAATATGACTACATGTATCTACTCTAATCACACAGAGCCAGATCCATTTAATAACACACAGCCTCAGGACTATCTTTTGCCCTGTTTAGTCCTATGGGTGCTATCCTTATACTCTGGATTTAAAGCTTCATTGTTTTTTCATTACATATTAAAATTGCACATACAATTTAACAAAGATTTTTAAATGTAAATCTTGAGCGTGCATGTGAGAGAGAATTTAATAATTTGTTTGTCTCCTAACCCATTCCATTCAAAAGCATCATGCCTTTGTATTGTTGTTCATTAATACATCATTTTTGAGAGTTGCGAGATAGTTTGCCCTAAACATTGGGCCATCAACAGTAAAATAAAGCTTCTTTAAGTTATAATTTTCTACAACTCTTCATCCTGGATTAAATGACTTAAGTGATTGATTATGCTGTAAGTATTTATGTGTCTGGGGTTTCTTTTCTTCATATTAAAACTAACTGTATCTTTTAGAATCTAACTGAAAAGTTATCTAGTTTCCTATTTTTACTGTAATTAGAGTGGAAAAATATTTCTTAGAAGATCCATTTTAGCACAGGATTTGTTTCATTTATTTCTTCCAATATTTAGGGCAACATTGTGTGCTACCTGTCCAATCTGCCACTAGCTACCATGGGGAAATTTTAGGTGACACTCATAAATCTTCCAAGTCTAGGGTTGCTGTACCGGGATACAGCCAACTGGGGAAATTGTTAAGAGAGAGGGGCTATACTGTCTGAGAGAAAAAGACAAAATTGCTGCTACTAGCATTAAACATAGTGGTTTTTTTTTTTGAAGTTCTTCCTTTTCGTGGTATTTACATATCTAATTTAACATGTGTCCTTTTTAGAAAAAGATCATTTTTTTAACAAAACTTACTTTAGAACCATAGAATTGAGAAAAGGCTGTTCTCAATATACAATAATTATTAGTAATAAGAAACAATTCAAGATGGGTAAAGATTTTCCAGGAGAAATTTGGGGGTGTTCCAGTAGTAATTGTGTTACATTCCTGGAGACAGAGAAGGAAATTTTTTATTTATTTATTTTTTCATATTTAAAGTCATTTATTCTAAACAAGTTACTTTTGTGTGGAAATTTCCATTGATTTTATGAAGAAATTCTTCAGAGAATGAAGCTGGGTTTTATATTAAGCACAAGCCCAATACACTAGTACTCTTTTGAGTTTTGCTTCTGTTGAGTTTCGCTCATGAACAGATAATATATGACCAATATTAATTCTCAGAAAGTTGTGGTTATCTTAGTAGCTTATAGGTCAAATGCCATCTCAAACTAAACCTTTAAAAGATATGGACAATGGAGGCAAAATGATCATACTAAGAATGATGATAGCTCCCATTTATTGAACACTCATTGGCTGCCGTGCACCATATAATGGAATTTATATATTTTTTCAATCATTTAAGTCTTACTAAAATGACCTTTTAGATACTCTTATGAGGAATTGAATCTCAGAGAGGTTATGTACATTGTCCATTGTTGCACAGCTTGTAAGTGATAGAGGTAAAATTCCAGGTAGCATGTCTGATTTCTGAGCCAACATTCTTAATCATTACAGAAACATTTTTACCATAAAGATATGGTAACACATAAAGTTTTGTATACATCAGTGAGGCTAGCAGGTAAATAGAGTAATGAAAAAAAGAGAGTATTTAGATATAAAGGGAAAGCACAGGGGATTAACTAATTCATACATTTTAATTGAGGACCTACTATGTTTAAAGAACTATACTAGTCTGCTGAGGATAGAAGACAAATAACACACAGCCCCTGCTTCAATAAGCTCATTTATTCATTCTCTCAATCACTATTTCTTTCAACAAATATAAATTCAATGCCTACTATATTCCAGGCACTTGTAAGCACTGAGGATGGCTTTAGATAGCATTCAATTCCAATGTGTTTCTTAAGCAATTAAGTACACTGAGGATTCCATCAATACCTTCTTTCCACCATTAGATTCTCTCTAAAATCTATTTGTGGCTCACAGAGGGAAATGTGGGCCACAAGCAGGGGAAAATGACCCAGTGACTTTTTATTCTTTTGATTATTTTGCTCATTATTATGACATTTGTAAAACCGATGAAGTCAAATTTAAAATTATTTTCCTTGATAGACAGGAAATGCTCAGGGATTATTAGCTTATAGGTGGAAGTGTAAAATATGGACTTTTGCTTAGAAAGGAGAACTAAGAATGGACTCTGAATAAACTGTCCATTTGAGTAGCTGGAAGAGAAAAATGACATTTTGACTGACCTTGAGAAAGAGAGATCTAAGATATAAGCAAATATTCTTTGGGGGTAGGGGAGTTGGAGGTGGGTAAACTCACAACTAATGGATGCGGTGAGCATTGGGGGGGAAGGGCATGTCTCAGATCATGGTTGGGATGTGGCAAAGTCATAACATGTAACCAAAATGTTTGTACCCCTGTAATTTCCTGAAATAAGAAAAATTAAAAGATAAGAGAGATTTAAGAAGAAAGAGATTTTCAGTAGTAATAATCAAACACAGCAGAGAGGACAAATTGAGTAAAGACTGAAAGGTGCCATTAGGATCTGGCAATTAGTAACCACTGATTACAATAGTGAGAGCAAAATTATTGAAATGCTCTGGAAAGAAGCAAGATGCAGTGAGTTGAAAAGTTAATGGAAAGTGGTTAAGTTGAACCATTAGGTGAACCAACCCCTGAACTTATGCTTCCCTGAGGGGATGTCTACTCAAGTGACACTTTGCCTCCCTTTTCTCAATCACCCTTCCTTTTTGACATCTGCAACTCATTTCTGAGGGTAAATGAATAGACAATGTGGACCAAGAAAGTACCTCCTTTCCTCCAGGTGTTTTTTTTACTAAAGCAGCTCACTTATTGAAGCAGGACCACCATCTCAGCAAGAGAAGAACCATGTTATTGGCCCAGGATATATGAGTAGGCATGTGCCTCTGCTAGGTGATGCATACACTGAGTTTTAGCTTCTGGATGTTTACAAGAATTATAGAAAGGTAACTCTATTATACAATTATCTCCTGACTATGGGTTTTGCACAATTTTTCTTACAACAAACTGAAACTTTAAATATATTTGAGGCCCACTGTGTTTGGGATTGATGTGGACATCTTATTGCCAAAGAATGCTCTTGAGTGAAAAGAAGTGACAAATATTTAGTTTCTAATCCTATTTTCATTGGGCTTCTCTTGACAGTACCCAGTTACTCATTCCCAGGTAACATTTTTCCCTTTCTTCCATATGCAGTTTTATGATTCCTTTTTTCATTTCTCACATTATCCTGATCTTTGGCACCCTCAATTCAAAAATAGCAACTTCCCAAGTTCAACTTAGTCATTCTTATCCAAGTATTTTTGGCTGTCATCTTTGTATGAGGTATTATCTTAGGTCTTAGTGTTTAATGAAGCAAGACCTTGTAAATGGATTCCTAACTAGTTTTATTATAACTTAGTGATTTCTTTTTACTCAAGTCCTGCAGGTTCTCCATTGCCTGCTGGAAACTCCAGTCCTTGAATATCTGCTGCTAATCACCTGCCCAGTGAAGCTCTCTCCTCCAAGGCTGCACCCTGAAACTTCTGGCAACCACTTTCCTCTTCCTTCTTCGATGGAGTCTTTGGATCTTAACTACATATGAATCTTTGGCTCATGATAACAAATCTTTCCATAACCTTGGTAAAAGATTCAAACTTAGTCTCCTTGCTTGTAATGGATCCTCCATCACGCTGTTCCAGAGTCCTCTGAAAAGCTTAACTCAAATCACATTTTTTCCCTTCTCAGAAAGATTTCACCTCTTCCCCCAGTGACTAAGACTAAGAATCCAAACTCATTTTAGTGATCACTTTAGGTCTTCTAATAGATTTCCAGCATTACCCTTTGTGATCACTTTATAGCCCCTTGTGTTTCCGGGTTTTTTTGTTTGTTTGTTTGTTTGTTTTTGTTTTTTCAATAATGTTTTTGGCTGGGGTGTCTTTAAGATTCTATTGAGACTCTGACAAGTTTTCCATCCCTGTATTTCTTTCCAACTGACCACAACCTTGTTTGGACAGTAGAGAGGCTTCATATTCTTTAAAGATGGGTTACTATTTCAAATCAAATCACAACTCCCATCAAATAGTGTTTCTCCAATATTAAACAAATTTATATAAGACGTCTATGCTGTATTAGCCAGTTCAATGTGGATACAGATGAGTGGTTAATAAAATGCATACGAGAAGTTGCTTATGATAAAATGGAGAGGTGAAATTGGAGAAGTCAATATCGAGACCTACATTTATCAATAAACAAATTTCACCAATAGGGTGAAGTGTTTTCATCCTCTGCTTTTCAGAGGTGTGAGTAGGGCACTATTGGAAGGCAAAATCATTACTTCATTACCATGGAATCAGTGAATTAGGGAGGACTCTTTGTATCTGTGCTCCCCTCGAATTTTCAGGAGATCTTTGAGTCAAGAAAAAAGCATTCTGTAGAGGTTTGGGGAAAGGTATTTCAGTTTTTATAGAACATGAAATGTGACACGAGGGACTTAACCATCACAACACTTGCCCCAGCCTTGTCTCAACCCAGAGGCCATTTTGAAAGGGAGTAATCATCCAAATGAGGATTTATTCCTTAAGGTATTAATTTTATAAGTTATAGTTGCCTAGTTTCTGAAATTAGGAAATCAGTTCAGTGTCTTTGGTTTTGGTTTGATACATTTATTTCATGTCTTTCTCCTTAATAATTCCCAAAATGGGTTATTACTTGGGATTTTATGAAGACAACCAAAAGGGATTAAAGTTATGAAAGTAAAGGAATGTGATGAGCTATATATAGGAAATTATAAATTAATGCAAAAATAAATAAATCATAGTTGTGGTACTGACCCTGGTTACTGAGAGTGACTGAAGTCATTCAGTACTAAATTTCCTCTGGATCTTCTTCCTTCATTGCCTTGATTCTGCATCTCCCTTTTGGTAACAAGATTCTTCAGATTCTACATCTCACACTCCTTTGTACAAGGCTAGTCCCTTCCAACTTTTAGAATTGAAATATTAATAGCAGAATTGTTAGTCTTTATTTTCCAGATATTCTGCCTCCTAAAATTCAGCAACTATGTTTCATTGCTCTAGCCATTTCTACATTCATTTTTAAGTACTGTTGTTCAAATTGTGCAATGTATAACTTCAAAAAGTGGTGCATCTGCAGTTTGAGGGTTTGCACATACCTCTGTATTTTATTTTATTTTATTTTTAATTATTTTTATTTCAGCATATTACAGGGGCACAAATATTTAGGTTACGTGTATTGCCCTTGCCCCACCAGAGTCAGAGCTTCAAGCGTGTCCATCCCCCAGATGGGGCACACTGCACCCATTAGGGGTGAATATACCCATCCCCTCCTCCCCCCTCCTGTCTCCCTGACAATACCTCTGTATTTTAGAATAATACATATTATCTCCTGAGGAATATGCCCTATCATTTGGACGTTCCTTTTTTATGTCCATTTACTTTCTCTCTCTGCAAAAAAGTGTATGCCTTTGGGGACTGAGTTAACAAAATAGCAAAACAGTGGATAAGAAAGATTGTGCACCTCCCTTCACAAAGTCTAGAGGAGGAAACCAAGAATTTACACAAATAACTTCAATAATGTGTGAAAAATGATGCAATGGGGAAGTAAAGGGTGAGATATAAACTCACAGTAGGAGCAACTAACCGTCTAAAGGGTTAGAGAAAGTGTGTAGTCAGGGTCTCGGCAAGAAATAGAATACAATTCAGGTGGTACAAAAAACTTGAAGGAAGGAATCACTTGTAGAGATGCAGGTAAGGTTGAAGGAATTAACACATACTCCAGAGACTATAGAGAGCAGGAGACCATTATCACCCCTGTGCCTGAAGGGGAAAAGGGAGAAAATATTGTTACCAATTTTAGTAAAAGCTGGATTTAGGGCACAATAGAAGCTGTAGTTACAGAAGGACCCAGCCACTGACTGAAAATGTTAACCAGAGGAGGGAGGGAGCTGAGAAGAAGCATCACCTTTTCCCTTTCTTCTGACTGTTTCATTGGCCAAACCCAACTGACACAAGGGAGCCCCAGTGATTCAATCTTTATGGGTCAGCTTGTCAGGAATCAGAGGAGGGTAGAAGGATGGAGAATTGGCAGAGGCAGGGTGGGGTTAGGAATCAGTGGTTGGCAAAAAGAATAAGCACAATAGAAGGTTTTTAGAAAGAAGTAGCTTCTTTTCAAAGAATTGAAGGATAAGTGAGAGCCTGGCACAAAAGGTGAAAATGTTCCAAGATTCAATGAACTCCTTTGAGTTCTTAGAGGCTAGTTCCGGGCTCTAACACATCAGAAATGAAGACATGAGCTTCTGTTCATACCAGGCATACTCTCATATTTCTATAAATTAGCTTGTTCTCTTTCTAGATTCTTAAGATGTAAAAGTAGGTTATTAATTAGAGATCATTCTTTTTTAATGTAGATATTGACTTACTAAAATTTTGGAAACTCCTTTTTAAGTATGAAATGTTAAAATGCCTTTACGTAAATGTTGGCTAAAGCAAAGAAAAATATACCTCTGTTAGCAAGACAAAGAGAAGGGAATTACTATGGGTTCATTTTCATCAAAGGAAGAGAAAATTATTTCAATGCTTCTGATTGAAATGCTATCAGCTCACATGATTTTTCAGTAAATACTGTGAAAGAAAATTAGAAACTGACTTGTTGGACATTTTGTGTATGTTAGACAATGAGCTACTCACATTATTTAATCCTTGCAATTCAGTGTTGCATGGTGCTGTATTAATGCCCAATTTGGGGGGAGGGGCTTAGAAACAATAAGCACCCTTATAATAAATAATACAGTCAGGTTACATAGTCAGGATCATGTGCCTCCAAATTCACAGTTTTAAGTACTTAATATGTTTAAATCATTGTTTTGGCTGACATTAGAGTCACAATGAAATAAGCAACATGTCTTATCTTCAGGGAGTTAATATTCCAGAGTAGCAAGTACTACAAGAACCATTGTGATACAAGTTGAAATAAGGGTGATATCACTTCTATATTAAGTAATAAGAACATCTATAAGGAGAACAGGGTATTTAATCATGATCTAGAGGGAAATTATAGCATTAATGCTTATATTAGGATAAAGAGGTCTTGAATCAATGATCTAGGTTTATACCTTTAAAAAACTAGAAGAATAATATAAAACCAAAATAAAGAGAAGGAAGGAATGATGAAAGGAAGAGCTGAAATTAATCAAATAGAAAATTAACATACAATACAGAAATGCCAATGAAAATAAAAGATGATATTTGAAAATGATATTTGAAAAATATCAATCCAAATCAACCAAAATGTAAAATAAAATGCAAGAGAGAGAGAGAAGACAAAATCAAGAGTGTTGGCAGTGAAGAGGGGTTTAGATCCTATAGTCATTAAAAAGATAACAAGGGGATATTATGAACAACTTCATGTCAACAAACTTTTAAACATGAATGAAATGGAAAATTCCTTGAGAGACACATCTACCAAAACTCAATCAGGGAGAAATACATAATCTGAATAGGACTTTATGTATTAAAACATTGAATTCATAGTTAAACTTCCTAAAAACCAAACATCAGGCCCAGTTGGCTTCACTGGTGAATTCTACCAAATATTTAAGGAAAAAGCAGTACCCATTCTGCACAAGTTCTAGAAAATAGAAGAGAAGCAAATGCTTCTTTATTCATTTTAAGAGGAAAGCACTGGCCAGGTGCAGTGGCTCAGGCCTGTAATCCTAGCACTCTGGGAGGCCGAGGCGGGCGGATTGCTCAAGGTCAGGAGGTCAGGAGGTCAGGAGTTCGAGACCAGCCTGAGAAAGAGCGAGACCCCCGTCTCTACTAT
>VBSM01001483.1:12489097-12534946 GCA_008086735.1 Cheirogaleus medius
CCCATTACTGGGCATCTACCCAAAAGAACAAAAGTCACTCTATGAAAAAGACATATGCACTCGAATATTTATTGCAGCACAGTTCACAATTGCAAAGTTGTGGAAACAACCCAGGTGCCCATCAATACATGAGTGGATTAACAAAATGTGGTATATGTATATCATGGAGTACTCTTCAGCTTTAAGAAACAATGGTGCTATAGCACCGCTTGTATTTTCCTGGATACAGCTGGAACCCATTCTACTAAGTGAAGTATCTCAAGAATGGATAAACAAGCACCACATGTACTCACCAGCAAATTGGTATTAATGGATCAACACCTAAGTGGACATATAGGAATAACATTTGTTGGGTGTAGGATTTCGGGTGGGTGGGAGGGGGGAGGAGGGGATGGGTATATACAAACATAATGAGTGAGATGTGCAACGTTTGGGGGATGGTCATGCTTGAGACTCTGCCTCAAGGGGGCGGGGGGTTCATGGGCAATATACGTAACCATAATATTTGTATCCCCATAATATGCTGAAATAAAAAAAACATATATGGAAATTTTATACTAGGATATATTATAAGCCAAAAGCACTTCTAACTTCTAGTTGCATGCTGTGATTAGCTATATAGGTAACTTTAGCCAAGTCACTTAACCTCTCGGCATTAGTTCCAGGGTGGTCATGTGGGATGTGCCAGTTGTCATTGCAAATCTCTAATGAGAAATCTTCACTTCATAATCTATATGAATGATGCCTGTAGGGAAAATATTTTTTCCCAAATAAATGAAGAAATCAGGTTACTGGAAGCTTCAAAAGGGAAATCAGGAAATGAAAAGATGGTAGTTAGGATTCTAGAATTTGATTGAAAAGTAGAATTTCTGGACAAGTTTCACAGTTATATAAAGGTGGGACAATTCCCAGCATGCCATGAATATTCTCAATATCTTGACATCTTTCTATGACTACTTTTTAAATTGGGGTAGAGAATATATACAGTAAAATACTCTCACATAAAATGTACAGCCCAACCTAATGTTTTTGAGATTCACCCTTATTGTTACTAAGAACTACAAAAAAAACTCTCAGCATGTAATGACTCTATCCAACCCCTTGACAAACTCTAATAGGCCTTCATAGCCTAAGGCTATGTCTCCAGCATGACTCTTGCCACCTTAAAATGTCTGCCTGAGGAAACTCAATGCTTCCGGGAGAATTTAGTTTTTTTCCAGCCAAAATCTGTTGATATACAGATAGACCCCTAAACCCCATATTAGGGCAGTTTCTTTAGAAAACTTGCAATTATAATCCTTTCTCTACCCCTTTGAGATATAAATCTTTCAGCATCCAAAACTATGTCCTCAAAGACCTGAAAGTTGTCTTTTTTAAGTACAAACATTCAAGGAGACAACTCTCTCACTCTTTATCCCAGTCCCTATGGGAGGATAGGGGCCTAACTTTAGTACGCACCTTGCTCCAACTTGTACTACTGCATCCTGTCATAAAAAAAGGAGAATTTTTTTTTTACTCTTCCAATGAGCAAACCATATAGCTTATTCACATGGACAAAACGTCTGCTTAATACCCTTCAATGTCTTTCATTTAGCACACCTCAGCCTTTAAAAAGCCTCCTGCCTTTTGTTACAATGGAGTTAAGCTCAGGTGACATTGGGTTCTCTCCCCTGTTGCAATAGTTATTGCTGAATAAAATGTCTTGACTGCTTTAACTAGTGTCCAGCTTTGTTTATCTTTGATTTTTTATTTTGCTGAATAGAATTTCATTAAGGGAATATGCTACTCTATTATTTATTCCATTATAATTAGCTTCTAACTAAAACTCTCTAAGAAGAAATTATAACTGATCTAAGGCAATTTGATTATACCCAAATATGAATTTCCTTTGGTATTATAGATATTGATAACCTCCAACAGTTAAAGATAGAAAAAGGTCTCTGGGTTTCCTCTCCCATGAGTCACCACCAAGGGTATGTTACAAGTCACAGTATACTGCTACACACGCCACAGTTATGAGAAAGTAGGCATAATTTTGTCCTTTTAGGCATTTCAGTAAAAGTTTTGCCTGAAATCTCTATGCAAGGCTACATGACACTATTCAGAATCCTCCAAAAGTGGCTTCAAACAAGAACCAGACATATCCTAGACCTGGGGGACCACTCTAAAAGGTACAGGACCCTAGCTTCTTCAGACCTCTTGTCCTGATTCATTCAAAGGCAGAAATATGGACAATATTCTAGCAAATCCACATATGTTAGATACCACTCAAATCAGAAAGTAAAATCATTATTATATATCAAAAAATGCTTTCAAACTAAAGGCCACATTTTGGGCTAAGGGGATGGAAGGAGACCCTGTGTGAGACTGTCTCCTTTAAGTCAGAGCTTGTCAAGCAATAGCATTCATCAGAATCACCTGCTGCAGCACTGGTGAAAACAGATTTCTGGGTGGACCCTACTCCAACATTTTCTGACTTATTAGGTCTAGGATGGAGCCTGAGAGGCTGCATTTCTAATACGCTCCCAAGTAATGCTGTTGCTGTCTCTGCTCTGAAGAGCACAGCTTGAGAACCACCGCTTTAGGTCAAACAACCTGAGAGACTGCCTGATTCGTCTGGGCATTCAAATGCTAGTGTGTGTTGGGGGCAAGATGGCTGAATAAAGACATCACTTGCGGGACCATCTCAGAGAAAAGGAAGGGTTTCGGATAGGGGAGACAGGAGAGCGGACACAGCACAGGTAAATTTCAGTGAGAGAAGTGCCAGAGCCTGCTGGGGACCTCACAGAGGAAAATTGCAAAGCAGAGAAGGAGGAGGATAAAGGGAAAAAAGATATGAGAGAGAACAAAACCCAGGGAGACTCGGAGTCCCTCAAAAGGGTAAGGGAAGATTCCTTTCTCACTCTTACAGTCCTTTGGTGATCAGTGGGCTACCAAGTTACTGGGAAGCTTTTCCACCCCCACAAACTCAAGCATTGCAGCAACCGCGGAATTGTGGGGAGAAGTTGCATGATCCCAGGGATCCAGGGATCCCAGGCACCATGGTGTTTCCCAAACATCCCAATAAAATCACTGAGAGCACCTCTTAATAATGGAGCTTGCCAGATCCAATTGACACAGATTCTGATCCACAGGGTCTGGGGTGGCACAAAAAGTGATTATTGGTTTAGCAGCAAAGTTTAGGAAGCACGGAACTTTAGAACAAAAGTGCCAATCAGGAACATTAGACCTGTTCCACACTCAGGGAAAACTACCCAGGAGTTTACATTAGTCACTCTTATTTTCCCCCAGTTTAGTAACTTTTTTTCAAACATGGATTTGTCCCCTTTTGCTTCTTCATTTTCTTTCTCTACTGAGTTTATCTTTAAAGCTCAGCTGTGTGAGTTCTTGACATCAAGGAAGAAGCTTTCTTCACAAGACTCATCAGTGTTTACACCTATTATCCTGGCTACTCCCCTACTAGATCATTAGATTTTCAAAGGTGGGGATGACCCCATACCCATCCAGGGCCCCTCCTCAGTTGGTACTTAATAAATATTTACTCAATACTAGTCTGGTTAATAGTATTCTGATGGGGTAAAAGTGTTTGGATTTAATTTAAACCACATCTTGCAATCTTATTCTGGCCCTGCAGTCAATATTTCACTTTGCAGTAAATGAAGCACCAAGTGCTTTGCGGAGCATCCTGTAACACCTATTGATTCTCCCAAACATCTCCCCTACTCCCTTAATTGGACAGACACGCACAGAGTATAGCAAGTTGGGCTGATGAATGGAGATCAGAGTTGCACTTGAAAGAGATTGTACCTTTCAATTTGTTTGGCTGCTAACATGAAGCTGGTTACTGCACTTATGCTGTAGCATTTTATTACTAAATAAAAGTGCATAGTTTAAAGCAAAAGCATTTATTTTGATTTTTTGATATTTAAAAATGTCAATAAGTGTCTCATTTCATTTTTATCACTTTAGCACATTAAAATTTAAAATTATATATCCTAGGTAAATTTGAGGAAAAGATATAGGGTAAAATACTGACTGAAATACATCAAAAAATTTTAAAGAAAAATGTTGCTATGGTTTGAATGTGTCCCCTAAAAATCATGTGTTGAAAAGTTAATCCCCAAAGCAACAGTGTTGAGAGGTACATCCTAATGGGAGACATTAAGATCATAATGATTCCACTCTCATATGTGGATTAATGCAGATTATAGAAGGGTTAAGGTTTTGATCTCTTTTTCTCTCTCTCTCACTTTCTTCACCTGTCTTGCCCTTCTGTCTCTGCCACGAAATGACACAGCAAGAAGGCCCTCACAAGTTGCCAGCACCTTGATATTGTACTTCCCATACTCTAGAACAATAAGCCAAATAAATTTCTGTTCATTATAAATTATCTAGTCTTAGGTACTCTATTATAGTAGCACAAAATGGACTAAGACAAATGCAAAATCAATGTGTCTTAAAGATATCTTTTAAGTAAACCTCTGTGATTTCTTTCTGAGCAGAAACCATGACTAAGCATAGTAGGGGAAGAGGCAGTTCGGATAATATGATAGGAAAGTTTGGCAGATAGGGACACCAGGAAAAGAACAGGCTTTACAAGCAGCCAGACCCAACAGAGAATCCAGGTTCCTACATGGAATGACCATGTAACTTTGGGCAAGTCACCAACTCCTTAAACATTAACAAAAATGCCTCAAAAGGGTTTTTTAAGCAAATGTTTGTGTGGATAAATGGCACTCCATGTTTCTTCCCTTTTAATTGAAGTGATATCAAATTAATATTCAGAAAAGGAATAATATAAATAATATAGGACAGATATTATAAGTTGTAAACTTGTCTATTGGCACAGAAAATACAGTTAATGTCATTTGCATTGATTTCTGCTAAGTGATGTAAACAAATCTCTATTCCCATTGAAACTGGTTTGACCATTAAAGTTATACATTCAAACAAAAAACAGAAGAAACAAGCAAAATAAAATGAAACAAAACACCTGTTTATTACACAAGAGTTTTCCAAGTAGGTTATTTGTCATTGCATTTGAAGTTTGAGTTTAATTTGAGTTTATCTCATGATTATGCCTTCTGGAAAGTAGGTTGACATTTCAATAAATTTTGAGTATCCATAAAGCAGGATTTCTCCCACAGACTTCAAGGAGTCAATTAATTGCTACTCTAAAGGACTCTCTACTCTTGGGTAGAGACTTCCCTACCTTTTTCACACAGAAAAAAACCCATCAATTTGCCCAGGTGCATGACATATTCAGAACTAGGGTTGGCAACAAAATGTTGGTAAATCCCAGCCACATGCCCAAATCTAATTTGATAGCTTAGTTTATGTTGGTAGGTGGAAGCAATGAACAAAGGAGTTGCTTAGAACCACACAGGAAATCTCTTTAAGTTCAATAATCTATTCCTGAATATGTAATAATTTGACAACTTACATCATTCCCAATTTTCTCAATTTCTGTCTTATTAGACATATTGGTAATATAAAGCATGGAAAAGAGTTAATACTTATTTGCAAAGATGAATAATTTCAAATGAGTAGGCACATAGACTTCAAAGAATTCACATAAATTCAGAAAGTTCATAACTTGAAGAATGAATGCTTAGCGCTAGTCTCTCTTCAGCAATTCTAATATATATTCCACCTTCATGTGTAAAACAGATTATAAGCAAGATTAATTGATTTATGAAGAACATTCATCTTTTGCAAATAGGCCACTGTCATTCTGAAGACTGCATGCATAAATATGAAGTCAAAGCATGTATCAATAAAAGAAAGAAATCTTGAAATGCCCTGCTTGCTATTTAAAATAAAATCTTCTAGAAATTGATCAAATCAGAAATTACCTAGCTTGCAACTAAAATGTCAGAGTCATTTAAATGAAAGACTGACACCAATTGGTGCAGAAGTATCTCTTTTTCAGTTTCATTTTTGACTTGACAATGACTTAATATCACTGTATATCCTTTATGTTAAGAGGAAAATTTTAAGCTTCCCCTTGCTGAGGATGGTGACAAAGGAAAGAACTTTCAGCTAATTCCTTGTTTGATGTTATATACTCTTTTAAAATACTTTCTTGTTTGTTAATACATTATAATGATAAAGACTGAAGTTTTAAGAGTTAAAAATACCATCAGGGATTAAGTGGCCTTTTTTGCATGTGAATTCTCTATAATTTTGTAGGAAAGTGACAGAGTCTTAAACATGCTAATAGCTCCTTAGGCAGAGGGCAAATATTAATAGTTAAGAATTTTAACCCATGAACCAGAAATCAGAAAATAGGTTGTATACTGCTTTATAAACTACTATCATAAGGATAGTTAGACATATTGCCAACTCTGAATTTCCTTCCAACTCAGAATTTGTGAAACATCTTACCAAGGCAGATCTGGCTGTTTTTGATGGGAGTGGGGGCTGACTTTCCAGCAATTTGGGGGAGGCTCTATGCTGATTATGTTGCTGCCTCTACCACTTCCTTGCACAGGTAATTAAGAAGTAAAAGGCTCTAAATGGGTAAACCCAAGGTTCAATCTAGTAACAGTGGCTGATGTGATGGTTATTTGACATCAAGGCCTCAGAACCTAGGTCCCCAGACCTCTCATGCAGGGAATTGGGATTATGTCCCTCCTTGCTCTAGAAAGTTGCCTGATGTGTGAGCCCATGTAACACACCCTAGCTTCATCTTTATTTTTGTTTTGTTTTGGAGGATATCCATCACCTCAGACATTTATCATTTCTGTGTGATAGGAACATTCCAATTCCACTCTTTTAGTTATTTTAAAGTATACCCTAACTTATTGTTGATTATAGCCACTTTGTTGTGCTATCAAATAGAATTTGGTCATTCTATCTGACTATATTTTTTCAGCCATTAACCATCCCCACTTTATTCCTCCTCCCCACTACCCTTCCAGGTAACCATCATTCTACTCTCTATCTCCATGAGATCAGTTGTTTTTAATATTTAGCTCCCATATATGAGTGAGAACATGCAAGATTTGTCTTTCTGTGCTTGGCTTAATTCACTTACCATAATGTTCCCCAGTTCCACCCATGTTGTTACTAATGACAATATTTCATTTTTTGTGGCTATATAATATCCTGTTGTGTATATATACCACAATTTCTTCATCCATTCATCTGTTGATGGTCATTTAGGTTAATTCCAAATCTTGGCTATTGTGAACAGTGCTGCAATAAACATGGGGGTGCAGATATCTTTTCAATATACTGATTTCCCCTCTTTTGGATATATACCCAGCAGTGAGATTGCTGGGTCATAAGGTAGCTCTATTTTTAGCTTTGAGGAGTCTCCATACTGTTCTCCATGTTAGATACACTAATTTACATTCCCATCAACAGTGTACAAGGGGTCCCCTTTCTCCACATCCTGGACAC
The DNA here is from genome assembly GCA_008086735.1 of Cheirogaleus medius. Lineage (NCBI taxonomy): Eukaryota > Metazoa > Chordata > Mammalia > Primates > Cheirogaleidae > Cheirogaleus > Cheirogaleus medius. The sequence continues at coordinate 12,496,505 of VBSM01001483.1, forward strand.
TAGTTCATTTAGTTTCTTCAGGACAGCTATTTTTAATTCTTTGTCTAAAAGGTCACATATCTCCATCTCTCTAGGATTGGTCCCTGGTTCCTTATTTAGTTTGTTTGGTGAGGTCATGTTTTCCTGGGTATTCTTGATGCTTGTGGATGTTTCCTGATATCTGGGCATTGAAGAGTTAGGCATTTATTTTCATCTTTGCATTCTGGGCTTGTTTGAACCTGTCCTTCTTGAGAAGGCTTTCCAGGTATTCAAAGGGAACTGAATATTGTGGTCTAAGTGTTTGGTCACTGCAGCTGTATTAGCACTGGTGGTGCCCCAAGCCCAGGAATGACTCTTTCATGCTCCTGGTGGTACCACCTTAGTGGACTTGGGTAAGATACAGGAGAATTCCCTGGATTGCCGGGCAAAGATTCTGACTCTTCCCTCATTCTTTTTGCTGGACTAGTGGAGTTGTGGGAAGAGTGACGTGGGCGCTCCCTAGTGGTCAAGAGTGCCAGGTCACACCTGAATTCAGCCCAGTCTCTCCCAAAGCCAGTGGTGACTGTTGGCTGGTTACCTCTGATGTTTATTCAAAGCCCAAGAGTGCTCTAGTAACCAGGTAGTAAATCCTGCCAGAACTGGGTCCTTTCCTTCAGGGCAGCACGTTTCCTTCTGGCCCAGGGTGGGTCCAGATATGTTTTCCAGGAACTACGACCTGGAATCAGGGGCTTCAGGAGTCTCCTTGGTGCTTTATTTTACTGTGGTTGAGCTGGTATCCCAGTTGCAAAATAAAGTCCTGTGCAATTTACCATTTCCTTGCCCCAAGTAGAAGAAGACTCCCTGAGCTACACTGTCTATAGTTGGGGGGAGAGGTGACACAGGTACTGGCTTGGCTGCCACCACTGGTGTGTAACTGGGTCATTTGTATTCCAAGTCCACTGGCTGTGAGCCAGCAAAACTGGAGGGATTGCCCAAGGACTGCAGGCTTTGTGGCCTGACTGCCTTAAGTATTTAGTAAGTCCAGGACCCAGGCTACTTTTTGTCAGCAGGTGGTAGGGCTAGTTGGAACTTGGTTTTTAGGATAAAGGATTTTTCTCTGGCCAGGCTTGTCTAAATGCTCCCTCTGTGGGCACCAGCAGAATTCTTCCTTGTGCTGTGTTCGCCTGTGCCAGGGCAGCCCTGAGTTTCCGTGTAAAGTATCACAATCACTCCACTCTCCCTCCCTGGGGGAACACAGATTCTCTCTCCACTGGGTGTGCTGATAAGGCACTGCCAGGGATGGGGGAGGGGTGGCGTAGGCAATGCAGGGTTTTCTTTTCTGCCCTCTTCAGAGCCTCTTTCCTTGATATAATGTTTTTTAAAAAAAGGTAGTATGATTACTCACCTGATTTTTGGTTCTTCTGAAGGTGTTTGCTTGTGTAGATAGTTGTTGAATTTGGTGTCTGTGCAGGCGGATGATTGCTGGAGGTTTCTATCTAGCCACCATGCTTTGTCCCCCCCTTCCCCTAGCTTCATCTTGGAAGGCAGAAAAATTGCTGGAAGTCAGTCCATAAAAGCACTGTACTATAAAATTATTGTATTATAAAATTTTATTGTTTTCTTCCCGTTCTTATCAGTGTAGGATGAGGAATTTGTAGAAATGCGGGGCACGGTCATTTGATGTTTTGTGAGGGACTTTGTGAGGGCTTGTGAGGTAACATGTAGAATTTAAGGTTCCCAGTTTTTAGATGCCTGCCCCTGAGAGCAAGTGCCAGGTGTCAAATCCCATCCTGTGCCCCAGCAAAGTTTATTATGTATAATTAGGGGAAAGTTTGTTTGGAGCAATCTGTGCACATTCATGAATGACTAATGGATGGCACAGCCACCTGTTTGGAAACAATTTCCCATGGATCTCTAACATCTCTGCATGGCTTTGTTAACAGAATTATTCAAATTCTGTAAAATAATTTAAAAAGGTTTGTTCTGAGCCAGCACAAGTGATCATGTTCCAGGACTACACAATCTCAAGAGTTCTTGAGGAAGTGCACCTGAGGCATTCTGGTTACAGTTTGATTTTATACATCTCAGGAAGACAGGAATTGCAGGTAAAATCATAAATCAATACATGGTAGGTATATATTAGTTTGGCCCCAAAAGATGGGGCACCTTAAAGAGGGGGCTTACAGGTTATAGATAGGCTAAGAGATGCTTTGATTTGTAATTGGTTAAAAAAATAAAGCTTTTTCTAAAATGTGGAATCAGTAGATAGGAATGTTTTAATTTAATATAAGGAAGCCTGCTAACCATAGAAAAGCCACAATATACTCACTCAAAGTGAACTGTTAAGAAAATTGATGGGCTGTAGGTGTGACTTAAACTTTGCCTTGCATGGCCTTAGGTCCTTTTTGTAATTTAGTATCTATTGCCACAAAGAGTCTCTTTTGTCAGTCTTCTGATCTCTATTTTAACGTTAAGATGGTTTGTCTAAACTCCAAAAGGGAGAGGATATTATGAAGCATTATATGACCTTCATTTCCATCATGACTGGGAACTCAGTTTTATGGTTTTTCTGGGGTCCTCTTGGCCAAGATGGAGTTCATTTAGTCAGCATGGGTCTTAGGATTTTATTTTTAGTTTACAGCTTTTGAGTGGAAGCACTGAGAGCTTTTGTTCTTGACTCTCTTTTCAATGAGTGTGTGAGTAAACATCCTTGGGTGATATAGTGTCCAGTCCTTGGTTAGAAGGTGGATTTGTTAGCTCTGGAGGTCTGTAAAGATAATGTCTCCCTTGGAACATGCAGGTTTGTCAGTAGTCCCCTGTGAAGGATTCAGGTTTCTGAAACTCAGGGTTCCTCAGCTGTGACACAAACCCACTGTGTATGGAGTGACATCCACCGGGACTACTCCACATCAGTTCTGTGGGACTTGAAGGACAACAGGAACAGATATAAGTGTGAAGCTCATGCTGCCTGCTGTTCTGTGAGTAATAAAGAATTTTTTCTCTGACCCAGGAATATTGTGTCTTCTGCCAGCATACATCAAAATGTGCTTGCATGTAGGGTAAAATCTCAGACCTTGTTACTGACAAATATCTCCCCTATAATTGTTCTTGAAACTATGGTGCAAAATGTCTTTTAAAAACTATTTAAAGGATATGCAATGCTGATGAATTAACTTGAGTGAACATATCTCAATCCTCCAGATTGAGATGGGCCCAGAGATTTGGGGATCTGGCTGCTTTGTCTGTATGTAGGTTACCTGGATGTGTTATTCTTCCTGCTAGCACCTTTCCCACATTGTCCATGATGTAATCATGAGATTTCATTGGAATTTGTGATGAAAATAAAGTACACCATGTCTAGACAATCTCCCTGATTTGTCAGTCCTTAATACTAGCCATAAAGATTTTGGAATGAGTATATCATATAATCTAATGCCAGTTCCTATTAGCACTGTCTATTTCTGTAGCTATGAGTGTATATGAGCTTGATGTTTCATGGTCATATGCTTACATAGGAATAATTATAATTGTATCATTCAAAGTAAATAGTTTCCCTTCCTTCCTGTTTTTGTGTTGATAGTTCCTTTGTTCCTGATGTGTGTATATGTGTGTGTGTGTGTGTGCGTATGTATGTATAGGGACTTGAAACATTTAGATGGGTAACTTATGTACAAGAGACAATAAAGTGTGAGACAAGGGTGGGTTCATCTTCTAACTCTGACATAGGCTGTTTGGATGACCTTGACCAAGTCATTTAATCTCTCAGGGTTTCTATCTACTCATCTGAATGGATTGGATTAAATTATTTTGAGAACAACACTATATTCTTATGGAACTATATCCTTATTTGTTGCTAAATATGATCACTCATATTTTTAGAATTCTTAAGAGAGAGGATTCTAGATTAACTTCTGATATTTAAAATTTCCCCATAGGCAATAAATATATAAGGATGATGATGATAACACAAAGCAAAAGATTTTGAAAAGTGCCCATAAACTCAAATATAAAATTTCCTGAGCTTCATCATGGGGATATCGGATTCTGATCTTTAAGTACTTTCTTGAAATGCTCTATTACCTCTAGTAGACAAAGTGAGGTATTTCTTTGGGGATGAGGTATTTCCTTAAAGAGTGAAACACTGTGATCTTCTCTTTTACTGGTTTAAAAATATAACATAAATGTTACATCAGAGGCTAAATATTTTTATAGGTAGGTTTTATTTAGTTTCTTCCTTGATAAATGAAAAATGATTCCAGGCCTAGCGAGTGAAGGCACATCTGTGTAGTTTTTGCTTTAATGTCTTTCTCTGGCACCAATCTTCCGTGATGCACCAAACTCCACCACCTCCTTCCATTTGGTCTGTAATGTGACCTCAGCACTGTGTCCCTAAGCCTCTTACATTGGATGCAACTGTTCCTTTTCCTACTGCTCAAAATGTATTATCTTTCCCAACATTTCTTAATGTCCTGGCTTATTGATGACCAAAGTGAATGTCTGCGAGGCCATGCTGATGGCCCCAAGTCATTTTTTTTTTCTGTTACTCATATATAGCAGCTATATGTGATGTTTCCATGGTCAGCATTCATTCCCAATTACTCTGGTTGGAGTTTTCTATTTTGTGTTAAGGGACTATCCCATATGCTATTATACATAATCATTCTATTTTGCTTTCTCCTGCCTTCCTTCTTTCCCCTCCCTTCCTTCCTCCTTCCTTTCCTCCATCCCTGCATTCCTTTCTTCATTCTTTTCTTCCTTCTATTTCCCTTCCTGTCTCCCTTGCTTTCTTTCTATTAAAAAGTACTGAAAATCTAAAAATCATAATCAAAACAGTCACAATAATAAACAATATAATGTTATAATAATAAACAGCTATAAAAATAAATAGCTATAAAAAGATGAGTTAATATGCCAACACAAGATTTGATAAGACATAATGTTTTACAATTTTAATTATAATAATTTGAATTAATGTGTGTTTTTATTACCATTTTAAGAAATGTAATATTGTGTTAAAATTTAAAATTCATTCAGATATTTATAGAATCCCTAACACAAGGCACAGAATCCAGACAGCAAAGAGCTGATATTATTCCTTCTGTATCTTTCTAATTTATTTCAGGACAGAAATGGTTCCTTTCTAAAACAATGCCTAGCAGGCAAGAGAGGGGCATACTGATGTGGAAAATTGAAAATTTAGTTTTTCTAGAGAAGATTATAAATTGATTTGGGTGACATTTATATATTAGAGTTTATTGCTTAATTTTTTCACAGGGCAGATAAGTTTTGCTTAATAGTGTGGATCTTCACAACACATAATTTTCTAGATAAAATCAGGGAGTAAATTTATTAAAAGGTCACTGCAATATAAAAATGGCAAGTCCATGGGGAAAACAATGATGTGTAAATAGGGAAAAGTATATAAGATTTATAAGGTATATATGAAGGTAAAGACTAGCATGTATGTGACAACTTCAGAGCAAAACCAATAAATGACTAATTGGTTTTTTCTTCTTTGATAAATGATTGTCCAATAAGAAAATTTTAGCTCAAAAATAGTTAGGAAATCTGAATTTCAGTCTAATTTAATTAATGACTTATAGTTTACCTTGTAAGGACTACTCACTTCAGTTTCCACGTTTACAAAAGACAAGAAATAATATAATGAAAACAATATTTACAAAGAACCTAGAAAAGGCTGAATTTTAGATATGTTCCCTCACTTAATTCTCTCAACAATCCTAATAGGAATAGGTTGTATTTCCATTTCACAGACAAAAAAATTGAGGTTGAACTATGTTAATTTGTCCTTATCAATTTAGCTGTTAAGAAATTCAGCTAGGATCTAAACAGGAGTTTCTGGCTTTATAATAGATGTTTACTATTCTACCACTGCTCATGGGTACATACACCTCCTTAGAAAACTTGAAAAACACATGAACTATGTATTTAAAAATATATTATTATCATTGTTTAAGTATATTACAAACTAGGAAGGATTCTGTCTCAAATATTGTGTTGTTTTTTAATTTAAAAAAGCACAATAAACAGTTGGAATTGTATAACTATGAGAATTAAGATGGATGCAATTATTGTATTAAGAGGAAAAGACAAAATGGCAGCCAGGGAAGTCTAACCTGCAGAAGTTTATACAACTGATTATTATAACACAGAATCTCTAAAAGTCAAATAGATGGGAAGCTGATGAGGGTTCTGTTAAATTGGTACAATCAAAAGAAATCAAGGATGGATTATCAAGATACTGAGGGAAGTTATCCAATACAAGACACTATCCCTTATTCAGTTTCCAGATAGCCAGGTTTTAGAACTATAACTCTTGAACTGAAGTGAAGACCTGGTCCCCAGTAAAAAGGACTCTTCCAAACAATGACAAGTGTATACCATAATTATACCTCCAGTGCTTTCCCAATTAGACCTATAGCCATTTTACTTAATTAACTTTTCCCTGGGCTAAATAAATATACAAACATTAGAAGGCTTATTGGACACAGCATCCACATTGATATTGGCTCCAAGGAACTCAAACTATCAACATGAACCTCTGTTAAATATGAGACATATAATGCTTGCAGGAACAGTTCTGCCAGTGGCCTTGGACTGTCCCAGTTCACCCGTCTTTCTTACTTATAGTTCTCCAGAATAACTATCATATGTGCTTGAAATGCAATGTTTTGAGATAAGGAGGAAATAACAAGAACAGCCTGGACTCTGTTCCTGTCACTTATAGGGCAAGATTTCCCACAGTGCTTTAACCCAACAAGTTATGTCACCCCACAGTATAAAACCCAGGTTACACTGCTCTCCAGGGTCTGTCAGCTGTGGTGCAAGTGGGGCACATGGGGATGAGATTCCACCCATCTTGTGCAGCTTTCTCTCAAGGTCTCCCACCTTGAGGGACCAGCTTGCCATGAATTCTAGGCTTCTGTTCTCCCTTGCTGCTTATCAGTAATAAACCTGCTTCATGTAACTTGACATGTGCTAGTGTTCTGTCTCACCAGACTTGTGCAAGTGATAGAAATTGGCACAACTCAAGGTGCAGCAGGCAATGTATTTAGAGTCCTCCCTGGGATTGATACTAGTGCACAGTGAACCTGTTTAGCAATGACTAGGTAATATATGGAGTCCTGGCCCAGGTCTGTCTCATAGTTAATCCATTGAGTACATAATGTGAAATATGCAATTAGAATCAATAATATTGGTAGTTGGCAGAAATCCACATTGGTTCCTTGGCCTGGAGGGTTAAGAGCTATCAGTGGGGAAGGCCAAGTGGAAACTTTTGAAATTACCTCAATACTCAACCAAAATAGTAACTAAAAAGTCTTATGTTCCAAGGGTAATAGTATTTAAAGAATGCAGGATTGGTGGTCCCTATCATATATCATTTAACTCACTCATCTGATTCTTGCAAAATACAAACATGTTCTGGACTAGTGGATTACTGCACACTCAAACATTTGATAGCCTTGATGGCAGCTACTGTGCCAAATATATCTCTGCTAGAACAGATTAACACAGCCACCAGTACATGGTAAGCAATAATTGATCTGGCAAATGCATTCCTTTCTGTTTCTATTGGAAGAGAGGATCATGAACAGTTTGCATTTACTAGGGATAGATAACAATACATGCTTACAGTCTTTTTCCAAGTCTGTATTAACACTCTTGCCCTCTGATGTAATATATTCTGAAGACACCTCAACTGTCTGGACATCTTGCAGAACATCACAATTTTCAAATGTGTTGATTCTCCCCAACAAGACCAGTGAGAAGTGCCAAGTACTTTGAAAGTCCTAGGAAGGTGCTTACACTCTGAAAAGAGGGGTCCACCACATTTGTAAACATTTTAGTGGCGCAGTAGTCTAGGATATGCCAGCACATCTCCTCCAAAGTGCAGGGCATATTATTGTATCTCACATATTCCTCCACAACAAGAAAGGATGATCCATGGGAAGCCCTTTTAGATCCTGGACAAAGCATAACTCATATCTGGCAATACTGTTCCAGCCCATATACCAAGTAACGTAAAATTGTCCCCACGTCCAGTGAAGACCAGAACATAAAAGGGCCCTGCATCAGGAACACATTGCGATATGAGTGGTTCTACTGCTTGGCTCGTATGATCTCATAGACCCTATGTTATTATAGATACAAGAAGTGACAAAAGACACCATGCAGAGTTTATGGCAAGCCTCACATTACAAATTCATAGGGTTCTGGTGGAAGATCTGTGCAGTGGAGAACTGTGCACATTTCAAAATACAGCTTCTGACTTGCTTTATAACATTGATATATTTGGAAAATATAGCCCAATTATTTTGTAGAATACCTCTCACTCTAAGGTTTTTGTTGTTTCCCTATCATTAGATTATATTTCTTTTCAAGAAGTGTACAGTAGTGATGTGTATACTTTTCATTACATCAATTACATCAGGAAGCACATGATCTCTGTTGGTCACATTACTAGTGATATTATGTTTGATTTCTTTTTTTTTCCAAGTGGCCACTGCCAGCTTTATTTACAAGATAAATATCTAATGCTAAAAGAACATTCTTGCCCTTCCCGCCCCCTTCTGAGTTAGCATTTCTAGAGTTTAGGGGGCTGCAAATGGTGATGTTTGACTTCTTGGTTAAGGTATTATCTGTCAGAGTTCTCCATTATGAAGTTAATACTTTTATTTTATTCATGGAGAAGACTATATGAAACTTTGTAAATATATTATTGCTTTGTAGACTTTTAACCACCAATTTTAATATCCTTTGATGATTGTTACCTGAATTAATTTTTATCCTGTTTACCAAATAATGATTTTTTTCTTGAGGAAATAGGTTTCTGCAGGTTTTCTTTTCTTTCTACATTTAATAGTTGGTGTTCAACTACAAAGTATAACTTTCCATTGTCTCACATTCCTCCAACACATCTTTACCTATTTCTAGATTTATCTATTTATCTAAATATCTTTCTATCTATATTTACTCTTGCTTTCTTGCCGTCTCTTATTGTTAAGAATATCCCCTCAGCTGTTGAAAACATTAGTTATTTTCCCTCCCATAATTCCAACTGTATTTTCTTTCTAGTATCTAAAGCAAATAACAATGCACCCTCTTCTTTTCAAATTAAGTAGAAAAGAAAAACATGTAAGTTTTCATGGACTCATTGATAAATGTTGATTGTATCATTTTTGCTAGAGGGTATTTTAGTTGTTTCTGAAATTCCAATTTCTTCTCCACCCTCATTTTATTCACCAAATATTGTTAGCTGTAGAATTCAAATAGATTAAATACTGACATAAAATCTAGCTCTGTGTTCTATATCCTTCTGTTTCCTTCTGCTGAATTTTGCTTGTTTGCTTTCTTCATATATATATGAAACATTGTTTTAAAACAATTTCATTGTTTTAAATTTAAATTTCTATTGAGCCTCAATCAACCACATCTATAAACACGTTTGTTATTTTTAATTTTTTGTCAGATGAGAAACATTTTTGGTCAGAGTATAATTTTATAAATCATATTCACCTATTCATTGAGCATTTATTTTCATCTATATTCTCCCTCTTACTTATAATGAAAATTGAAAATTATGCAGTAAAATTCTGAGGCAGGATGCAATATATATATATATATATATATCTAGCAAAACAAAGCAAGGAAGGCTCTATTATAATTCTAGAGCCAAAGCATTCAGTTAGATCCCTATTAAGATATTTAACACATGACTCACCTTGGTATTTCTCTTAACTTTGTCCACATCTATGCCAGTAATCACTTTATTATATTTCCTGAGGGCACTGTTGATTTCTGTCCAGGAAGCAGATTAATACACAAATCTTGAAAAGTTCCCCTTCACTAGCCTGCTTCAGGAGAAGTAGAGTAGAGATGGCTACCATGAGGGTCTTCACAAGGTGTTCTGGGGTGTCTAGGATCTAGTAAAACAGGAAGCTATTTCCACCCTAGGCCACAAGAGTTGAAAGGAAATAGTGTTAGTGGAACTTGCTTGGGACCTGGAACCAGATAAAGGAGAAGACTGAGAAGAGGATAGTCACTACAAGAGACAGCCACTTCCAGAACCTCACTGAAGCTGGGAGGGAGCAGGAGGTATAGATACCTTGACTTCTCTCTTTTTCTGTCTCTTTATGGTGACTCCCATTGACTGAACCCAACAGAAAACTAGAGATCGACATATCTTAAGGGGTATAATTCATAGTGTTCAGCTTACCAGAACAAAGAACAGAGAAAAAAAGGGCAGAGGATGGATCTGGGAAGAGAGGAAACAGAATAACCACCATACCCCAAGATGTCAAAAGGAAATAAGGCATAGGCATACTCAAAAATAATTCCACCTTTACTGTTCAAAACCTCAGAATTTCCATCTTAAAAGCCTGGAAAGATACCCAGGCCTATCTTTCCTGAGGCCTGGGTATCAAGGTTTAGTTTGCATGGGGAAAGTCCATTGTTTAAATAAAATTATCTAGAATGAAGACTATATCTGTACATATGCCAAAATGTCATCTTTACATGGAAAAAATCACAAAGCAAACATAAAATCCATTGAAATTCCACCAAAGTAAAGGAAGTTGGATATTTGTAGACAGATTTAGGGGACATATTTACTACTAAGAGTTTTCAGATATATATGAACCTTTCAAATTAGGGACCTGGAAATTATGTTGCATAGAGAGTAAACATCAATAAAGAAAAGAACAGATCTGAGACTTGAACTTTGAGGCACTTCAACTTTTAGAGATTAAAAACGGATTGTTGTTTTAACAAAAGAGACATAAATAGCAGCAAAGGAGTTAGCAGACCAGGACTGTGTGGTGTCCTAGATACCAAATAAAGTTTCAAGAAGGAGGTGATCAACAGTGTCAAATGATATGACAGTAAAGATGAGGACTGAACAATGGCTATTGGATTTGGCAATGTGGACATAATTGATGACATTGCATGTGTAGTTTCTGTGAGTGGTGGAAATTAGAGAATTGTGCAATTTTCCAACTCTGGGAAAGTTGGTCTTCCTATCCTTATGTGTTTTTTCCAAAAACGTTTTGTGGATGAGTTGGAATATAAGAAGCTTCTTAATAAAGTGGTTACTCATTTAGGTATTCTGGACACACTCTCCTTGAAAAGTCAAAGCAAATGAGCAAATTGAAAGACCTGAGAAACCAACCAAAAAAGAGATCTTTTTATCTTTATTTCACCTAGAATTTTCTAAACTTATGCTCTATAAAATGCACTCATTTGCATATACCTACGTGTGTGTGTGTGTGTGTGTGGCCCACAATCTCTTACTTAAGGCCTTTTTGTCAGATATGATTTGGAAATCAAAACGTTTCAGATTTCAGAAAGATAATGAAATAGATAGAACATAATTTATGTAATTATAACAGCAGGGAATCAAACACATTAACACTTCTGTAGTTTTGTATAAAAAGTTTCACTCTGTACTAAATAAAGACTATAAAGAGCCTCATACTCTTTTAAGTTTAGATGCCAAGTAATTGTGTGCCAAACTTTCTAAGAAAATAATTTCAGTTTCTAAAGTTTTAAGGTTTCAGAGTTGTGACCTGTATTAATATTCAGTGGAAGTCATGCTTCCTAGAAGGAAGTTTGTGCAGTGCTGATGCACGGCCTTGAGGCAAGGGTCAAGATCTAATAGTAACTTCAGGGTTAATATCAACAACAATAACAACAAATATATATATATATAAAGCATTTGCTAAGAACAGTTTAATTTTACCAGATGATAGTTCACCCATTTAACTTATGAATCCTTGTCATAAGAAAATAATAAATACATATAGATGCACATAAAATAAAATAAAACAAATGAGGATTAAGCATATTGAAAATATTATCCAGAAAGTTATATCACTGAATACATAAACATGAGCTAGTAGAATGTCACCCTTCATTTTCTCCTTTGTCTCATCATGTTTGTTTGCTACTGAGGTCACACAACTTTCAGATAGTTTCCACCCATAATCTTTCTGATTGAGAGCAATAAGATTGAAAAAGAAATAAAAGACATCAAAACCAGGAAGAAATGGGTTAAATTATCATTTGCAGATGACATTATCTTATACAGTCATGTTCTTCATAATGGATTTTCCATCAATAATGGATTGCATACATGACAGTGGTCCCATAAGATTCAATGGAGCTGAAAAATTCCTATTGCCTATAGACGCCATAGCCTTCATAGTGCAACACATTACTCACGTGTTTGTGGTGATGCTGGTGTAAACAATCCTACTGCACTGCCAGTTGTATAAAAATCTTGCACATATAATTTTGTACAGTAGATAATATTTGATAATCATAATAAATGACTATGTTACTGGTTTATGCATGTACTATATTTTTAACTATTATTTTAGAGTGTACTCTTTTTGCTTAATAAAGGATAAAGTGTAAAACAGCCTCAGGCAGCTCCCTCAGGAAGTATTCAATAAGAGCTCAGTGTTATCATAGGAGATGACATCTCAATGCATGTCATTGCCCTGAACACCTTCCAGTGAGATAAGATGTGGAGATGGAAGACAATGATGTTGATGATCCTGACCGTGTGTAGGCCTAGGCTCATGTGTGTGTTTGTGTCTTAATTTTTAACAAAAACCTTTGAAAAGTAAAAATAAATAAATAAATAAATAAATTTAAAAATAGAAAAAAAATTTATAGTGCTTGCTTTTGTAGCACATATACTAAAAGTGGAATGATACAGAGAACATTAGCATTGCCCCCACACAAGGATGACAAGCAAATTTATGAAGTGTTTCTTATTTTTATCTAAGGGAAAGTAACACATAGCAGCATCATAATAGCTAGTAACTTCAACATCACACTGGCAGAACTAGACAGGTCATTAAGGCAGAAAATCAACAAAGAAACACTGTACCTAAATGAGACTCTAGAACAAATGGATCTAATAGACATTTACAGAACATTCTACCCCTGAACTCCAGAATATACATTCTTCTCATAAGCACATGGGACGTTTTCCAAGATAGATCATATGTTAGGCCACAAAATAAGTCTCAGCAAATTCAGAATAATCAAAATCATACCATGTATCTCCTCAGATCACAGTGGGATAAAATTAGAAATCAATTCCAAGAGAAACTCTCAACATTACAAAAATACATAGAAATTAAATAATCTGCTGCTAAACGCTCCTTGGGTCAATGACAAAAACAAGGTGGAAATAGAAAAATGTTTTGAATTGCATGACAAAGATGACACAACCATCCAAAATCTTTGAGATTTAACAAATGCAGTGCTAAGAGGAAAGTTCATAGCACTAAATGCCTACATCCAAAAGAGAGATCACAGATTAACAACCTAATGTTACACAACAAGGAACTAGAAAAAGAAGAGCAAACCAAACTCAAAACCAGCAGAAGAAAAGAAATAACAAAGATCAGAGCAGACCTAAATGAAATGGAAACCAAAAATCAATACAAAGGATCAACAAAACAAAATGTTGGTTCTTTGAAAAGATAAAAATCTTTTCAAAATCGATAGACCACTGGCCAGATTAACCAGAAATAGAAGAGAAAGGATGCAAATAAGCTCAATCAGGAATGAAAAAGGAGACATTACAACTGATATCACAAAAATACAAAATATTATCTGAGACTACTAGGAAAACCTCTAGCAAACAAACTAGGAAATCTAGAGGAAATTGACACATTTTTGGAAACACCCAAACCTCCCGATCTTGAATCAGGAGGAAATAAAAATCTTGAACATATCAATAACAAGTAGTGAGATTGAAACTAATAAAAAATCTCCCAACAAAAAGAAAAAAACCCAGGACAAGATGGATTCACAGCCGAATTCTACCAGACCTACAAAGAAGAACTGACTCCTATACTACTGAAACTCTTCCATAACATCAAGAAGGAGAGAATCATCCCTAACTCATTCTACAAAGCCAGCATGGCACTGATTCCAAAGCCAGGAAAGGGCACAGTGAAAAAAGAAAATAACAGACCGATAACTCCATGAACATAGATGCCAAAATCCTCAAAAAATACTAACACACGAAATTTAACAACTCATCAAAAGGATAATTCACCATCATCAAGTGGGTTTCATCCCGGGGATGCAAACATGGTTCAACATATGGAAATCAATAAATATGATTCATCACATAAACAAAATTAAAAACAAAAGCCATATGATCATCTCCATAGATGCAGAAAAAGCATTTGATAAAATCCAGCACAACTTCATGATAAAAACACTGAGCGAGCCAGGCATAGGAGGAACATACCTCAAAATATTAAATGCCACGTATGACAAACCCACAGCCAACATCATACCAAATGGGAGAAAGTTGAAAGCATTGCTCCTAAGAACTAAGACAAAACAAGGATGCCCACTGTCATCCTTTCTATTCAACATAGTCCTGTAAGTCCTATCCAGAGCAATCAGTCAAGTGAAAGGGCATCCAAACTGAAAAAGAGGAGATCAAACTATCCCTATTTGCTGATGATATGATCTGATATCTAGAAAATCCTAAAGACTCTTCCAAAAGACTTCTACAATTGATAAAAGAATTCAGTAAAATCTCAAGTTACAAAATTAATGTATGCAAATCAGTAGCATTCCTATACACTAATAATAGCGAAGCTGAGAGTGAAGTTAAGAACTAAATACCATTTACAATAGCTGCAAATCAAATAAAATAACCTAGAAATATACTAAACCAAGGAGGTGAAAGATCTCACAAGGAGAACTACAAAACACTGAAAGAATCATTGATGACACAACAAAATTGAAAAACATCCCACGCTCATGCATTGGAAGAACCAATATTATTATAATGTCCATGCTGCCCAAAGTGATTTGCAGTTTTAATGCAATTCCCATCAAAATGCCAATGTTAGTTTCACAGAATTAAGAAAAACAACCCCAAATTTCATAGGAATCAAAAAAGAGCCCAAATAGCAAAAGCAATCCTAAGAAAAAAGAACAAATCTGGATTCATCACATTACCTAACTTCAAATTATACTACAAGGATATAGTAACAAAAACAGCATGGAACTGGTATAAAAGCAGATGCATAGACTAATGGAGCAGAATAGAGAACCCAGAAATAAAACCACATAGCTACAACCAACTGATTTTTGACAAAGCAGACAAAAATATACACTGGGGAAAAGACCTCCCTATTGAATAAATGGTCCCAGGAAAACTGTATAGCCACATGCAGAAGAATGAAACTGGACCCCAGTCTGTCATCATGTACAAAAATTAACTCAGTATGGATTAAAAACTTAGATGTAAGACCTGGAAGCATAAAAATTCTAGAAGAAAATGTAGGAAAAACTCTTCTGGATATTAAGCTAGGCAAAGAATTTATGACTAAGACCCCCAAAACAAATACAGCAATAAAAATGAGTAAATAAATGGGACTTAATTAGCCTCACAAGTTTCTGCATAGCAAAGGAATTAATCAACAGAGCATATAGATAGCCTACAGAATGGGAGAAAATATTCACAAACTATACATCCAACAAAAGACTAATATCCAGAATCTACAAAAACCTCAAACAAACTAGCAAGAAAAATAAATAACCTCTTTAAAAAGAAGATAAAAGAAATGAACAGAATTTTTTCAAAAGAAGACATACAAATGGCCAACAAACATAAGAAAAAATGCTCAACATCAGTAATCATTGGGGAAATTTCAATTAAAACCACAGTGAGATACCACCATATCCCTGTCAGAATGGTCATTATTACAAAGTCAAAAAAACTATAGATGTTTCTGTGGATACAGTAAAGGGAATGCTTATACACTGTTGGTGGAAATGTAAATTACTATAACCTCTGTGGAAAGCAATATGACGCTTCCTCAAAGAACTAAAAGTAGACCTACCATTTGATCCAGGAATTCCACTACTGGGTATCTACCTAAAGGAAAAGAAGTCATTGTTTCAAAAAGACACCTGTACCTGAATGCTTATTTGCAGAACAATTAATAATTGTGAAGATATGGAATTAACCTAAGTGCCCATCAACTGATGAGTGGGTGAAGAAAATGTGGTATGTGTATATATACATACAATACCATGGAATACTACTCAGCCATAAAAAATAGTGAAATAATGTCTTTTGCAGCAACTTGGGTGGAACCGGAGACCATTATCTTAAATAAAATATCTCAGGAATGGAAAAACAAATACTACATGCCCTCACTTATAAGTGGGAGCTAAAAAATGTATTATATGGTCATAAAGTGGTGTTATGTACATTGGAAACCAAGAAGAGGGGTGGGTGGAAGGGGCATAAAGGATAAAAAATTACTATGTACACCATTCTGGTGATGGATGTACTACAATCCTGACTTCACCATTATACAATTCTTCCAGGTAACAAAAACCACTTGTACCCCCTAAATCTATTGAAATAAAAAAAAGAAAAAAACTCATAGATTAAGAATATAAAGGGAGAAAATATTTTTGTACAACTGTACAATGTGTTTGTGTTTTAAGTGAAGTGTTATTACAAAGAGTCAAAAACTTAAAACAATTAAAGAGTTTATAAAATAAAGTTACAGTATGTTTAGTTTCTCACTGAAAGAAAATTATTTTTCATAAATTTGGTGTAGGCTAAGTGGACAGTATAATGTTTATAAAGTCTACAATAGTGTAGAATAACATCCTAGGCTTTCATATTCACTCACCACTTACTCACTGACTCAGTCAGAGCAACTTCCAGTCCTTCAAGCTCCATTTATGGTAAGTGCCCTACACAGATGTACCATTGTTTATCTGTTATACTGTACTCATACTGTACATTTTCTATGTTTAGATGTTTAGATATACAAATACTATTATGTTAAAATTGCCTGCAGTATTCAATACAGTCATATGCAGTAGAGGTTTTAACCTAGGAGCAATAGACTATACCATATAGGTGTGTAGTAGGCTTGTGTAAGTACATTCTATGATGTTTGCACAATGATGAAATTGCATAACAGCACATTTATTCAGAAGGTATCCCCATCATTAAGAGCTACATGACTGTATGTAGAAAATCCTAAAGACTCCACCAAAGAATTGTTAGAACTAATAAACAAATTTAGCAAAATTGCAGGACATAAAATCAATATACGACTATATATCAATATAGTTGTGTATCTACACACTACCAATAAATTATCCAAAAAAGTAATTAAGAAAGCAATCCCATTTGCAATAGCATCAAAAAGAACAAAATACTTAGAAATAAATTTAACCAAAGAGGTGAAATGTCAATACACTGTAAACTACAAATCATTACTGAAAAAAATAGAAGAATACAAAAATAAATGAAAAAAATCCCATGTTCATGGATTGAAAAAAATTAATATTGTTAAAGTGCCCATACTACCCAAAGCAATCTGCAGATTCAGTGCAATTACTATCAAAATTCCAATGGCATTTTTCACAGAAATAGAAAAAAATTCAAAAAATTTTATGGAACCACAAAAGACCCCTATTATCCAAATTAATCTTGAGAAAAATAACAAAGCTTGGATCATTACTATATTTCAAGCTATATTACAAAACTATCATAATCAAAACATTGTGCTAGCATAAAAACAGACACATAGGTTAATGGAATAGACTAGAGAACCCAGAAATAAACTCACACATATACAATCAACTAATCTTTAACAGGGTGCCAAGAATACATAACAGGTAAAGGATTCTTTTCAATAAGTGGTGTTGGGGAAAATGGGTATTTACGTGCAATAAAATGAAATTGGACCTTTATCCTACACCATATACAAAAATCATCTAGAAATGAATTAAATACTTAAATGTAAGTCTGAAATGTAAGACTTGAAACAGTAAAATTCCTGCAAGAAAATATAGGAAAAAGCTCCTTGATATTGGTTTTGGCAATGATTTTTTGATATGACACCAAAAGTACAGGCAACTAAGGCAAAAATGAACAAGTGGCACCACATCAGACTAAAAAGCTTTTGCACAGCAAAGGAAATAATTAACAAAATGAAAAGGGAACCTGGGGATGGGAGAAAATATTTTCAAACTATCCAGAATACATAAGGAACTCATACAACTCAATTGCAAAAATAAATAAATAAATAACAGACAAACAAAAACCTAAGTAAAAATGGGCAAAGGAACCTGAATAGACATTTTTTTTCCAAAGAAGAGAAACAAACAGCTAACAAGTGTATGAAAAGATATTCAACATCTCCAATTATTAGGGAAATGCAAATCAAAACCACAATGTGATATCACCTCTCACCTGTTAAGATGACTATTTTCAAAAAAACAAGAAATCACAAGTGATGGTGAAGATGTAGAAAAAAGGGAACCCTGTACATTGTTGATAAAATTGTAAATTGGTATAGCCATTGTGGAAAACAATATGGAGGTTCCTCAGAATATTAAAAACTAGAACTACTATATGATTTAGCATTCCCACTTCTGGGTATGCATCCAAAGGAAAGGAATTTAGTATCTTGAAATGATATCTGTATTCCCAGGTTCATTGCAGCTATTGTGAATAATGCTGAAATGAGCATGAGGGTGCAGATATTTCCTTGAGATACTGATTTCATTTTCTTTGGATATATACCTAGAAGTGTCTGTTGATGGATGAATGGGTAAAAAAGTGAGATATTATTCAGCCATAAAAAGAAGGAAATGTTGCCATTTGTTACAACATGGATGAACCTGGAGAACACTATGCTAAGTGAAATAAGCAAGAAACAGAAAAGCAAATACTGAATGATGTGATCTCATTTATATACAGAATCTAAAAATATTGAACTCATAGAAGCAAAGAGAACAGTGGTTGTCAGGGGTAGGGGTGAGGGTGGGGGAAAAGGGGAGGAAATGTTAGTCATATTCATCAAAAGGAACAAACCTGAATTTATAAGGTAAGTTTGGGGAATCTAATGCACAGCATGGTGACTATAGTTGATAATACATTTGTTTTCTTAAAATTTACCAAGACAACAGATCTTAAGTGTCCTTACCATCCCCCCCACATATATACAATGGTAGCTATGTGTGGTGATTGATGTGTTAATTAGATTATGATAATCATTTGACCATGCATATGTATATCATGTCATGACGTATACATCTTGAATTTATATGATTTTTAATTTTATACTTCAAGAAAGCTGGAAAAATCATACAAACAAATCATTCTAATTGATTTAGTGGCTCCTCCTCCTGTAAATGGTTTGTTGAAAGTTCCAGATGAGTAGCAATTGGTTCAGGAAAACTCCATGAGCCTTCAGGATGAGTCAGTCAGTCAGAAGATGGGATTCTAAGTAGTTGTGGTAAGGCCTCTGTGGTAAGACCCATGTATGAATGGGCCTCCACTTAACATCGGTGCACTGGTTTAAAATAAATAATCTGACATCGATGCCTTCCTCAAAGGAAAAAAGTATGACAATATGTACTAAAAACTAAACAGTACCAAACAGCTTCAAGAAATATTTTTTTTGCCAGCAATATGCTGTACAGGGTAGTTACACTTTTTAATGCTATGAACAGAATTGAATCTGAAGGTGAGCACTGACTGATAGGTAAAAGCCTCTGGTAGGATATGTGTGTGGTTCCTTTTGTCACTGTTTCGTATTGTTCTCTCCTGTCTCTCAGGGATGCAGCACATTTTAGTCATCCTTTGAAGATATGGCAGTTTTGTGAGAATAATCTATTGAACTGTCTGAATCATTTCCTGTCTTTCCTGGAAAATGTCAGAAAAGGAATTTATCTAAGAACCATTCTGCAAGACACACTCAATATATAAGTTAAAAGTTTGAGAGTTAGAGTAGTCAAATTCCTAAAAGACAGAAAGCAGAACGGTGGCTGCCTGGGACTGGGGAAGAGGTAGATCCAGGAGTTAGTGTTCAGTGGGTATGGAGTTTGTTTTGCAAGATGAAAAAAATGTACTGGAGATGGATGAACAACAGTGTGAATGCACTTAATGTCACTGAACTATACACTTGAAAATTGTTAAGATGGTAAATTTTATGTGTATTTTAAAATCAGAAAATAATGGGGGAAGAATAATACATTTGTCATCCCCCTTGCTGATTCCCCAGGATGGCAATGACAGAATTAGTACTAAGCAGGAAGATGAGGGGAGTGGATGGAGAAAAAAGAGGTGGCCAGGCTCCTGAAACCCTCATGATAGAAAAGAGGCCTTTGGCTTGGCAATACATTGCTGCATTTGATTCTTAATTTATTTTATTGGAGCACCTTCAAGACTATATTTTCTTAGGTTATACTGAAAATTCCCTTATTTCAATTTTAGTTTGCTTGAGAGTAAAAAAATTTAAATTGAGAGCCTAGATCAAAAACTTATCAGATAAATATTGACAGCTTGTTTCTTTAGCAGATTTCTGAGGAGTTGAGTTCTATAGGAAAAGCATGTTCCTTGGAGCGGGAGATGTGGTATTGAGAACACTGTTTTGTGCTAGGCTGGTTAACTTGGACAAAACACTGGCCCTTGCTGAGATTCAGCCCTCTTATCTATGACATGAGAGTATTTCCCATACTTATCTCACAGGACTATTGTGAGAAACACATGAGAGGTGTGAGAGAAAGCCATTTGTACAAGATAGAGTACCACATAAGTACCCATTAGAATTTATATTAAATTTTATCATAAAACAGGATGAAGATTTTATTAAATTTTATTATAAAACAGGATGTAGACCTAATCCTCCCAGAAAAAAATAAAGGAATTTAATTTAGACAGTAATAGTGAATCTTTTGTAATTTTTTTTATCACTACCTCCTTTCCTCAAAGGCAAATTGATGACTTTCTTTGTGCACTATACTCATTTCTTTTGCTAAGCTGTAACTCACTTTCTTCCAAGTATTTCTCCCACAACTAAAGAATTGGTACCCTAAATTCTGTAACTCACCATTTCCACATCTAAATGACATTCCTTGGTCCTTGATTTTCTATTTGCACAATATAATTGCTACACAGTATCTCAAAAACAGTCTACTAATCAGTGACACATGGTATACTGCCATTGTGTAGGGGCAAGGTGATACTTTGCCAAAGTGCCTTGAAAGGGAAGATAATGCAAAGTTAGAATGTACTTTGAGGATCCTTCCTGAGGATACTCTTGCCCTCAGTCAAGAAAATATTTAAATCAGTTCCAACATATGTGGTAACTTAACTTTTATGGACCAATAGAAAAAGAAACATGTATTTATTTATTTACAATTTATTTATATGCATGTAAAATTTTCAGTGATTCTCAATTCTAAAACCAGAAAACTAATTTTCAAGTCTAAATTTTATTAAAAATATGAGGCCATGAGTATTACCATACTTATGAAATGTTGTGAAATTTTTGTGGCTGTATTGAAAGCAGAAGAAGAGAAAATGTGCTTTTGAGAAGGGGAGAGAGATCATAGAAGGACAATTTGAGGGAGAAGATGAATGAAGGGAAATAAAAGGGGGAGGACATTTGGTATCTTATCAGAATGAAAGTCTAGTAGGGGTGTAGACAGGCACACCCTGAGTGCTGTGCTTTCCCTCTTTCTATACAAGCTATCTTATGTGTTAATTGTCCTTAAGTGAGGGTACCTGTCCTCCCTGGGAGTGTGAGACATGAAATATTCTAAATATATTAGTGGTACTCATTCTGCCTAAGCCCTGCTCACCAATGCTGGTGATATTGTTCCTACCTGCATCATAGAACTTGGATACATTTTTCTCATATTTACATGCTCAGATTTATGCATCCTTGGCCAAGTTCTTAATTTCTGAAGGATCAACAGTGTGTTTAATTCTGTTTATATCCCCACTACACTAACTCAGCCTTCTGTATATAGGATGCTCCCAGAAATTTCTTGGAGAAATGGCCTTGAGAGGAGATACACCTACAATGTTGAAGTAGGAGATTGGAGAAAGAGATGGAAAGGAGCCCAGAATGCAGAGGGGAGGCTGCAAAACATCAGGATGTCAGGGGCAGGGGATGCTGCGTCCTCCCCGTCCTTCTCAGTGCATCCTGTCAGGAGGAGGAGCAGGAAGACGTTTTGTCTCATTACTGGCAATATTAACTTTGGGGGGTAAGGTGCTATCTGCCAGGTTTCTCTAGTGTGAAGTTACCATTTTCCTCTTTTTATCAACATGTATTTTGTGGGGAGATACTTTGAGCCTAGGCAAATGCCCTATTTCTGGTCAAACTTTTGCCTACTAATTTTAGTATCCAATGATGCTTCTCTGGTGTTTGCCTAAATGAGATTTTCAATTTCCATCATTCCTTTTCCATTTATTAATTGGAATTATACTGTAAGAAAGAGCCATCCCCTCCCACTCATTTATTATGTACGGTTTGTTTTCCAAAAAGGTGAGAAAGTAGAATCCATCAAACATGTTATAAGACTAATTCATTAAAATATTACATCAAATGCTTTGTAATTACTCTCTTTGAGATTCTATTAATACATATTTATCAGTGTGTGTGAGGGGGCAGCATATATACATATGCTTTGGGCACATAAGTTAACTTGCGTTTGAAGTCATAGCTGACAAAGAAGAAATTAAAGCCACAGGTTTTGACATATCCAAGTAAATATGCAAGTACAACTTAGCAATGCAGGCCCCTGCTGAATGACATCATAAGGAAGACAATCCCAGCATATCATATGAGGACACAGTTCACATCAACAACAACAAAAAAAGTAAATTAAAAAAAGGGCGAGCCAAATGTATTACATGTAACCAAAATGTTTGTACCCACATAATATCCTGAATTAAAGAAAGAAACAGCTTTCTAAAAATATAAAATAAAATGTAATAAACTATGGATTTTTAGAAAACTGCTCATAGAGTTCATTTTTATTTAATATCTAAAGTAATGAATGACATTTAATCTAGGCCTTTCTTCCAAAGGTACTCATATTACAAAAGTGTAAATAAAATTCACAAAATCATACTCTAACTGTATAGGACAGAGAGTCTTAAATGATCTTCAAATTTCAAATAAACTATCTTTTTTTTTTCAAAAAGAAAAACTCTGGTATTATGGAGTTTGGTCAGTACCCATGGTTATTTAAGAAATAAAAATACATATAAATTGTCTTAATATAAAGTGTAACAAAAATTGTCCTCTTAATCAGAAAATTTTCTCACAATCTTGCCTTACAAGGGACAGCAAAATCATACGAGAATCCTTCCTTGGCCAAGTATATCCAAAAGATTTTGTTATTGTATAATTTTCCTAAAGGCACTAGTACTTCTCACGATATTTCTCTAGGTATCAATACAACTAATTGATTTAGTCCTTTCAGATAAACCTACCCATTAAATATGGAAAAAAAACACGGCAAATTAGATTAGTTGTTTCAATTCATTCAAAGTGCTTTGAACTTGCTCTAACAGGTAAACACAAGTGGTAGATATCATGTATTGGCTACCCAAAAGCTCTTTACAGCCCCTTTTTTATTGCCTTTCTCTGCTGAAGACACTGGACAGCTAATTATCACTGGCTCAGCCTTTCATGCAGCCGGGCGGCCAGATATGTGGTAATTAAGTAAGTGAGATGTATGTAAAAGTTCTTCAAACAAAAAAAAAAAAAATAAAGAAAGAAACTTTGGAAGGAGAAAACTTTTGGCTTTTCTTCCTCGTACATCCCTGAAATTCGAGCAAAGGATAATGGAGTGGGAAGATGGAAGCAGCTATGCTCCCCTGTGGACATCCTACTGCACCGGCTACCTTCTGACAGATTACGTGATAAAAATACACCTTTGTGTGTTTAAGCCACTATCATTAGGTTTGCTTTTGTTTTAAGAAAATTATCTTATCACAGATACATACATCCTATGAATTTCCCTGAAATATATGACCAGGAAATACCTCTACAGGGCATTCAGCAGTTAGTAGTAACACTGATAGGCTTCACTTTATAAATGAGAAAAATCTGATAATTCTTAGCTATAGAGTTGTGATATTGATGTTTTTTGTTTCAGTTCCTCCAGTCGGAAGAAGAAAAACTAAGTTACTATGTCTAAATGCAAATCATGGAAAATAACATATTCATTCATATGTATCTCCTAGAAAATACTTACTCTCCAGTATTAAATGACCACTAAAAACTTACTTTTTCTTTCAGTTTAGTTTCCATCTTGAGAATATTTAAGTGTATGGATGAGAAATAATTAAAGTTATTTAGAACCAGATACAACTGTAATTTAAAAGCATTGAAAGATGTGAAAACTAGAAATTCACTTTCAAATGTTTCCAAAACTACTCAGAAGCTATATTTTTTATTGTAGACTTAAAGAATAAAGTTTAGAAGGTTTTTTCCTAAATTTCCAGAGTGTACAGAAAAGTTTGGAAGTGTTATGTGTTTTTACAGTGCACATCAGTATGTGGGAGGTTATCTTATTAAATGAGTAGACAAGCTGAAGTGACACTACAAAAAACCTTTTAAATATTTCCCTTTCAATAGAGAAGTACAAGCTTTAATCATTAACATCCAAGATTTAATCTATATTTTATCATCTATATTGTTTTCATTTATAAAATTTTGATAGTCAATATCTGCTTATAAGCCATTCATCACTTGGCCAATTCAAACAATTATGAATCAGCAAATAAAGGCATGCCTGTTTACTATTGATTTCAGTCCACATTTTCAATTGGAAAAACACAAATGACAATTATGGCTCATTTAGGCAGAAAAAGAAGTTTTAAGAAAAATAGCATAGAGTCAGCAGGAATGGTAAAGAACCAGGCTCAGAAACTGTGCAGGAACTGGTTGAGAACAGCAAGGATCACATCATAGGGATAATATTAAAACTCTGAGGTTGGTAATGGCAATCTGAAACTGGGCATCCACTATTACCACCTCTGGAGTCACCAGGCCCTCATACATGGATCTCATCAACCCTGGGTACTCTTATCTCTCTTGCCCCTATTCCCTACCCACTATAGGAAAGGTTTTTAGATACAAAACCTCAAAAACTCCAAGTAATAATTTAATTAGTGATTTAATTAATTTTCAAAGTTGACCAACATACAAGATTCAAATTCAGATTGCTTAGGCCAGAGCGTACCACATATCACAAATCTTTTTGCGTATATTTATCGTATATAAAAATAAATATTGTGTATATTTTAGAAATAAAAATAACCCTAGGAAATAATTAATTTAATAAAAGTAAGAGGTAGCAACATTTAATTTAATCAAGTAAATGTTTTGGACTCTACAAAAACATTTGAGATGCTTTACTTATTTATTTATTTATTGAGACAGAGTCTGGCTCTGTTGCCCAGGCTAGAGTGCTATGGCATCAGCCTAGCTCACAGCAACCTCAAACTCCTGGGCTCAAGTGATCCTACTGCCTCAGCCTCCCAAGTAGCTGGGACTACAGGCACGTGCCACCATGCCCGGCTAATTTTTTCTATATATATTTTCAGTTGTCCAGATAATTTCTTTCTATTTATAGTAGGGACGGGGGGTCTTGCTCTTGCTCAGGCTGGTCTCGAACTCCTGACCTTGAGCAATCCACCTGCCTTGGCCTCCCAGAGTGCTTAGATTACAGGAGTGAGCCACCGCGCCTGGCATGAGATGTTTTAATATGAAAAGTAAAATCATTGTGATTCAGCCAATCTACTTGATAAGAAACAGTTCTCAGATGTCTTCCTTTATTTTTTAAAGTTTGTTCTACTGAATTTTGTTTTCATTTTTCAACTAGTTGTGTTGACATTACAAATGAACCATAAATAAATGCACCCCTTGCAATATGTATATTATTCAATCTCATATGTTAAAAAATGAATCAATGTCAGATCGATGTCTATTAGTCACTTTTCAAAAAGAAGTAAAAATCCAGTGGAACGTCAGGGCCAACCTCTTGACAGAGTGTTGTCCTGGTTCTTTGGCTCCTTGCTTGGAACAATCACAAGCAGGCTAATGTGATGATCACAGACAGGAAGCAGTTCCACACAAACAGCTTTTATTCCAGAAAAGAAGGAAGCTATACAAAGTGAGAATACATTCCAGATATAGGAATGGGTCAGTCTCCACAAGGGGAGAAAGACACTAAGAACTCCCAGGTGGTTTCCATTTATTGGCCTGGTCCAGGGCAGTTTTACAGGAGGTGTGGGATGTTACCAGATGATTGATATACATGATTGTCAAGTGTTCTGCGTTTTCCTACAGTCCCTTCCCCTGATTGGTCCCCAGCTTTTCTGCCCCTAGGAACCGCCCTCCTGGCCTGTATCTGCCACCTGAAGATTTGGCCCCTGCCTAACATGGAATATATTAAGAATAAAACAGTGATTGTTTTTGTGAGTATGTAACGGAGGTAAGGCACTTTCATAATTACTGGAGGTAATATAAATTTGATAAAGGCCATTAAAATTGCAAATGCACATATCCTTGGAGTCAGTAATTCCACATTCAAATATTTATTCTGAAGATATACTTGCATGAATTCATGTGAAATGACACATATACAAGATTATTCTTGTAGCATAGTTTGTAATAGCAATCTAGAAACAAATGTTCATGAGTAGGGACTAGCTCTGTAAATTACTGTGTACCATAGAAGAAAATATTATTGAAAAATGAACAAAGTAATTATGTACTGATAAGAAGCAACCTCCGTAGCAGTAGGAGCTGTGAGCTGGCTGTTTCCTTGATGATGAACGGGCGTGGATGAAGGAAAGCTGAGCCCTCCCACCTGATGGAAAGCCGTCTGGTCAGCAGCCCGAGAAGTTGAAGTAAACAGCCATGTCTGCTGCAGTGACTGCAGTCATGTAGGAGGTCTGGGAATGTTCTTTGAACAAAGCATTCTCAAAGTATAGAGATTGGGGAGTAAACGGCCATTTGTTTCCTGCCCTTGGGTTCCCTCGTTCCCTCCTGAGTTATACGAATAAAAGCAATAAAAGCAAAAGCGCACCAAGGACGGGGCTCTTTTCTCTTAGAAGCATCGAGTCCCCAGAGCCCACTTGTCCTGATAATTGGCTACTTTGTCTTCATTTCTGTGGAGCCACTTGGTTTGGGGTTCCCTGTGCTGAGCTGGATTCAGCAAACCTCCAAGTTGTTTTAAGTGAGACAGGAAATATGCAGGAAAAATAGGATAACAAATGGATATACGCTATATGGGGGGTTGTATTCACCAGCCACCCCCCATGTACAGCATTCCATTCTTTGCCTTCATTCCCATCTATCCTAGTTACAAAACCAAGTTGTGTCGATTCGAAAGCTGTTAGATATCTTATTTATGCATCTCTGTCTATTCTAATCTATATGTCCTATATGTACACATATATTTATCTACTTTTATTTATCTATGTCTACATCTATGTGTATATATATATTATATATCATATATATAATATAAAGAAACTGGAAGATTGCACTATAAACTGGTCATTGTACTTACTTCTAGGGAGAGATGCTAAGGAACTGGGGGCCAAGAGTGGGAAGGAGATTTATTTTCCCCTATATATTCTTTTGAACGATTTACATTTCATAATCATGTACATGTATTATTTAAAAACAAAGAGATATCATCCATGTGAAAGGACCTGGCCCATGCTAGAAGCTTCAAAGATACTTATGGATATACAGTGAACTTTAGTCATAAAAACTTCTATTTACCTAGGATGTTTCAAGTACATTTAACATTTTGTTTATCTTCCCAAAAAAAAGAAAGAAAGAAAGAAAAAAGAG
This sequence comes from Cheirogaleus medius, assembly GCA_008086735.1. Classification (NCBI taxonomy): domain Eukaryota; kingdom Metazoa; phylum Chordata; class Mammalia; order Primates; family Cheirogaleidae; genus Cheirogaleus; species Cheirogaleus medius. Next base: position 12,524,179 of record VBSM01001483.1, read on the forward strand.
CTGCAGTATGTGATATCATATTAAATTTTGACAATGCTGGTTTGTGAGCACATACAGGTTCATGAGAATATTATTTATTCTTGTCAGTGTGTTTGAGACATTTCATAATAAAAAGTAAAATTTGAGAAATCTGCTGGGTAGTGACTGCAGGGGCACATGAGGAAGGAGATTTGGATGGGGTGGTCATGTTCTGTTTCTTGATATGGTTGCTTTGTTACACAAGTATGTTGTTCACTTTGTGAAAATTCATCAAATTGTCCACCTATCACTCATCTGAATCTCTGTTATGCTTCTGTAAAAATTTTGCTTAGAAAAAGTAAAAGATAAAAAGGAAGACTTATAAAACACAGGAGGAACAAAATAAAATAAAAAGATGGGAGGCTCAGGGAAGACTCTAAGCAACTGTTCATACCAATATTTATCTTATCCAAATAAAGAATCCTCCCATGTAGTCCTTAAACAGGTCTTGACTTTTATGTATTTAAAAAAATCTGCTTTCTCTGAGGCATATACATATTTCTTAGTTTTCCTTTATGTATTTGTCTTCTAGACAATAGATCATTTAAAAAGCAACACATCGGTTTTAAAAAAGGTTAAAGAGTAGGCAACTGAATAGAAACAATATTGAGACTCAAAATGCTTGACTGATCACATTCCATTGACTGCAAAAAGTCATGCTGTGCAAATTACCCCTTGAAGAAGCCAACCATATAACCTTAGAATTGACTCCGCAGATTTGGCTTCCTTCAACTTCCTTTAGTGATATAATTTCCTCTGCCTGCTTATCATCCCTGGAGGTAGCACCTGCTGCACAAATATGAAAAGTTCATCTGTTTCTACCACATTCTTCATCCAGTTAACTATTCAGTCATGCATATATCTTAACACTTATTGCACGTGTATTACGAGCCAGGTCTGGGCATTGTATGTACTAAGTAATAGGGATACAAATAGGAAAGAAATACAGAGATGCGTCCCTCCTCCCCAAGAGTTCCCAGCCTATCTGGAACAACAATTGTGGGGTCACAAAATGGGTTGTTAAACGAATAATAAGCATGACTGACTTTTATTGAACACTTCAAATGTGCTGCTTACTGTGCTAACTGCCTGCTGCATTAACTCAGTTAATCCAGCCAAAAGACTGTGGGTGGGTACAATCTGTGGTCTCATTTTACAGATGAGAAAATTGAGGTTTAGAGAGAGGAATTTGTTCAAAGAGCATATAAGCTGTGGGGCTCCCATTGCAACTAGGGCACTGTGGCTCTAAAACTCATTTTCCCAGCCCCTGGCCCAAAGGATGGAGCATATACCCCCTGCAATCCTAGCGTCTCCTAGATCTTCACTAACATTGTAAGGGAGATCAAGGGCTGTAAAGTTGCTGACAGTGTTTTCCTGGCAGAGGGAGGAATAAAGCTAAAAGGAATTTAGACAATAGCCTTGAAGGATAAAAAAAAGTCACTAAATTGTTGAATGTGCCAGGCTCAGTGGCTCATGCTTGTAATCTCAGCACTTTGGGAGGCCCATGCGGGAGGATCACTTGAGGCCAGGAGTTTGAGACTAGCCTGTGCAACATGAGACCCCATCTCTACAAATTTTTTTTTTAAGGTTAGTCAGGCATGGTGGTGTGTGCCTGTAGTCTCAGCTACCGCAGAGGCTGATGCAAGAGGATTACTTGAGCCCAGGAGTTCAGGGTTATAATGAGCTTTCGTGGTGCCACTGCATTCCAACCTGGGTGACAGAGCAAAAGCCTGTCTCCAAAAAACCTTTTTAAAAAATTGTGGGATGAAAGTGTTATGTGGAATGGGGAGTGACATTGGCTGGGGAAAATGGAAGGGAAAGGGAAGGTTTGAGAGTCAATAGTTGGCTGCTGAGGAACAAAGTCCTAGGCCACTTTACTGTTGTCCTGTCCTCACCTGTCCTCACCTGTCCTCAGGTGAGGCCCTACAGAGGCAGGCACTGCTGCCACGTGATTCCTGCTGCCTGTGCTTGGCAATTTTGCCCTTTCTCCTGGGCACTGTGACTATAATTGGAGCTCATGTTGCTTCTGCTGGTTATCACTGCTGATGTTCCATGGCCTCTGAGATGCCAAAGCTCTATTCTGTGGAGAATTTAGGGAGAATTTCTCTTCCCTTCTGTGTTATATACTGTGTTGGGTGGAAGTTGGGGAATTACAAGGCCCCACTGCAATCTGCTTTTATGTCATAAAGAGGTTTTAGTGAAATTATCTCTTTGAGCATTTGCTCATATTTTTGCTATCAAACTTGGACATGAGTTCATAAATGGCTGCTCTTTAGATACATCTGAATATAATTCTACCCTAGAGTTAGACTTATTAAAATTATTAGAATTATTATTAGAATTAGAATTATTTCTCTGCTAAAAATATTAAGGGTAAGCATGTCTAATTGATTAAGGATTTTTTAAAAGAATTATCTCCAAGAACTTTCTCAGGTCCTTCTTGTAAACAGAACTCTGGTGGCCCATCCGACTAGTTCTTTAGAGTCTCAGGACAGGCATGAATCCTGTGGTATACAAAGCATAGGTTTAAGCCTCTCCTGCTACCCCTGAAATATATGCATTGAAGCTGAAATAATCTGGATCATACCTATTAGCTTCTTCCCCCATTATTCCTCTATCAGACGTCCCCAGTCTCAGAACACCCTCTGCTAATCATTGACAATACAAAAATGAACATATTGTACTCTTGGAGAACAAACACCTCACAAGTACCAGAGGGACCCAAAGTAACTCTAATAAAACATAAAATCCTAGGTATGCACTTAGTCAAGCATTAGCCTAAAGAGGGAATAATCAACTGTCTGTTGAGAGAGGCATGCATTGGATAGGAAAAGCAAATGCACTGTTTAACCAGAATCTTAAAGGATGAGCCAGGGACAATCAACCATAGGGTAGAGAGTGGCAGGTGTGGGTAGGGCTAGAGAGGGAGGGGTAGATTGTCAGTGACCTGAGAGACAAAAGGCAAGGTCCAAAGGTACAGCGGAGATGCTCACTAAATAATGAATGACTAGAAGAATGAATGAATGAATGGATGATAATTAGCTATATTTTATAACACTTTACTGCTTCTAAAATGCATTTACATAATTATTTTGTATACTTTTTACAATATTTTTGTAAAAATATAGGGCTTTTAGGTCCTATTTTACAGATGATGAATTTGAGGTCCCTAAAAGGCTAAATCAGTGCATAGGAGTGGCACAATTAAAATGCTACCCAGGCCCATAACCATGCACTGCCACCTCAGTGGCCACAGAGTATCAGAAATGATGCCCATCAGAAGCAGGAAAGAGGACAGAAGTGGTCCTCTGACTCCTTAACCTGTATATATTAGTGTTTTGGCTTCCACTTTAGCTCTTAGTTTAGATGCAAAATGCTTGCTTTGAAATGTTCTTCGCTATTAAGATTCCTGACATCATGCCGAGTCACTTGAGAGGCCAGAACAATTTGTTTAGCTGGTCTGGATTTGAGAGAATTCTTATAGCCACATCTGCATTCTGAAAGGCTGTCATGAAGCCAACAGCTGTAATCTTAAGCCAAAATCCAACACCAAAATCTGATGTGATCAAACAGGTTACAACCTCTTCATAAACAGATAATGTACAACGCTGTTTATTCTATTGGAAGGTGGTAACATTAATGTTTACCATCTGGGTAAGAATAATCCACTTTGTCCCCTAATAGATGGTTTTCCCCTTTGAATATTGGCATTTCCACCCATTGTTTAAATTAAGTCTTACAGATAACACCAATATTTATGGTTGATGTGAATGTCAGCATCAATGTCAGCCATACTTGGCAACAAAGCCAACATCTGAGAGTTTGTTTCAGGAAGAAAGCAGTCCAATTCAGGAAAACAAGGCAGAGTAATTTGATGTGCATGTCAATATTCGCATTGAAGATTAATGTAATACAACAAGAAATGAATGAAAACCAGAGGGACATCATTAATCAGAAGAGTTATCAGAGTGCCTTCCAAAACCATCATTATCAACTTTGTCAGAGAAATGCATCTATCATAGAGAAAACCGTGACAGAAATGTTGCATGACCCTTGTCTTACTATGTCTAGAATATATCATGAAGCCAGAAAATGTGAAAGTTAGCCTAAAAGTCATTGCAGGGAGAAGACTCTACTCAGGCTACTCGGTGGTATGAAAAAATATGATCCACATGACAATGAAACAGAAAGGACTAACTTTACAGGAGAAGACGGATGACAGGATTACCTTGAAAGTATATCTGTCTTTTTTGTACAAATTAATACTTACAGCTTCATAAAGTGTTTTACACGTCCTTAATATATAACTTGCAAATTATACTTTTCTATCTTGTGTTTTTGTTTTTTATCCTAAAACATTTATCCCATGCCAGTCCCATACTCCATTTAATCTATGTAATATTAAATTTTATGCAAAGGAATGACAATCAAAAATAAATTTAAAATTTGAAATCTGAAATTCTAAAATCAAGTAATATAAAATAAAGTCCCTTTTTTCTATTAATGAGTGATTGAGTTTATTATCCTATTTAAAATCTTGTGATGTGTTTTTAAGATGTCTCATTCAGAAAACCAAAATATAAAACTTAAAAATTGAAAGAAAAATGGAAAACTGGAGATCAGATAATTTATGCTAAACTCAGTGATATATTGCCAAACTGAAAATCAGGACAAATTTTAATCATTTCTTAAGATTTTGCAACTATATCCACGTAGGATTATTTTATCCTTAGTGAAAATAAACTGTTCACTACTGCAACTACCAGCTTACCATATCAGGGTTGGTGAAATGGCATATAGTTACATCACAAAAATCACATATGAATGACACCAAATATAAGAATTAAAAACTGACAAAGTGTTCTCTTTCCTCCTCATTCTCTCCTTTCTTCTTTCCTTCTCTTCTTCCTACCCCCCTCTATTATTTCCTCCTTCCTTCCTTTATTTCTTCCTTTCCCCCTTTCTTTTTTAATCTCTATTCTGAGGCACAGTTTGTAGTGGTTTACCTACCATAAATTTGTGCAAACAGTTGTAAGTCTGAGCTATTAGCAATCCAATTCTAATTTATTGCAGTGATGTTTTATCAGTCTCTCATACCTTGACATCTTCTGGAAATATGCCTTGATGAGCCATTCATTGACCAAATTCTAAGCAATGAGAAGCACATATGTAACAACTGATTCTAATAAAGCATGCGTGTGTTCTAACGAAGCATGCAATACTATGGTACAATAGGTAGAAATGTGATTGATTATATCTGCGGGGATGAGGAGACTTGCTATAAGAGGTAATATATGATCTTTTTTGGAAATATTTTTTGGTTTTGTTTTTTTGTTATTGTTTTTATTTCAGAATATTACAGGGGTACAAATGTTTTTGTTACATAAATTGCCTTTGCACTACCAGAGTCACAGCTGCAAGCATGCCCATTCCGCAGACAGTGCACATAGCGCCCATTAGGTGTGAATTTACCCATCCCCTTCTCATCCTTCCCACCTGTCTGACACCAGATGAATGTTACTTCTGTATGTGCATATGTGTTGATCAATTAGTACCAATTTAATGGTAAGTGCATGTAGTGTTTGTTTTCCATTCTTGTGATACTTTACTTAGAAGAATGGGTTCCAGCTCCATCCAGGATAATACAAGAGGTATTAGTTCGCCATTTTTTATGGCTGAGTAGTACTCCATTGTATGCATATAACACATTTTATTAATCCACTCATGTATTGATGGGCACGTGGGTTGTTTCCACATCTTTGCAATTGTGAACTGTGCTGCTATGAACATTCAAGTACAGGTGTCTCTATTATAGAATGTCATTTTTTCCTTTGGGTAGATACCAAGTAGTAGGATTGCTGGATCAAATGGCAGTTCTACTTTTAGTTCTTTGAGGCATCTCCATATTACTTTCCACAGAGGTTGTACTAGTTTGCAGTCACACCAGCAGTGTATGAGTATTCCTATCTTTCTGCATTCACACCAACATTTATTGTTTTTGGACTTTTTAATAAAAGCCATTCTCACTGGGCTTAGGTGATATCTTATTGTGGTTTTGATTTGCATTTCCCTAATGATTAAAGATGTTGAGCATTTTTTCATGTTTATTGGCCATTAGTCTATCTTCTTTTGAAAAGTTTCTGTTCATATCCTTTGCCCACTTTTTGATGGGGTTATTTGATTTTTTCTTGCTGATTTTCTTGAGTTCTATGTAGATTCTAGTTATCAGCTCTTTATTGGATGTATAGCATGCAAATATTTTCTCCCATTCTGTAGATTGTCTATTCACTCTAATGATAGTTTCCTTGGCTGTGCAGAAGCTTTTTAATTTGATCAGCTTGAAATGTTGAAGAAGAATTTTCCAGACAGACAAAATGAGGAGAGACGGTATTCTACACAGAAGAGGTAGGGAGGAAAATGTGGTTAATCCAGTCAACAATAAGAACAAATTAGTTGATTTAGTAAACATTTTGTTAAATCTTATTTTATAATATATATTCCTATAGTCAGAATTTAATCCTACTTGATCCCTGCTGGAGTTAAATGAGACTTATAAAAGCTCATGTTGAGACCATGTTCAAAGGATGTCATACTTAGCCTGAAAGGACAAGGCAATGTTATTAACCAATTCATAATGTTGTTCACATGGAGCTGTCAATGCCAAGATATTCTGGATTGTTCTCAAGGGAAAGCCTGGAAATGTTAGTGGTTTATGATGGCAAAATATTGGGGATATGTCAAAAAAATTGTCATCAATTAATGTATGTACTCTAATTCGTGAGACTTCTCAGAAATCTGAAACTACTTGCTATTGATAGTGATATTAAATGGCTTATGCAGGGTACTGTTTGAGACATTCAACATTTCTTTGCACATCCAATAATATTGACAATAACTCTTAACTATGTATAGTGTTTTAAAAGCAATGAAACAATATTCTTTATATTTATATCAGATGTCTTCATTTTCCCAGACTATTGGCATATCGGCATCTTCATTAAAATACAATTCCCAGATTGCATGTATTATGAGTTTATTTTTTGTATAAATGCATTTTTATATTTTGTTGATTGCTTAACTTATATTTTTCTATAAATACAGACTAGAATTCTATTCACAGGTGTATAGATAAATCAAATTATAAAAAATGGATTCATTTCTATATTTTCTTTACCTTGCTGATTTGAAATTTAAAACTACAAACTCAGGACAAAGTGACCCAAAATCATCTTAATGCAATGAGATTCAACTGGATTAAAGTTGTAGAATTTTATAGCCAAAAATCATCTTAGAAAAAATTTACTTCAAAATCCGCATATTTAATATAGGAGACTTAGGTCAAATGAGGTCATGACTTGTTCCTGATTCCTCAGTTATTGTAAAAAGTCTGGAATTATTATAATAGAATATCTAGAATAATAGATTATCAGTTTTTGGATTCCCAGCCCTATGTTCTTTCCCCAGCTCTATTGAGGATACCCCTATATGAATATCTTTTATTTAAATATAGCCACAAAATTAAAGGTTTGGGGGACCCTCAAAGATAGTTTACTGTACCATTCTTTGAGTCTATAGAACTATTGTATTCTGCACTGACTGTAAGCTATTAATTTCTGAAGATACTGACATATGGTAAATTAAAGTATTATTCAAATGTCATCCTCAAATTATCATCTTTCCTATTAAATAAATGAAAGTGAGTTTCTATCTTAAATAGAATATTATTATTTCTTGGCACAAAAATTACTTTGATATTATAGCAAAATTCAATAGAAAATGTGATATAATTTGTCAGCAATATATCCATTCTAGAATAAAGAAACCTCATTACTATTTTTGAAAGAGTAGTGTCATTAAAAAATGCTTATAAGTTGTCTCAGTTGCCAAGGATTCATTTAATCCAAATGAGTCATTATGTGCTGGAAATCCCTCCCTGGGATTTTTGCTGTGAAAAATCAGCCTAGATATATATCTGCAAAAAAGAAGTAGCTTACTCAAATATGAAAGCCATCAGTTCCCTACAGTCTGTATGTCAACTCACAAAAGCACCAGGAACAATTTTGCTTATAAAATCAGACATTTACCAGATAACTCCAAAGTCTACATGAGTTGGATTTGGTGGATTACACATAGGTGATATTGCTATATGATTCAGAAAGTATCTGCTGAGATCAGACTCCATGTGGAACACTGTGTGATAAATGCACTTCTGCCAATTGGGCTGTGATCACTACCATCATCCTGTTTTAGGCCATCTTTCCCTACATCTCTGAGGGAGGGCTTTGAAGGCAGAGTGTCTGGATTCCAATTCCTGCTCTGGCACAGGCTGGCTGAGCAGCTCCGTTCTAATCCTCAGTTTCTTTATCTGTAAAATGGGAATAAGAACACCTAGCTCATAAAGTTTTAAAGAAGGTCAAATAAAATAATATTTGTAAAATACCTAAGCACATTATCTAGGATATACTGTGGAATTGGAAATGTTTTACACACCAAATGCAGAGAGTGTCCAATTTATGTTGTTTCAGCTTAAAAATGTTTGACTTTAAGATAGTACAAAAGCAATACACATCCAGTAGAAACTGTACTTTGCGTTTTGAATTGTAATCTTTTCCCGGCTAGTAATATGCAGGAAAATATTCTCTTGCACTGCCAGACCACATCTCCCAGTCAGCCATACCATCACAAGGGTCAGCAACTGATACGCTACAGTATGTTGTGTTGCCAGATGATTTTGGCCAACTGTAGGATAATGTAAGTGTTCTGAGCACATTTAAGCTAGGGTAGGCTAAGCTACTATGTTCAATAGGTTAGGTGTATTAAAAATGCACCTTTTGACTCACAATGTTTTCAATTTACAATGGGTTTGTTGGGACATAATGCCATTGTAGGTTGAGGAGCATTTGTATTGTGATTCACTTTGGTTAAAATAAAACCATGAGTCAAATATTTCAATAGTATTTATGGAAAATCATTGTGTTTGATACACATGCTTCTGGGACTGCAGGATACGGGACTCTTCATAATCCTTATTGAAAGATAGTAGAGAAAGTTGGGAAATGCTTACAAATCAATTACTGTGAAGGCACAAGTTATAAAAAGCATTAGCCATGCACTGATTTAACAAATCTATACATATTCTTTATTCTATCATTATAAAATTCATTTTTGGGCAAGTTTGTTGCAAATGGAAGAAACTCTCCTATAACATTCTGCTTTCATTTGCGGAGTATTATATTTGTCCCCAGTGAAATGTAACCCCTAAACTTAAGACTATAATTACAGTAAGGGACTTGTTGTACATGCTTTCGATAGAAAATGTTGCCTGTTGGAGTATTTATTATAGTAAATTAGATTTGCTTATCAAAATTGTAAAGTACGCACTAGCCCTCTGATATTTAGCTCAATATCTATGTCTGCCCTTGCTAAATGTTTAATGCATTTACTATGTATGTAACATGGATTTACTTATCCATAAAAAAGCATTTTAATTTTAAATTTCTCCTTTCAAGCCTGTTTTCAAAAAATAAATTTGTGACTCTAATATATATATTTCTAAACAAAACACAGAGATTCTTCTACAATGGCAAGTACATACCAATGTTGATATGGCTAGTAAGGTTGGTACTTATACCACTTATTATCACTTCCACTATTTGACAAATACTCAAAGACTGATAGAAAACTGCAAGTAGAGACACTTTGTCTTCTCTCAGGGGAAAAGAAAATTTAACACATCAGGGGTCAAAATCAAGTTAATTCTACAGCTAGGACCTTGGCTTTTGTCTTAATTCTTGTCCCTACCTTCCTGTCACAATTGCCCACAGAATCCTTTCCTAGTATTTGGGGCCTTATCTACTCTTGCTATTTCCCTTAGTAGATACTGGTGTCCTGATCAGAAACCCAAGCTTATGGCTAATGCTTAATACCTGCTGAGAGTTCTCCCAAAGTCACAGTGCCTATTGGTTTGTCCTCATCTCTGCACAAGGCCTTCTCCAGGATTCTCTGAACATCTGCCTGTCCAAGAAGTGACAACCAAACACTGGTTTTTCTTTTTCTGTGCCTTGATTATATCTCACAATGAACAAAAGCAAATGTAAAATCTTGCAGTTTAAATCATGGACAGGATATTGTTTTTCCCTTTGAGCATAAGGATCATCCTAGCTAATGGTATCAAGATGAAGTTGATGGGTTAAGTAATTGGTTAGGCTTGGGAACAGAAAGGTAAAGTGAAACTCAATTGGTTTTATCCTCACTATTGGAAACAGTCAGGGTTTAATTGTGAATTGTATAAAATATAATTAAAGAGAAAACATGGCCTAATAATTATAACAGCAAGGACATGACCTCAGAGTAATACTTCAGCAAATGAAGCCCGAATTAATAAAAACATTAAGCTTTGGCCACTAGTGTTAGAGGCTGATTTCTTTTTTATTTTTCCCTAATTATTGCTTGATATAGAAACTTTATAAATTCCAACATACTTATGGAGAACAAACATAATTTATTCATTATTGAGCAAGTGATCATAATTAGGACACATCAAATAATCAGCTTACTTTTTGAAGGATAAGCTAAAAGCTATTTTATGACTTTACTCTTTGCTTCACTGCTGCAACCAGAGACTATATCAGAGTGTTCGATCCATAGCTATGTAAATTCCAACAAGTTACATAAGCTTTTGGGCCCTCAGTCAACTCATCTGTAAAATGATACTTTTAAATAGGATTCTTTTTTTTTTTTTTTTTTTTTT
>VBSM01001483.1:12545235-12612152 GCA_008086735.1 Cheirogaleus medius
AATATACATAACCGTAATATTTGTACCCTCATAATATGCTGAAATAAAAAAAATTAAAAAAAAAGATTTGTGGAAAATTTAATAGCTGGACTTGGGCTAACATTTTATCAGGATACCTGTATTAGCTTATGTTTAATGTGCTTTTGTGTGAGAAAACTGGAGTTCTGATATAGTAAGCAACTTACCTGAGATCACAGTGGTAATTAATGGTGATTTTGAGTAGAGAAAAGTATAGTGTTTTTTCTGTTGCTGGAAGCCCTAGAACTTGTATGGGAGAAATGAAAAGTGGCTTCCAGCTAGCTATCTCAATATGAATAATTCATAAACACTGCTGTACATTAGAATCAGCCACAGAGCTTTTGCAAAATACATATGATTCTCCCACAGTAAGCATGTAGATATAACAGGCCTGGGGTAGTTTCTATGTGTCTGTATTTAAGAATAATGTCAGCATTTAATTTCAATACTTTCTAAAACAAAAAAATTGAGGGGCATATACGATGCATATTCAATCTGCCCCGAAGGTTATTATACCATCCCTGGGTATCCTTCTGTCAGCTCCTTCGTGGTCTCCCAAAGACCAAATTGGAGGCAGCTAAAGGAGGCATTAGCTCTAATGCTCGTACAGCTTGAGGCGGTGGTTTTAACACTTTTGTGTACTTCAAGATCATCTAGGATACTTGTTAAAATTGCATTAATAATTATCAGGTACCACTCCCAAGTTGCCTGAACTGCATTTATGGACACTTGATAATGAATAATTAATAAATGGGTATGTACTAGAATTTTATCTGAAGCCTGCTTTTATTATAACCTGAAAGTGAGGCTTTGGGGCCCTGTCATTCATTATCTACCTAATACTTTTTGGCTGCTCTTGTTGTATATCTACCAAAAGGAATTTAATCCATGAACCAAATTGGTCTAGGTCCTACAGTTTGTTATTTCCAAGCATTTGCCTCCAGGTAGTTGAACCATCCTTCCTTTGAAGGCTGCAAACAGTCTACTTCCTGGTCATGCCTGTGGAACATAGCATGGCAGTGAGTAGGAAGTGAGCATATTTATCTGTTGGAGGATTTGGCAGAATGACCTATAAAAAACATTTCCCACATTATTTCTGAGCCTGCTACTGGAAACACCTACTTCCAAATCTACCAAATGAGCTGTGATGTTTGCTTAGTGGAAAGTTTGAAATCACTCAATTTGCTGATTGATAGGTTTCTGTTTGGAAAGAAGAGAAGGCCTGCCAAGCACAATCTGCCTCTCAAAAACACGGATGGCAAAAAGGTGTGGGCCTCAAAAGCTCTGTTGACCAAGAGATTTGTTTATAGTGTAATTACTTTGCAGGTAAGACAGGGGACAGATGCATCCTACCAGGTCTAGCAGTAGATTGAACCTAGATATTGGCACAAACCTTCATTTCTTGGCCCCTTATATGAATCCCCAGGAATACAGAGACGAGAGTCCAAAGCCCATGTGGTGAACTTCATTGCCTGTATGGCCAAAAAAGCAAATCAGAACTATTAGGAGAAACGCCACTTTCAGGATAATCATTAGGACAGCCTCCTTATCAACAGATTGACATCCAATGAGAGGAAAATCTGAGAGATGAGGGAGAAAAATATTAAGGAAATTAAAGTAGAGGAAGAGCTGGAAAATGAAACCCTGTGATTCTGGCAAGACACTAAGGAAATCTTATTTCAGTCAAGAACAACCTACCTAACAATTTGCATTGCTATCTGCTCCAGATGCAGGAAAGCCTAAAAATAGTGGAGAAGTCAGAAAACATAAAGGAAGAGCACTTAAAGGAAACAAAATAAAATTTTAAAAGCCATTTTCTTATGGAAGAAAATATCTTACACTTTGTGATTGGGTTTATTCACTGAAATGAAGGTATTGCAATTATTAATATATGTTTTATATGTTATCCTAACTACACACTGAAAACATTGAGTACGGACATGATGTCATATTTATTGTGGTATTTCCAGCATGAAGCATAGTATTTAGCAACAGTAGCTGTTTAATATATGTTTCTTGAGTGAATGAACATATTGAACGTGTCACTTTGTAAGTAGAAGGGTAGAGTGAGGCAGAAGATGAGATGTGTTCTTCAGACATATGTAGTAAAATTCGTATTTCCAGAATTGTGTCCCTTCTTTCCTTCCTTCCTCCCTTCTTTCCTTCCTTCCTTCCTTCCTTCCTTCCTTCCTTCCTTCTTTTCTTCCTTCCTTCCTTCCTTCTTTTATTTCAGAATATTATGGGAGTACAAATGTTTTTGATTATATGATTTGCTTTTGTGCAGTTTGAATCAAAGTTATAAGTGTGCCCATCACCAAGGTAGCGTGCATTGTGTATGCATTAGGTGTAAATTTACTCATCCCAGCCTCCTCACCTTACTTGGTTTCCATTGAGTTTTACTACCATATATGCTCATGGGTGTTGATCAGTTAGTTCCACTTTAATAGTGAGTACATGTGGTGTTTGCTTTTCCATTCTTGTGATGCTTCATTTAGAAGAATGGTCTCTAGTTCCATCCCGGTTGCTACAAAAGGTATAAGTTCACCGTTTTAATGGCTCCATAGTACTCCATAGTGTGTGTATGTGTGTATGTATATATATATATATATACACATATATATATACCACATTTCATTAATCCACTCATGTATTGATGGGCACTTGGGTTGGTTGCACATTTACCTTTGATTTTTCATATTTCCAGATTTCTTTCACTGGTTCCTTCATATCTTGCCTCTCAATTAATAGCTGAGGGTGCTAGGGTTGGCTTATGGACCTGTCTTCATGTCCATGAAGATTGGTCCCTGACCATGCCAGGGAGAGGGTTGCTGGTCCTGAGTTGCCTTTGGGGTGTTTTGAAGGTTTGATGAACCTCTCAGGTTATGCTACTGTGGTATTTCCACTCTCAGTTTTGACCTCTGCTTGGAACTTATCCCCTCCACAGTAAAACACACCTCTCAGCTCCAAGTACTCTTGCAGCTACTTGGGGTGGTATGGACTGTGGTCTCAATCCATCACTCTCATGTATTGGGGGCATCCGGTCATGCTTGCCTGTGCAAGCCACCTGCGGGCAATCCCGCATAGCACTGCTGAGGCGGCTCCATTCTCAGTGGCAGCCTTGGCCAGGAATGCACTCCTGTTGCAGAGAGCATTCTCATCATTCCTATGGGGCAGGAGGGGCTGTGGTCTCTCTGCCCCACTCTCATGTCCTGTGGGCACCAGGGTCCTGCCTGCCTATCCAGGCTGCCAGCAGGGGATCCCACGAAAAGCCACTGTGGCAGCTCCACCCTCAGTGGTGGGTGCAGCCAGGAACACACCCTCACTGCAGAGAAACAGGCCTCTCAGTGCTGAGCATTCTCATGGTTATTACTGGGGCAAGGGCCATGGTCTCCCTGTACTGCTCTTGTGTCCTAGGGACACTGAGTCCTGTCTGCCTGTCCAAGCCACCAGTGGGTGATTCCCAACACCGCTGCTGCATCTCAATTCTCAGTGGCAGACTCAGCCATTAACATGCTTCCACCACAGAGAAACAGACTTCTCAGCACAGAGCACTCCCGTGGTTGCTATCCTTCTCTTAATTATTGTTTTCTTCATCCCTCTCTCTTTTCTTTCTTTATTTCCTCCCCTTCCTATCTAGTTTTCCTTCCTTTCTTTTCTTCCTTCTTTCTTTCCTTCTTTCCTTCTTTCCTTCATTCCTCTTTCCCTCCCTCCATCCTTCCCTAATTCCCTCCCTCTCTCCTTTCTTCTGAAATTGAGGGAACTGAGGCTGAGGAGATAGATAATTTTTCAAAGCTCCTATAATAAGGTGATGAGAGAAATGGAATGAGAGATATTTATTTTGTTGCTCGAGCTAGTTATACATCATACACACTCTCTCTACTTTAGATTTATGTATAATCAAAGAGAGGAAAACTGTCAACATGACACTGAATGAAGCTATTCAATACTCTCTATGCATTGCTCTAAAATTATTACATCTAAAGAAATTAGTGGCACTTCACACTATTCTGTATTTTAGGCATAGGAAATGTTTGGCTGTGATGACCATGAATAGGACAGACATAAGTGATAGGAAAAAGGATTTGTTAATAAGTGTGTGTCAAAAAGTACAATTTGCATGCATATCAACACAATAAGTGTTTATGAAATTGGCAGCTCTGAAATTAAGTTACTATCTTGGGCTTTGCCACACTTCAGCTGTATGTTAACAACATCCAGATTAAAATGAAAGTATGAAAAATCTGTCAGTTCATATTTTTTGAGTACACAATTCCATATATGTGTATGTCTTTTTTCCTGTTAAACCAATCTGTTATTTTTAATGTCATGTGAACATGCTCACAATTAAAATGTTATTTTTTGTATTGTCAAATCAAGAGGCAGAAGACTTGAACACTCTGAGGGCTTTGACAGCCTCTCTTTATCCTGCAGACACGTTATGTAGCCATACTCCTATCAACTAATATTAAAACTAATAATATATACCCTTAGAGTATTTCACAGAGGTTTTTGAGGGCAAATGAAATGACATTCAATGCACAGAAAAAGTTTTCCAAGGACCAGTACAAAACACTTGTTCATTTTCTTTTTAAGTGGAGTAACATGGTAATATTTCCTGAGAGAGTAAGAAGCACTAATAGCAATTGACCAACTTTATTTTCCCTCATACATATTCTTACTTTTCCCCAGAATTAATGAACTCTGAGTCTACTCAGCAGTAGTGAATAATCACATCTGAAGTTCTATTCAAATTTCGATCCACTGTTGATTTTTTTTCTCTTACATTTATACATTACATTTAAATTTCCTTTCTCATAAATGCTTGGCTTATTAGAAACTGTGCTTTAGGGAACTGGTTTTAATTTTTTTTACTATTAGCAATGATTATTACTTGATTCAATTTAATTTAAAGGATTAGAAGTGAATTGGCTACAGGCAGGGAGGGTAATTTGCAGGCCACTACTTTGTGAATCAGTTAAGTCCTTGGTGAGTGATAATCAAGAAAGTCATAAATTATAAACAAGAAACATAGTGCTGATTTTTCAAAATTCTGACCCAGAATTATCTGTTAGGTTTATAAGTTGGTTTTACTAAAACATGAGAAATGAGGTGAATATTTTCTGCATAATGGACCTATACATGGGGTGCTTAGAACAAAAGTTATATCTAATAAAAATATTTGTTCAATTGCCCCTCATCCTTCTCCCCCATGATGCAGGAAGTGCTGAAGCTGCAATAACAACACAGAAAAGCAACCGCAAGACAGATAATAAAGAAAAGTAGATAGAAATTTTTCCTATGATTGCATTAATTAAAGAATATAGCAAAATTGAGTCTGGGGTCTTGGAAGAGATAAAACCCCCAAAGTCATTGTGTACCATGGGAATATTGAATTAGTTGTTGATAATGGTGTGAATGGAACCAGTTTATAATGTTTTTCTGGGTTTTGTGGGGTTGACATAAAATTATCCTTTGGGGAGCCAATGTGCCATAAATCTTCACATCTGATTGGGTTTGGAAAATTGCCTCTAGGCATGCATGGAGGTTTCTGTTGACTAAATATATCTAAGGCTTGTTAGTATACTTTTTATCAAGGTTTTCCTAATGGACAACCAGGATTACTTCATGTGGCAGGACTATGATCCAATATAGATAGTAGGAGAAATCCATTTCTCAATTTTGAAGATGGCTGACCAGAAATATCAGTTGCCAGACCATCTCAGAAAGAAGGAAATGTTTTAGATGAAAAAGAAAAAAACAAACAAATGAACAATTATAGATTGGTTATAAGTCTGAGGGAAAAGTGCCAGAACCTACAAGAGATTCCATGGGAAAAGTTGCAGAGCAGAATAATAAGGGGGAAGATATTGGCAGAGGTCAACCCCTGAGAGGTTTGGTGTCCAGTGAAAAGGGTAGATGGAGTGGTTTATTTCTCCCTCCCTCACATCTTTGGCATTCAGCAGATTCCCAAGCTGCTGGAGAACCCTTCTATCCTCACAAGCTCAAAAGCTATTGCTGCCAGTGAACTGGGAGCTTCCTGAAGACAAAGCACCAGGCTGCCAGCCCCCTTAGGCCACTTCCTGTCACCACAGATCTGAGCAGAGATGGCAGGTGCCATATTACTTCTCCACCCACAGAGTGCCTTTGTCATCCCCATGGGGCTTCAGCCCCTCAGTTTTCATCTTGCTTGTTGCAACACAAACATTTCCCAACTCCAGCCCAGCCTATGAGAGACACAGGCGGTCAGGGGGCCCAGGGGATCTGTGCACCTCCAGAGTCTGGACAGTCTGGGTGGCCTGCCTTCCAGAGAGAGGAACAGAGACAAACAGAATGCAAGATTTAGTCCATTCAGGCTCTTTTTCTCTTTTTTCACTCCCCTGCCCATGGCTGCCAAGAGAGATGCTTGATCCAGGTTTCTCAGGAACTGTTGCTTCCCCCTTGTTGGGGCTTCCGTGGAGAGTGGGGCTCAAACTTTTTCTCTTAAAGACCTGCAGAGAATTAAGGAGTACTTAGACTCCCTGCTCACAGGCCCTCCCCAGTGCTGCTTGACTAGCTGCTCTATCAGAGCAGGACATACCCTCAAATGGAGATATATCAAACCTGCTTGAGCAGCCCATAGGCAACTCGAGACCAGGTGGCTTCTCCCTGGCATTGTCAGGGAGTGATCTTCAGAGACTCAGGGACAGGCCTGCAAGCCCCAAATGTGTTGCTTAGGGGCACGGAGGGAAGATTTGCAAACTTATCTCAGGAGGAGAGGAAGCCTTTGTGGGCAGAACTGAAAAGAGAGTGCAGTGTGGGTGCCAGCCACAGCCCACACTTGGAGCACCCTCCCACCACAGGAAAGGTGCACACTCAACCTGGGGCAGGATTCTGGACAGGGGAGCTCCCAACCCACAACACTATTGTGTGGGAGCTCAGCTAGATTGAGCTCCTGCCTGCTGGCAGATGCCAAAGAGAGACCACAGATCGGGGAGGGGGAGAAAAGCAAAGTACACACCCAACAGCCAGATTGTGGATCTCAGACAGCCCCCATATACACAAGCAGATTTTCTGGCTGGGTGAGGCCACCTCAGCCCCTCCCTGGTGACTCTTCCGAGAAGACTGGGAGCAGAACTTTGATCCTCACTAAAACAGGTACCTTATAAGATTTTGTGCAATCTGAGGAAGGCTCACTCAACCCAGCCCCATGCAGCCTCACTTCCCCACCCACCTCTGCTATGGCAGAAAATAAGTACTCATCTGGAAGTTCTGGGACCCCACCCACCACCTGGGCCATTTGAGTGCTTCTCCTGAGAGCCTAGAGGTGAACACCAGTACCAAAAACAACACTGCAGCTTCTTCCTTCTGGAAAGTGCCACCTACTGACAGGGAGGTCAATTTGCACAGCTCTTTACAGCATTTACTGTCTCAATCATGTAGGGAGTGGTGGATTCTTACCCACAAGCACCACCTATTATCTCAGAGATTGATCCAGGCATGCCAATACAATTCACACTGTTAAGAGGACCATAGGGCTGAGAAAAGAGAAAGGATCTGAAAGACCTTCATCCTTCCTCATCAGTGAGAGAGGAGGAACCTACCCACACACATAGCTCCCACTGCTACAGCCTACAAACAACTAGCAACTGAGAAAACCACCACACTAGGGATATTTAACATCGAGGCATCTAACCAGAATGTAGAACCCTATCAAAGCACCCAGAAGCAAAGCCAAAGGTTCTTACACAACATATACTATAGACACTCCTTCATAAGTGAGGGAAGGAAATTAAAAAATGCCCATCTAAACAAAAGAAGATCCAAAAATAAGAAGTGACATCTGCCTCAGATGAGAAAAAATCCTTGAAAGAACTAGACCCTGTCTCGAAAAAAAAAAAAAAAAAAAAAAGAAAAGAGAAGAAAGTTCTTAATTCAATAACCTAACTTTATTCCTCAAGGAACAAAAAACAAAGAACAAACTAAACTCAAAGTTACCAGGTGGAAGAAAATAATAAATATTAGAGCATGAATAACAGAAATAGAGAACAGAAAAACAATAGAAATATCAATAAAACTAAGAGTTAGTGTTTTCAAAAAATAAAAATTTGAGAAACCCTCAGGTATAATAACTAAGAAAAAAAAAGAAAGAAGTGTCATGTTCCTAGATTGGAAGACTTACTATTGTTAAAACAATCATACCATGCAAAGTGTTCTATAGATTCAGTGTAACCCCTATGAAAATCCCAAAATTATTTTTTGCAAAATAGAGAAAAATCCTAAAATTCATATGCAATCTCATGTTTTACATACACATGATATACAGATGTGAGACTGGAGGTCTCATACTTATTGATTTCAAAATATATTGCAAAGCTATAGTAATCAAAACAATGTGGTACTGGTATAAAGACATATATAGGGACCAGTAGAACAGGATAGAAAACCTAGAAATAAACCCTCACATATATATTTGTGTCAAATGATTTTGACCCTAAATCTTAGTTCAAAGAAGAATTGACAAAGAAAATGTGGTACATACAATGGAGTACTATTCAGCCTTA
This sequence comes from Cheirogaleus medius, assembly GCA_008086735.1. Classification (NCBI taxonomy): domain Eukaryota; kingdom Metazoa; phylum Chordata; class Mammalia; order Primates; family Cheirogaleidae; genus Cheirogaleus; species Cheirogaleus medius. Next base: position 12,553,794 of record VBSM01001483.1, read on the forward strand.
AAAAAGAAGGAAATCCTATCATATGCTATCACATGGATAAACCTTGAGGACACTATGCTAAGTGAAATAAGCCAGTCACAAAACAAACACTGCATAATTCCATTTATATGAAGTATCTAAAATGGTCAAACTTTTACAAACAGAAAGTAGAATGGTGATTTTTCAGGGGCTCAGGAGAAGGGGTAAAGGGGTATTATTCACTGGGTATAGTTTTAGTTTTGAAAGATGAAAACTTTCTACAGATTTGTTGCACAACAATGTGCATGTAGATAATGCTACCATACTGTATATTTGAAAATGGATAGTATTTTAAATTTTGTTATGCTTTTTTATTATAATAAGAAATATTAAATGCTAGTGTAAGTCTTTACAAAAGTATGTATACTTAGTCTTTTCTCCTATATTCCAATGGCAATATTTCATCTCTATTTCTCTATTTCTCACTCTCTTCTCCTTGAACTTAACAACTATGACCATTTCCTTTGATTTTTTGAATTTATCACTCATTGCCAACTGAGTATAATAGTATTCAAATTTGTTTCATACATCCTCACAAGAGCACTGGCGGAACTCTGTTGATTGAATCAATAGAGATTGGTCTAAACCATAATTGTTTCTCTGTGCTACAGCAACCTGTAGCTATGATAATCTTTTTCAGTAATCGATAAGCCAATTCTAAAACTACAGAACATATAGTAAAAGATATCTCTAAAGTTAAGAAAAAATACATTACACAAAACAAAAACAAAACTTGAATGCAGTGTCCATATCCCGACACTGGTTTTCTCTGTGGATTTGTTTTACCTCTTTTACCAATTGCCTCTCCTGCCTCTTTAAAACCTATCTTGTTGATTTTCCTTATCTTGTGTGAAAACTCCCTGAAACAATACAGGATGTAAGTCTGAGCTTCCTTTGCAAAGTTAAATTTTCTATCTCCATTTAGAAAAAATTGTTTTGCTCAGATTATTAGTATTTTTAGTGTATCACTCTATCATAAATACTCATGCAAGAAAGAGAAGGCAGGGTAGAGTATTTGAGACCATTTTAAATTTTATTTTATTATTTTTTAAGTTTTTGAGTTTCTGCTTCATACTAAACACTCTATTAGGAGCAGAGGATTAAAAATAAAGAAAACAAACAAACACAAATAAATAAAATACACATGTCTTTCCCTTAAAGATCCTAGTTAAGGACTATCCTAGAAACCAATCTTGAACACATTTTGGCACAAAGAGAACACTGCTGACTGCAGTGTCCAGGTGAAAGGTGAGCAGTGGTACAGTCTGACCTCAGAAACAGTGGGAACATTGGCATGCTCTTTGCCATGCTCTGTGTCTTTGTGTCGTCTCCACTCTCTCCTATAAGCCATCTTCTTCCACAGGTTCTTGAGCCAGTCTCTGACAGCTCTTGTCCTCACAGCTTCATTATCAGAGAGGGGCTGAGTAGAGCTCATGTCTCCCAGAAGAACTCTGACTCCATGGCACAGAGTCCATACCTGCCTTTGTGTCTAAGAAGGTGGACAACTGTGGTGACCGTCAGTTTCCATTAGAATCACTTTGTTTCAGTGAAAGTGCAAATAACTGAGCCATGGCTTATGCTTTGAATGTTGATAATAAATATTTTGTTAGATCAAAGTAGATTTGGAAGACAGTCTCCCCCAGCCCCTGCTTCCAGACCTATGTTAGTTGAGCAAGACAAAAATGTGTGGATGGATTTAAATGTTATTCCATGGGGCATTTCTAGAAAATATTTTTCATCAAGATACTATTCCATTTGAAAGAGAAAGTTTAAAACAACTTTGTTTGGTATAAATACCTAGTTTTCTGTCTGGAAATTGATTATTTTTCTTTGAAAGACAATTGACCTGTAATCCCTTGATTTAAAATTGCTGGATCCTACAATTTTCTCCTCCTCCTATCTTTTTTACAACACATGGCTGTATTTTGCTTATAATATTTCCTATCTAGTCATCTATTCAAGTTAATTTTGTTAACTTGTTCTCCAGGAAGAAGAAAATCATGCCCCTCCTGGTACATGGGAAAATTTTCTCCCATTTTATATAATGTTTTATACAACATTCATTTCAATTTCTTTTTATATAATGGGTCTCTCCTCTATAATGTCAGTTTCCTGCTAAAGTAAAAGTTGGAGATTTACAGGTCTCTTTTTGCAAACATTATCCATTAACTTTAACGTAATTTTAAAAATCACTAGAAAATGTAGCCGAATAAGGGAGAAATCTTTATGTTGAGAAAGAAAATAGAAACAGCATTGTAGTTTGACCAAAGGGGGACATCCTAAAATGATGAGCAGCACAGTATGCTGAGGTATTTGCATAGTATTACGAACTAAAAAGTGAACTTCTTCATCACAGATAGTCGAACCAAGTTATAAAGGGCAGAACTGGAAACATCCTCAAGGAGTGCTGCTGAAAAAACAATGTAATACAGGCTGCATTTACAAATGTTCCAAGATTTTCAATTCTCTTTTCTCTGGGTATAATCTCCTGCAGCCAGTGAATCTTCTTTTTCTCCTCGTCAATCTCACGTGGCCTTCACAGTGAGGTTCTGTTACTTTGCCATTGATTTGCTACAGGTGGTTGTGATAAGATGACTCATTTGTGAGTGCGATGAGAACCTAAAACTCAGTGCTTGATTTACTGATCATTGCACACCAGGTACAGCAGCCCCCAACAGTGGCAAATGTTCACGTGTCCTTGTGGGGAAACAGAGAAAGCTCATTTTCTCCTCAGTCCTTGTAGTTGTGAATCTATTTTCAGCTGCCAACTATCAGGCTGTTGGTGCCTGGTTAGGATGAAAATTGCTTGCTCATAAGAAGGAAATGATGAATAACAAGCCATCAGAACATCCCTGCAAATACCTACCAATAAATGTAACCAGCAGATAAGGCTGTCTCTTCCTTTTCTTATAAGGGATTTAATCGTCTATTCCTGGGGAATAAAATTGAGTCTGGCCCAGTCAATTCCAGCAACTTATGCTTTACTTGTATGATCAAGCCTTTTTCTTTCTGTAAAGGATATATAAATGTAGTGGATTAACATAAGCAAATGTATTAGTTCTTTGTTGACTTTTTTCTTTTTGTGGGCTTTCTGTTCATTCTAAGAGCACTTTGAAGGTTTTTCTTATCCTTCAGCCAGGGCCTCTCATTTTTCAGAATCACCCATCATTTAACACATATGAAGGAATAGGCACTGGACAGCTCTGATTTTAAGATGCTCAGCTTAGAGAACATGTGGAATACAATAAGTGATTGCAGTGCTGTGCAATGAGACTGAAACAGAGGCTCTTCTGACTCAGCCAGAGGAATGGGAAGATTCTTATGAGGAGGGGGTAACATCAAATGAGCTGATTCTTGAAGAAAGAGTACAGATTATCCAGAAAAATCAGCATAAAGACAGGGAAGGAAAACAAATTCCGGCAGGTTGAACAGTGTGGACAAAGATTTGGAGATTTGAAGGACCTTAGCACAATGAAAGATTCAAAGACATACTAGTGGGTCTGAAATAAGTGGTGTGTGTTTGTGTGTGCACATGCATGCCTGTGCAGCAGGGGTAGCAGTGATGATACAGTGGAAGATGAGTCTGTGACCTTGTAGATCTCCTGGCTCAATATATTATTCAAATATCTTATGGCATAGGGGATAATCCCACTGCAAACAAGGCATATGAAGACATTTCTGTTTTCCCATGAATATGAACATCAAACAAATTTTTAAAAAATGAAGCAATTAGATTGTCTTTACATGGGTATAAATCCAAGAGAGAGGGAAGAAGTTGAGAAATTAGGTAGAGGGGCAGTTTCTAAGCTGCTGTTGCGCTAGTGTGGCTTCCTTATTATTATGATAATTATTTTCAGAAGGGCTTCATGTTTATACTGTTCTTAATGTCAACCCCAGTATCCAACTAAAAATCGAAATATAGGTTGACTCCAATATATAAATGTATTGTGTCCCAAAATCCCATTTCTAAGTTAGCTGTTTTAGCTCACAATGTGTTTGCATATAGCAGCAGTGCTATAAAAGGCAGCAAGGGTTCCAGGCCCACGTACCAAGGCCGTTTGGCCCATGGTCTACTGGAGGATCAATGTTTCTGGGTCCCCACTGTCATGTATGTATGATTAAGACTAAGCCATCTCACCACCTGAGATGGCCCACAGGTACTTCCAACTCAACATACATACAACAAGGTCGTCATCTTCCCTTATGCCCCCAACTGCAGACCTTCTCATCCCCTCTGCCTCTACCCTGATTCACAGTGTCCCCATTCATTCAGACACCTAAGTTGGAACATTTGCAGTCATTCTTTCCTCAGTGCCTATGTCCCATCAGTCATCAAGTCCACTAAATTCTATCTAAGGGTCACTCTAATCCATTTTTTCCTCATTACCCCCCACCCTAACCTAGGCCCTCATCTTTCTTCCCTGATTGAGGACTGCTATAGCCAGGCTTATGCCTTATATTCCAGTCCCAAGAAACAGTTGGCTACTCCCTGGATCAACCAGCTACACCATACCTCTTCTATGCATTTGCACATTCTTCTCACTTCATCTCTCATCATCTCCTTGTCATCTCTCAAACATCAGACCAGACATGACATATCAAAGAATTCATTGTCTATTTAATTGTTATTATATATCTATGTATTAAACACATAATGCTCAGCACTATGCCTGGCATATATTAAACATCGATATATTAAGCATTGTTGTGTTAAATGTTGATGTATTAAACACATGACAACATTATTTGTAGCGCCCAACAGAAGTAAAAATATGGAACCCTTTGTTCAAAAAAGCAGGAAAAAAGTGTTCTTAGTTGTATTAAAATATACAAATCTTTTCTTTATTACAAGGTCTCTTTCTTTCTCCCAACTTGTCATAATGTTTAATTTGGTTGGTTTTGAGTTTTATTGCCATTTTTGTCTAGCTAGTTAATTTCACATCTCCTATGGTAAGGGGATATTGCCAGGACAAGTACAACCCTTCACATGCTTTCCCTACATGTCCTCTCAGATCAGTGTGATGGATGCTCCACTTCAGAGAGTGGGAGGTACAAACAAGAACACAGGACTCTTTCTCCCCACAGGTTCCAGTTAAGGACAAAAGTACCTCCTAGGAGAGTCAGGCCACCAGCGTTTCTCATCCTCTAGAGCAGCAGTCCCCAGTCTTTTTGGCACCTAGGACTGATTTCATGGAAGACAATTTTTCCATCTACCATTGGGGAGAGGAGATAGTTTTGGTATGATTCAAGCACATTACATTTATTGGGCAGTCAAACCTCTCTGCTAATGATAATCTGTATTTGCAACGGCTCCCTAGCATCACTGCCTCAGCTCCACCTCAGACCATCAGGCATTAGATTTTCACAAGGAGAGCACAACCTACATCCCGCGCCTGCACAGTTTACAGTAAGGTTCACGTTCCTATGAGACTCTAATGCCACCACCTATCCGACAAGAAGTGGAGCTCGGTCGGAGATGTGAGTGAAGGAGAGTGGCTGTAAATACAGATGACGCTTCACCAGCTTGTTCACTTCCTGCTGTGCAGCCTGATTCCTAACATTCCACGGACCAGTAGTGGCTGTGACCCAGAGAGTTGGGAACCAACCGCAGCTCTAGAGGTTTCAAGTTGCAGAGAATCTATTTTAGTCAAGAGCAGACTGAAAGATCTGGGATCTCTTCCTCTACCAATCCTAAGGAAGATGTTCTACCCCAGGCTCAGTAGGCTGAGAATACTGAGGCCCATTCTCCATTACCCCCGCTCATTCATTGGGTGGAGGTCCTATGCCAGAAGAGGCAAGCCAAGAATACCAGAGGCTGGTGCCCCAGCCTCATACTCTGCTCATGAAGCAAAGGTGTCAATCTGACAGAAGTAGGCCATGTTCCCTGTCCCCACTTCTGGATCAGTGGTGCAGAGGTTTGGCTTAGGGGGAGAGGCAGACCAGAAGAACAGAGAATTCCAAACCTCTTCCCAAGGGAAATGTTTGGAGTCTTGAGGAGCCATCAGAGGATGCGTTACAGAATGAATGATGTTTATCCTGGGCCTTGTGAGCCATATAGATTTTCTTAGGGGATACATTTGGGACAGACATTTCAGAGCATGGGAAAATGCTGAATGGTTTAAGTGTGTGGTGTCTTGGTGTAGGAGTGAATTTTGGGGCAGGTGCCACTGAAGAAACAGAAAGGAGGTAAAACTTTGCCTTCCTAGGACTTGATTTGCCATTTTCTGCATTGTATTTCTTCATTTCTCCTATATCTTGCTCTTTCATTTAGAAATTATAAGAAAAAATATTTTATGTTTTTCCTGGGCGGGGGGCATTTTTTCTGATTATCAGGGCAGTACATTCTAGTACTCCCAAAGGCATTTTGTCTCAACTATGGGAATGAGACCACTGGAACTACAGTCAAAATATTTTTGAGTATTGGGCAGGGTAGTGGGGCTCTTATCAAAAGAACTCTTAGTTTTCAAAAAAAATTAGTGGATATCAGGAAACACTGGACAGAAGAAAAGGTGTTGCTTTCAGTAATTTATTATGTTCTCTTCACTCTCATTGCACAGATTGGTTTTTCTCTAATTTAACAATGCAGAGTATTCTTTTAATCATCCTTAACTGGCAAAACAGAGAGTAAAACCAAGCACCAAGGTTGGAGAATGGTCTAAATTTGCTCCAGAAAACAATAAATTATGTGGAAGCATGAAGAATAAGAAGGAAGACTATGAGAGAAATCCTCCTGACACGCAATGTTCAAGGAAATCTCTGAAGACCACAAGACTATATGGAGAACTGTTAATGGTGGCAAGTTTAAAGAGGCTGATTTCTATACAATAGGTAATTGGGATAATAGAAGAAAGATAAATGGATGCTGGGTTGGGAGTTTCTTTGGAGTTCTGCTAGAGACACTACAACTACAATTTTTGGAGTTGGAAAGACTTGAATTCAAATCCCAGAACAATTATTTTTTAACTACTAAAAACCTGGACATATTATTAAGCCTATATTAGCCTCTCTTTCTTCCAGTGGCAAAAGAGAGTGAGTTACTTAACTTATAAATAGTTGTGAGAATGAAAAGTTACAGTGCATGTGGTCTTTCTCCTAATCATCTTCATTTTTATAAATGGTGCTACTGTTGGTCTTTTTATTCAAGCCAAAAATCATGTCTCAATTTCTCTAGGTTCCTCATATTAAAATTTAAAACCATAAATGCCTTCTATAAGTTCTAATTCAGAGAGCCAATAACATAATCATAATTAGTAATTGACCTCATTACCTCAAGCACTTTTTCTTGTTTGAAATGTTAAGCTTTATTGTTTCATTCCTTAAACATTGATAATAAAAAACTTTTAATTCATGCCTTAATATCATACTATACAAAATATAATTGCTGTTGATAATTACTTTCAAAGAAAATAAATCACATGAACATTTTTATTACAACCCATAACTATTATAAATATTTTTATTTCCTTTGTTATTTCCTTTTAGTCTCTCTTCTATTTATATTTGCTAAGTAGCTTTTTATTTTATAATAGATTTAGATTTATGGAAAAATTGTGAAGATAGTACAGAGAATTCCCATAAACCCCACATCAAGATTCTGCAGTTAGTAACATCTTATATTAGTATGGTACATTCGTCGCAAGTTAACCAATATTGATACATTTTTCCAGCTTTATTGAAGCATGATAGACAAATAAAAACAGCACTTATTTAAGGAATTCAATGTAAGGTTTTGGTATACATATAAGTTATGAAAAGATTACCACAATCAAGATAATTAACATATCCATCACCTCACATATTTACTTTTGTAGGTGTGTGTGATGAGAACATTTGAAATCTACTTTCTTAACAAATTTCAAGTATATAATACATTATTATTAGCTATAGTCACTATGCTGTACATTAGACTTCCAGAACTTATTCATCTTTTCACCAAAAGTTTATAACCTTGACCGATATCTCCTTTTTGTCCCCACCTCCAGCCCCTAGTAAGCACATGTTAAAAGAAAAAAATTAAACAAATTAAATTGAGCAAAATGTATTTAAACAAAGAACAATTCATTACTCAAGCAGTACTCAGAACCAGGAGAGGTTCAGAGAATTCAACCCAACAACTGGGCAGGCAGTATTTATATACAGAAAAAGGAAGTGACATACAGAAACAGCTTGATTGGCTACAGCTGGACTTTTGCCTTATTTGGGCATGGACTGATCAGTTGGCAGCCTGAAGTTTAGCAGCTGTGATTGGCTGGGACTCAGCTAGTTGTTATAAGAATATATGCTTACATTAGTTTGGAATCTGTTTACATACTAAGTTAGGTTGTAGTTCATTAGATAGGAACTCAATGTATGGCGGCAGCCTCAGGACACATCATAGCACACATGTAAGTGAGATCATGCAGTGTTTGTTTTTCTGTGTCTTACTTAGCATAATGTCCTCCAGGTTAATCCATATTATCACAAATGGAAAAAATTTCCTTATTTTTAAAGGCTGCATAATATTCCATTATATGTATAATGGAACACATATATAATGGAATATATTTACACACGCACACCACATTTTCTTTATTAATTCATCTGTCAGTGGACTTAGGTTGTTTCCATATCTTGACTATTGTGAATAATCTGCAATGGACATTGAAGTACAAATATCTCTTTGAGATACTAGTTTCATTTCCTCTGGATATATACCCACATGTGGGTTTTATGGTAGTTTTCCATAATGACTGTATTAATTTACATTTCACCCAACAGTGTACAAGGGTTCCCTTTTCTCCTCATCCTTGGCAGTACATGTTGTCTTTTGACTTTTTGATAATAGCTATCCTAACAGCTGTGAGGTGATATCTCATTATGGTTTTCATTTAGATTTCCCTGATGATTAGCAATGTAGAACATCTTTTCATATACCTCTTGGACATTTTATGTCTTTCATCAATCTGTTGTAGTTTTTAGTGTATAGATCTTTCACTTCCTTGGTTACATTTATTTCTAAGTATTTTATTCTTTTTGATGCTATTGTCAATAGGATTGTTTTCTTAATTTCTTTTGCATATAGTTTAGTGTTAATGTGTAGAATGGTAACTTATTTTTGTATGTTGATTCCGTATCCTGCAATTTTACTAAATCTGTTTATTAATTCTAATAGATTTTTTTTCGTGGAGTCTATACATAATTTTACTTATTTTTTGTTTTTGTATATATAATATCATGCCATCTACAGAGACAGTTTTACTTCTTTCTTTACACTTTGGACGCTATGTGGAAAAAAACACACTCAAAGTGCTTCTTCTGTTCTCTCACTCAACAACAATCAACACAGAAGACTTCTGTGGCTAAATGTATGAGGGTTTTTTTTCCCCACCAACAAGCAAGCAGTCGGTTCTGCAGTGGACACCAGCTGGGTATCCTCCAATTCAATTCTGACACTATGTATCTGAAGACAGTATCAGATACCACAGGTTGAGGCCTCAGTCACACAAAATTGCCACCACCACCACCCCCAGACGCCAGTCACAAATCCAGGCCTATGGAACTTCTGACTGACTGGCTTTAAGTTGGGATTTCCACAATCCTTCTTCGGGTTCAACTAATTTGATAGAGCAGTTCACAGAACTTGGGGAAACACTTCTTATGTTTACTGCTTTATTGTAAAGGATAATACAAAGGATACAGATGAAGAGATGCATGGGGTGAGGTATGGGGGAGAGGCACAGAGCTTTCATGCCTTCCCTGGGCACGTCACCCTCCAGGAAACTCCAGATGTTCAGCTATCTGTGAGCTCTCTGAACCCTGTCCTCTTGGGCCTTTTATGGAGATTTCACTGGATAGGCATGATTTACAACTGTGCAGAAATATGATTGGATAAAAAGGATATGATCTAAATCAGTAAACTGAGTAGAGAAACCCAGCAAGGCCTGTTTGTTCAGATTCTTCTTGGCCTCTCTGTGCAGCATTCGTTTTTCCAGGATATGGAGGGTCTTATGACCTTCAATCAGATAAGGTAGGTCAGAGAATTTCTTTATGGCCAGCTCCAAGATGTAATGATGAGGGAAGATTCCTGCTTTGGGGAGAGTAAGGAGAAGGTGAATGAAGGGCAGAAGGTCAGACAGAGAGATTTTGTTTTCTGAGGACTGCTTCTGAGACCTAAAGTATCCCAACATTATAACAAGCGATATGGGGATTATGACCCAGAAACCATGGACAAAAACAGATATATGCATAATACATTATTATTAACTATAGTCTCTATGCTGTACATAAAGGTTGTATTTGACAAGCCCACAGCAAACATCATACTCAATGGTGAAAAGCTACAAGCTTTTCCTGTAAGATCAGGAAGTAGACAAGGTGTCTACTCTTCCCACTTCTATTCTATATAGTGCTGAAAGTCTTATTCAATGCAGAGTCATGAGGCAGCTGTGAGTCTAGGAGGTCACAGTGTCTCATTGGCTCAGGGAGCTGGGGTCCAGGACATCTGAAACTTCATGGCCCCTGAAGAAAGAGGTATGGGGGACATACAGTGGCTGTGAAGGTTGCTAGGGTTCTCAGTGGTATTTCCTGGACCAGTGGTGAGAGACCAAGGCTGGCAGCAGTGGAAGCTGGAGCTACTGGTGTGCACTCACTTGGCTATGGGAGCTGGCCTATGGGCACACACCTGTTGGTAAGGGCTGGGGCCAGCAGCAGGGACCAGGGCATAATGTTTTTGCACATTTGGAGGTAGGAGCTAGTGGCATGCATGCACATGGCTACAGTGGCTGGTGTTGGCAGCATTCACACATGTGGCTGCAGAAGCCAGCTCCAGGCCACAACACAGCAGCTGAGGCTGGCATCAGGGATCAAGGCTAGCTGTATGTGTGCTCATGGCTATGGGATCATCTGTGTGTTTACATGTGGTGTTAGGAGCCAGGGCCAGTGGCTGGGGTCTGGATCACTTGTGGGTACGAGCATAGTGGCCATACTGGGTCCGAGATCTAGAGCATCTGCATTGACTTCAGCTGAGGTGATACAGGTGGGGAGGGGGAAAAGGGAAGGTGGTTAAGCAGCTGGAGTCTGCAAAGGTGAAAAATTGAAGGCAGGCCCTGAGCAGCTGTATTGGCTATTGGTTTCCTCAATGGAAAAAGTAGCTGGATTTCTCTGTGGATCAGGCTGCTGTGATCTGTGATGGTGAATGCTGCTGTGTCCTTGCCAGTGAAAGCTGTGGGAGTGGGGAAAGTGTTCGACAGCCATGAGGGCTGTTGAAGTCCTTAGAAGCAAAGGCTGCTGGGATGTTCTAAAAAGCTGGCCATGGGCCTTATACTGATAGTCCCTTTTGTTTGTTCCTAGCTCTCTCCAGACATCTAAGCTTTGCTGGTCTCCTCAGTGATCCGAGTCAAGTGAAACTTAAGCAAATCCTTCTGGCGGTGCCCAGAAAGGCTGGGGAAACTGGTCATTCATCCTCATCTGCTTTTCCCTATAAGGGAAACTTGCAGTCTGGGAAGTTGCCTTTTGGTGCTGAGTAGTGCCAGCCTGTAGGATGGGATGATGTTGGCAAAATGGAACTGTTTTTCCTATTCTTTTTATATAGTTATTCTGTGTTGTCTTTTTCCCCCTCCATTTTACTACTGCAGCTTCTTAACTGGACTCCTGAATTCTCCTAGAGCTATTTTCACTCATGAATGGCTGTCTAATTATTGCTTTGGGGGGATGAAGTCTGGGATTTCCTACTCTACCATCTTGCTGACATTCTCTGATACATGATTTTCAAATTAAAGTCCACACTTTATTCAGATGTCCTTAGTTTTTACCTAATGTCATTTTTATATTCCATGATCATGGCTGGGATACCACGTAACATTTTAGTCATCATGTCTCCTTAGGCTCCTCTTTACTGTAATAGTTTCTCAGATTTCCCTTGTTCTTGATGACCTTGACAGTTTTAATGAGCACTGGTCAGGTATTTTGTAAAATGTACCTCAATTTTTATTTGTCTAATGTTTTCCTTCATGATTAGAAAGAAGTTGTATGTTTCTAGGAGGAAGAGTACAGAGAAAAAGTGCTGTTCTCATCAAACTTTGTCCACCTGATTTCTCACTGCTGATGTTAACCTTGATCACTTGGCCTCAGCCTCACTTCAGGTGTGTTTTTCAGGTTTTCCCACAGTAAAGTTAATCTTTTTCCTCCCTTTTTCCCATTCCCTCCTTTCCTTTGGAAAGGAGTCACTATGTGCAGCCCACACTTAAGAAGTGGGGAGTTATGCTCTGCCTCTTTGAGGACAGAGTATATACAAAATTATTAGCATTCTTCTACACAGGAAATTTTTCTCTTCTTACCATTTATTACTTATTCAATCATTTATTTATATCAGTACAGACACATGAATATTTCATGTATACTTTGGGTGTAATACAATGCTATTTTATTTTGCTGCTCAGATTATTTCATTCAGAACTCTTTTACTTGGCTCCTGTCAATATGTGTGTGTGTGTGTGTGTGTGTGTGTGAACGCTTCTTTAATTTCTGGTGCTACAAGATGCTCCAGGATCACATTGTATATTTTCTGCCCCTGTTCTAGAACAGAAATTTCTACAATAAGCTCTGGTTTCTTTTATTTGAGAATGATAATAGAAACCACAATCCGTGTGCTAGGTGTCTTTGTTGCTATTAGGGTGTTATTGCTTCTAGGCCTCTTAGTTGACAGAACATTAAAAAAAATCAGTGTGTGAACACTAACCCATGTATATACACACATCTGTAAATATTTCTATATTTGTAAGCATCAGTATCTATTTTAACCTAAAATTAATTCATAGTGATGTCTCTAACTAATCAATTACCATGTGGGTCATTCTAGCCTTCCTTTATTGGTTGTCTGCAAATTCTCACTCCAAAAATGAAAAACCTGACTCCTACTATCTGCCTCCCATTTGCTTAATTGTTCAGTTCTATTAATAGTATACATGTATAGTAGCTTCAGAATTATCAATCCATACATTCATGGGAAACAAATATATAACTAGAGTAGTGACCTTATGTGCAACTCTTTTTGCCTTTAGTCTTACAGACTCAATTCATTTCTAAAGCTAGTTAGGTCAGAACTTTCCTGACCCCTCATTCAGTGAGGTTGCTTCATACATTTATAATATACTGAGATTCTTCATTCCATACTTGGATCCCCCAAATTCCTAAATTATTTTTAATTTGTATATATAAAGTTTCCCTCTTCCCGTTATAAAGTTGTATAGGTTTTGATAAATGAACAGTGTGATGTACCCACCATTACTTTGTCATGCAAGGTAGTTTCACCACCCTCCACTTATGCTTCATTTATTTAAGCATCCTTCCCACCCTGGACCACTGATAAATCATGATCTGTTTATGATTTCTATAGTTTTACCTTTTCCAGAATTTCATATATATGGAAACATCCAATATGTAACCTTTCAACTGGGTTCTTTCATGTAGCGACATGTAGTTAAAATTTATCCATATCTTTGCATGGATTAATAGCTAATTATTTTTATTTACTTAACTTTCAAATTAATCGGTTTTTAAAAGAGGAGTTTTAGGTTTACAAAAAAAATTGAGCAGAAAGCATAGTGAATTCTCATCGACCTCCTTACTTCTCCACCCTCCCACAGTTTTCTCTATTATTAGGGATCATAATCATTTTATTTAATATGATTAGTCCATTTTAAATATAAAACATTGATGAAAGAAATTTAAAGAAGGCACAAAGAAATAGAAAGACAATTTGTTCATGGATTGGAAGACTTAATATTGTTAAAACACTTCCCAAAGTGATCTACAAATTCAATCCAATCCGTATCCACATCCCGATGCCCTTTTTCACAGAAACAGAAAAAAACAATTTAAAAATGCATATGGGACCATAAAAGACCACAATTAGCTAAATCAATCTTAAGAAAGAAGAACAAAGCTGAATGTATCACATTTCCTGATTTCAAAATATATTACAAAGAGACAACAATCAAAACAGCAGCACTGTCATAAAGACAAATGTATAGTCCTATGGAATGAAATATCTCCCAAACCATAAACCATGCATTTGCAATCAATTAAGCTTTGACAGGAGTTCCAATAATACATAATGGGGAAAGTATCATCTCTTCAACAAATGGTATTGTGAAAACTGGATATCCATCTTCAAAAGAATGAAATTGAATACTTATCTTACACCATACACAAAAATTGACTCAAAATGGATTAAAGAGACCTGAAAGCATAAAACTCCTAGGAAAAAAACATAGGGGAAATGCTTGATGACTTTGGTTTTGGCATTGATATTTTTTGGATATGACACCCAAAGCATAGGCAACAAAAGCAAATATAAACAAGTGGGACTACATCAAAGTAAAAAGATTCTTCACAGCAAAAGAAACAATCGACAGAATGAAAAGACAACCTACAAAATGGAAGAAAGTATTTGCAAATCAAATTTCTGATAAGAGATTAATTTCTAAAATATGTAAGGTAATCTATATTTTTAATAATATCTGCCAGCTTGTTTGATGTATAGATTACTAAATTAAGAGTGTCAAAGTCTCCCAATATGAGAGTCCATTTATCTTATTTCTCCTTTCAATTTTATTATTTCTGGACTCATGAATTTTTAAAGTTTTTTGCTATGTGCATATATGTTTAGGATTGTTATGGCTTCTTGAAGAATTGGAAACTTTAATATTATGTAATGTTTCTTTTTATCCTTGATAATTTTCCTTGTTCTTAAATCTGCTTTGTCTGAAAATAGTATAACTAATCCAGCTTTCTTTTGATATGCTTGATATTTTTCGTAATCTCTTTACTTTTAAACTGAGTTATTTTTATATTTAAAGTGAGATTCTTGTTATTTTTAATCCACTCTCAAAATCTGTGGCTTTTAAATGCTACATTTAAACCATTCTTATTTAACATGAGTTTTGATATATTTGAATGAATATCTAACATGTATATAACTACTTTCTAGTTCTTGCATTTGTTTTGTTTTTTCTTTTCCCCTTTATTTTCTACCTTTTCTGTTTTTAATTAACTTGGCCATTTTATATTGTTATATTTCTTCTCTTAACATATCAGTATACTCTTTTTTAAAAAAATAGTGGCTGTCCTAGAGTTTGCCATGTATATTTTTAACTAATCCAAGTCCACTTTTAAATAACACTATACTGCTTCATGTATAATGCAGGTGCAGTATAACAATTCCTCTCTCTCTTCCCTGTGACATTGCTGTCACTCATTTCAACTAGATATGTTATAATCACCCAGTAGTGTTATTATTATTGCCTTAAACAAATATTTAATAGTTATTTTTATATCAATAAGTTTAAAAATATTTTATTTTATCTTCATTTATTCCTTTGCCAACATTCTTTTTTTCTTTATATAGGACTGAGTCTAATCATTTTCTTTTTGTATGAAAAACTTATTTTAACATTTTTAAAAGACAGCTCTACTGGAGATGATTTCCCTCAAGTTTTGTTTGTCTAATAGGGTTTTTATATTTTCTTTATTTTTGAAGGATAATTTTGCTGGATACAGAATTCTAAATTGGTGCTTTTTTTTTTTTTTTTTTTTTTTTTTTTTTGGTTTGACACTCCAAATACTTCATTTTAAAATTTTTGAATATTTCATTCTATACACTTCTTCCTTGTGTAGTTTCTCACAGGAAGTCCACTGTAGTTCTTATCTTTGTTTCTCTATAAGTAAGGTGTTTACAACTCTACCAACAACTTCATTCAAGATTATTTTGCCTTTGTTTATGTACAGTTTGAATATGATATGAATACATGTGTTATTTTGTTTGTTGTTTTTTTGAGTGAGTGGGGTATTTATCCTGATTGGTGTTTTCTGAGCTTTTTGGATCTGTGGTTTGTTACTTTCAAAAATTTGGAGAAATTTTATGCAATTAATACTTCAAATATTTTTTTTTCTCTTTTTTCTGCTTCTGATATTTCAATTACTTATATATTACACTTTTTGATATTATCTCCCTTTTCTTGGATTTTCTTTTCTGTTTGTTTGCTCTTTTATCTCTTTGTATTTCAGTTGGGAAAGCTATCTATTATTTCCTGATAGGTGCATTGAAGGCTTTCTTCATTTATGATACTGTGCTTTTGATTTCCAGCATTTACTTTTGGTTCTCACTTGGCACTTGCATCTCTTTGCTAACCCTATCTATCTATACCTATTTTGCATTCTCTACTTTTTTCCATTAGAGCACTTAACATATTAATCATGGTTATTTTAAGTCTCCTTTCTAATAATTCTAACATCTGTACCATATCTAATTCTCATTTTGATACTTGTTTTGTTTCTTCAGATTCTTTGTCATTGCCCTTTGGATATGCCTTTTAACTTTTTGTCGAAAGATGGACATGGTGTACCAGGTGTTAGGAACTGTAGTAAATAGGCTATTAATGTGAGGATTTATGTTCATCTTACTCAGAGTTCGGTTGTGTTTAATGTGTGGTGTAGTCATATCTTTTTATTAAATGTTAGTCTTTTAGTGTCCCTGCGTTTTGTGGCTGTGACCTTTGCAAAACTTTCTCCAGGGTATAGCTTTTATTTCCCCCTCAACTTTATACTGCCTTCCCTGGCTGCATCATCACAATCTATTTCCTTGAATTCATGACTCTTGTTGACTGTGTGTTTTTTCTCCCTTATGTGAGACAAGAAGTCTGCAAGAAACTGGAATAGGAGAAATTCCTTTCTCCCAAATGTGATAAGATTCTGGTAAAGTCCTTTCTCCCCACCCACCCCCCTTCTCCCAGAGTAGACTTTTGTTATGGGGAAGGCTCCAGATATGTTTTACAATGGTTATTCTTTTTTCCCTGTCAGAGCCATGAAGGGATCTTTCTTGGATTTCACTATTAAAGCCTGGTGGGGTTTCTGGAGATAATTCCCATTTTGGAGATAACTCTCATTTTAGAGAAGGATTTCCTAAGACTATGGCTCCCAGAAGATTCTCACTCTTGTGCTAATCTATACCCAACCTCTGGTTATTCATCAAAGTTACTGTTTACATGTTTCTGCCAACTTATGGCTCCAGCAGCTTCTCCAAGTAAAGAAATCTTGGATATGTCTCTCTGGATATGCCTGTGTCTTTAGATTTAGAGGTGGCAATTTTACCTATGACTTCAGTTCTCTGATGGGCCCAAGAAAAGTCATAAATTTTCAGTTTGTCTAGCATCTTCTTGTTTTAAAGATGAGTATGATGACTTACAAACTCTTCATGTGTTTGAGATGAAGCCAAAAGGATAAATTAATATTTATATATATAGATTGGGCTACTTATATTCATGAAGGTCACATATAAAACATATAATTTATTCTAAGATATTCACAAAATTAATACTTAAAATAGTTTTAGGAAGAAAGTTTAATGTTCAGCAAGAAAATATATGGCAAAACTTAAATAAAACTAAGCTTGCACTAAATTTATGCCAGTATAAATACATCTATATGAATTTGGTTCCCAACATTTATATACCCCAGACTGTGTGTAAAACATGGCACTGTGCTCCACCAATACAGAGATGCACAAGAGCAAAACCACCAAACTCAGGGAGCTGGCATTCAGTTCAAGATAAACCAGTGAATAAAGAATATGACATATGTTATTTTAAAAAATATGAGTGTGGATTATGAGAAGAATGAGATGATCCTCAATATAAAAGTGCAAATTCAGAATTAGTTTTCCATGTATTTTTAAGATTTCTATTCTAAGGACTTAGAAATGAACTCAATTATTGAATTTATCCTCTGGAAGCTATGTGACTTTGGAGGATGCCAGGGACAGGAGTTAGGAGGGGTTTTACATGTAAATTTCATTAGCATCAACATTAATTCCTATTTTACTAATCAGGTTAGTGAAAATCATCTCCAATATCTATGACTCTTTATCTTATCTTCTTTTCTAAGAACATTAGGGTCCATTTCTTTTAAAAAATCATTTGTATAAATTTATAGGGTACAAGTTCAATTCGTTATATGCATAGATTGCATAATGATGAAGTCAGGGCTTTTGGATATCTATCACCTGAATAATGTACATTATACTCATTAAGTAATTTCTCATCATCCATCCCCTCCTACCCCCTCACCCCTCTGTGTCTCCATTATCTATCATTCTACTCTCTATATCCATGTGTACATACTTTTTAGCATCCACTTATTAGTGAGAACATGCAATGTTTGTCTTTCTGTGTCTTACTTGTTTCACTTAAGACAATGGCCTCCAGTTCCATCCATGTTGCTGCAAAAGACATGATATCATTCCTTTTTATGACTGAATAGTATTCCATTGTATATACCACATTTTCTTTACCCATTTCTCTATTGATGGACACTTAGGTTGATTCCACATCTTTTCTATTGTGAATAGTGCTGTGATAAATATATGCATGCAGGTATATTTTTGATATATTGATATTTTTTCCTTTGGGCAGGTCACCAGTAGTGGGATTGCTGGATCCATTCATTTCTAACAGGAATACACATATTTATTTCTAAAGAAATGTACAAATATTTGAAATATCACAACTTTAAATGGTTAAAAAAAAGCTGTATTACCACACCCCTGAAAAGCAAAATGTAATACATAGCCTCAGAAAGAAGAGAAGAGCATTGTACAAAGTATAATAAAGACACTTAACTGGCACAAAGACATACATTGCCTAACAATTTTCTGTGATTTGCATTGATTAAATCAGTGGGCTTCATGATCCCAAAGCACAAGGAGATCTCTGTGCTATTCCTTAAAATATTTATTAATATTTTTGACCTCTGAGTTTGTACTCAATTCTTCCTTTTTGTTTTCATATTGTCCTCCTGATCTGGGCACTGATTGATATGTAAGTCTTCTTTGCATTTTGACAAAGCATACAGACCATTTGCTTTCCAAAATGCTACAACTCTGAGCTATCTTCCAGGCCATTTAATAAAACTGTTCATGCCTATATTATTTGAGTTTTATTTTTCTCACATCGTTACCTCCCCAAACAATACGGGCCTCACTTGCAGGGGTTACTTATTTTTCTTGATAATTTGATAGAAGTGACTCTTAGCTTTTGTACTTTAAAGAAGACCAGAGCTTCACAGAAAAGATTGATGTGTTTCCATACTTTAAAGTGGAGTCACAACATTTTATTTTTACTCCTTAGAGGACTGCAACTTGTTCTTTCTTTGCTGGACCAAAGAGGACAGATAGATATGTTGCCTAGTGGATGACTTATCAGAGTCCTTTTCATAGAATAGCAGTGGTAACCTTGACTCAACGGCTCATGCCTAAGCCTGCTGCCAAATAAGCAGCGTCTCTTTTCTGCTCTCTCTTTCTGTTGCCTTCTCATGAAGGCTGTGGAAAAGTTTAAAAGACCAAAGGTTCTTATAATTCTCAGCACAGTGTGTTTCTCTCCCTAGGTGCACACAGATAGTCTGAAATGGCCTTTAAAATGTCTCTATGCCTTTCTTTCTAAATGCTACAACAGGACACCTGAATGGCCCCCAAGGCAAGCCCTTGGGATTTCACTGTGATAGCACAGCCAGTATTGTTATACAGGCCAGATCCTGGCCTTTGTGACATGCTAAAGGCTGTCACGTCTAAGCTCAATCTTTCCATCTTTAAGCACACTGGGCATATTAAAAGATTAGAAAATAAAGATTCACTTGTCAAGTTGTACAGAGGCATATATTTCTCTTCCTCTAGTAAGTGGACTTGTTTAGTAACAATGAAAATGACATGCCCTTGTAGTTGTAGTTCTTTATGCCTTGTCCCATATCCAATATATAAGATGGGATAACCACGTGATATGCTTTTCCATTGAAAATGAGTGTGGATCTCCCAGAGTCAGAGCAGATTGGCAAAAATCTTCCACTGTTGTCCCTGGCAGAATTAGGAATGGCCTGGGAGCTGTGCAATGTATTTGCCCCCATTTTGTGGGGATCACAGTGACAAATATTTGTGTCTACATGTCTCTCCATATCGACCAGGACATATTAGAAATAGATTTGAAGGATGCATAGAAATAAACATTAGCTTAAAGACTTAGAGTATGCTATATTCACCTGAATGATTTTATATTATTAAAAATTTTCAGAAGAGAGACCACATGAGAAAAGTAGAAGCTGATTATACCAAATATTCACAGAGTTGTTCTAATATTTCCTTGTGAGAATAAACTAATGAATTCATGGATTGTTTGTATACATGCTGTTCAAAAAGCCCTTTAGTACTTTGAAGGCCACAAAATTAGAGGCCTACAATGATTTACTTAGTTCTTTCAAATTTGGCATTCACTGATCATCCACAATATGCTATCCAATGCCCTAGTCATCAGAAATACAAATATTTTTAAAAAGCCCTTTTTCCATATAATGTACTTAAGAAATAAATAGTTAACTAAAAACTGGCATATATTTGTCATATTGAGTTGCAAGTAACAATTTTATGTAGAAGTGAATTTCCTGGAATTATTTTATTTCAAGTACTTCTAATCATATTTGGCCCTTCCCACCTCATTTCTCATTTTCCATTCTCATTTCTTAAGTTTATGTTATTCAAATATGAAAAAAGCAAAATAAGGAAAGGCACTAGATTCAGTAAGCACCTTGTAAGAAATATAGGCATCAAGAAAACTTGAGGTTTAATTTGTTCCCATCAGTGTGATACAAATGAAGAATTTATGCAATTCCATGTATGTCAAGCTCAAAGACTGTTTATCTGACACATCCAACAAATGGAGGTTATAATATTTTCTTAACTTGAATTATTCACATGATTTCCTCCACTTTACATCTGGTTAAACAGACTCAACCCAAAATCTGAGAGAAATATCTTTGCCCCAAAGCATATCCTTTATAGTCATTGCTTCCACTGTGACTGTTGACACTCAGAAGAGCTAAAATTGTTGATTGGGGCCACATTATTGAAGGCAGGTTGGCACCAAGGGATATATAAATGGTGGGAGAGTCAGTGAATAAAGTTCTGTTCTCCTGTAGGAGGATTGAACTAAGACTTAAATATGAGTTTCAAAAAGAATGGGTGATCCTCAAAGGACATTAAAGAGACTGGTCAGCCTGACTTTTAGCCACACGAGAAGGCTAAAGGATGATATATTTTATAAACTGGCACCAGACTTATGTTTCCAGCCAAGATATAGTAATAAGTACTGGATTTACCCTTCCACATGAAACAACTAAAAACAAAGAGTGGCCAAAATATATGAAACATTGGTTTTCAAGATATTGAACATCATGCCATGAGGGACAGTAATCCTTGAGATTTGGAAAACAAATTGGTCAACCTAAATATTGATGATATGGATGGGTAATTATGAATAAAAAGTGATACCAGATTTCAAAGTTTGAGAGATGGGATAGGTTATGTGCTATCAAAAGTAAAGAAACACTTAGACAAGCAAGACTGAAAAGACAGATGAAGGGTAATTCTTTAGTTTGGGTTTTTGTTTTATTTTGTTTTCTTTTCCCCACATACTCCAGGTTTAGAGGTGAGATGGCGAGGCCAAAAGCCAAAAACATAACACAATTTGTGACCAAACATCAGTATATTCAAGACAATGGAAGATTAATTTTAAAATGATACATTGGATATGAGTTCTGCAAGGGAGCTAAAACCAAAATAGTTGAATGTTAAAACTGACCCATTTTCACTGGATAGTTATTAAGATGCATTTTGTTTTATCTTATGCTAGATCTTTACATCTTAAACTGTCCTGGAAAAATGGCATTTGTCCACTGAGTTGAGGTAGTAAATAATTCAGCTTGAATTCCAGTGTGCCTTTAATTTCTGCATAATAGAAGTGAAAGACAGATGCCAAAGAAATAGTTCTTATATGTTGCTGTTTGGGATATTTTCTTATTATTATCAGTGACATAAGTAAGAACAAATTTCACAATCTATAACAATTATTTAAATAGTCACACAAAAAACTCTTTTAGTTTCAGCATAAACACTCAGGCACTCCTTCCACTAAATGCTCTCCCATCTTTGTTGCTTTCTTTGCTCATTTATATCTGGGATTTCTGCCAAGTGTCTAGTGAAATAAGACATGTTTATGGCTAAGGCTTACTTTTGCAGCTTCAAAAAACTTTCAACTAGATACTTAAGAGACTTGACACTCTCCCCCTTCCCTAAAGTTACTGTAATTTATGGAGATATCAGTGCCAAGTAATTTGAATTTCTTGTGGTTGCCAGAGTTACAATTAGTGTTTTATAGTTTGTGACTCTATTAAGAATACCTTTAGTTCTCTTCTGGGTTTGCCAGAAGAGTAACTTGATTTCTTTGACCTGCTCTCATACCTTTTACCTTACAATGTCATCCCATGGAGTGTGAGATTACTCTCTCAATGTAAAATATAAAAGACTACCATAAATGAGGACTTGATCTTTAAAATGCTCATTGCTTCATAAGGTTCCAATCTGGCAAAAAGATACAGGACTGCACTGTCACTAGATATGCCATATATTTGAATTTTCAAATTTACCTCGACTCACACTGTCAATAAACATAGATAATTTGGCTTTGCTTTTGAACATGTTACTAGCAGAATATTAATTCTTGAGTAGCTGAGTTCAAAGGTGAATTTCAGAGGAGCCTTGCCAACACTCACATATGACTATAATAAATTCTAATAAAAAACACAAAAGTATTTCTCCTATAACCCCAAGATTCAATTACTACTTTGGACCTACAAGGAAGGATGGTAGTGAAAAAAACACTCGCCTGGTTTCATGTAGCTTCTCTACCAGGCTTACAAACTCTCATCTGACAGCACTAAGAACAGACAATATATTCTATTTCCTGATATTTATCAGATATTTTAAAATATTTCATTTTAAAATTAATAATCAGTATAAAAAATCTGTAAAATCCAGAAAAATGTAAAGAAGAAAATATGATAATCTATAGATCCATACTCTAAAGATAACTTTAAATTGTGGTGTATTTTCTGCAAATACATCTTTTTTAAATTCTGCTGTAATATCATGATCATAATTTCACATTCTTAAATATTCTATAGAAACAATTTTAATGGTGGTTGCCATTTTAATGTTATATCATATATATATAATAATTTGTTTAACCACATAGCTATAGATACATATCTGCTTTTAAAATTTTTTTAAATATTATAATGTAGTGCATGTCCTGGAACATAATCCTCTGACTCATAGTAGTTATATGCTTTATTTATATATTTATCTTTTTTGTATCCTAGGATTCTTATTTTAGCTAAAAAGAACTCTCCATCCCATTCTCTTGCAAACAATGATTGGTCAAGGGATGTTCAAATGAAATAAGTAGGTCAATCCAAGATCTTTTATGGTTTGGTAGAAAGATGCTAGAAGAATAAAAGAAAAAGGCTTTTTTTGCCTCTGGAGTTGGTAAGCAGAGAGAATGGGAATTTGCAGCTGTCAAGAGCCATATTTTCTTCCTTGAAAGAAACTTACCTGAAGAATGAAGTTAAGTCAAACTAGCAAAGAGGAACAATAGGCGATCCCTGGTGTATACTGGTTCCTACTGTTTGACCTTGGAGCCTGGGTGCTGAAACTCTTCCTTCAATTTTGTGCCTTCCATAATATTTTTTCTAGCTTTAGGAGCAGCCACATTTCTACTTTTTGTTTAAATTATTTTGGGTTGGGTATCCATCACTTACAACTCAAAAACTTTTTTTTTAATTTTGGCATCTATGATTTCCTATAGAGGGCTGCTTTTTAGTAGAATTTACAGTTCAAAGAACAGTAATGTTTCAAGGTTTTTGAAATATATTACACAATTGTATTCCAGAAAATTAACATAAATTTGCACTCCAATAAGTAATGAATGTTTGCCACAGATAGGTTTTTGAAAAATCTCCAAATGACAATGCATCTGTCAGTTGGAGGCTGTTTATAATTCTGAATCTTAATTTTATTTATTCCACCAATATTTATAGATCAGCTGCTATAGTGTGTTAGGTATTGTCCATGAATTAGAGTACAAAGATGAAAAGGACACAAGACTATCCTAAAGGACTCATATCTGGGTGAGGAAGCAGAAGGCTTTCCATCTAAACATATTGTGATGTCATCAGTGATATAACAACAATATGAAGAAAGGGCCCTTGAAGACATAAGAATAAGTAACAGTGTGGGCTCAGTAGTATCTTAGCCTGTTTTCTGTTGCTTATAGCAGAATATCTGAAACTGGATAATTTATAAAGAAAATGTATTTATTTCTTACAGTTATGGAGGCTGAGAAAGAAGTCCAAGGTCAAGGGTCCACATCTAGTGAGGGCCTTCTTGCTGGTGGGGTAATCCATTAACCCACTAACCCATGAATGGATTAATCCATTCATGAGGGAAAAGTCCTCATAACCCAATTACCTCCTTTTTAAAAAAATGTCAGAATATTACAGGGGTACACATGTTTTGTTTATACAATTTGCTTTTGTACAGTTTGAGTCAAAGTTATAAGTGTGCCCTTCACCCAAATAGTGTGCATTGTACCTGTTAGGTGTGAATTTACCCTTCTCCTCCTCCCTTATCCCCCCTGCTTGATTTTTGTTGAGTTTTACTTCCATATGTGTACATAAGTGTTGAATGATTAGTTCCAATTTAATATTGAGTACATGTGGTGTTTTTTCCCCCACCTCTCAATTCTGCCACATTAGGGATTAAATTTCAACATGAACTTTGGAGGGGACATTCAAACCATAGAAAGTCAAAAAGGTTTTTTAAAAGTTGTTTATAATTGACTTTGAGTAGAATTTCAACCACCATAGATATAGGAAAGGCAGAGGGGACTACAGGAGAAAAAATACAGAGATGTGAAAGGAACCAGCCAATTATGGATAAATAATTCAGTGTACAAGGAATCATGACAGAAAATGAGACTCTGATTAGAATCTGGCATTGAAGACCAAAGAAAGGCATGCTCTAGGATTGCTTCCTTATCCTATAGACACTGGACCTATGAATGACTGGTGGAAGTAAACATTTTTAAGTAAAAAGGCAACAATATTATATTTGCATTTTAACAAATATAATCTAGTAGCAATATGGAGGATTAATTGAAGAATAACAATATCACACATAGGAAAGCTAATCAGTAAAAAATATGCAATAGTCCAGGGGAGACATGACAGGGATCTGAAATTTTTAAAAATAATAAAATTTAGGAAAAATTGAAAGGAAGATATGTTCAAGATTAGCTAATTTATTTCTTATTAATTTATTCATTTATGCAAATACATCTATTTCTGTGAACCATGGTCTGCTTTGGGTAGGTCAGAATATCATAACATGAGGCTAGGGCAAAGTGAGAAGAAGCCAGAGTGGTATTAGTAGTAGACAACGATGGCAACTTGTTCTAGTTGAATGTCCAGGATGGAAGTCTTGCACGTGGTATTGGTTTGGTACATTGAAATAGTGAGGGGTGGGCATAAGAAGCAGGTCTAGAAGGAAGGGTGCCAGGAGCTAAATAACATATCAGGCTTTCCAGATGATAGTTGGTATTGAGGTCTGGGATATGAGTCATGGTCACCAGAACTCGCATGAAAGAAACTTGGACCTGTGTCCAGTCATCTGAAAAGGACAATATGGGCATCTAGTGAGAAAGGGAAGACCACTCACTGAGAATCATCATAGGAACCCAGGCTCACCCTGACATACCAAATTCTGGGCATGTGCAGCAGACTTGCACTGAGAGAACCTGGCCATTATGGCTTTTATGTTTGGGATCCATCAGTGCATTCATTACACAGGCCTTAAGAAGTGGAAAGCAGGCAAATACTGATCATATGCTTAATTTCTTTCCCAGTCCTGGATATAAGATAGAGGGACCCAGATTAAGGGTGAACTTCTGTAAGAGGGGATTCTAATAGAGCCTTTGGGAAAGATCCTCCAAAATCAGTGCAACTCAGGGAAAGGGATAGAAACAAATATTCATAAGTATGCTCCCATTCTCTTGTTACTCTCTACCTTCTTTGTCCACTTTATTTCATACTATTTGTTTCTTTGTTTATTGCATTCTCCCAATATTCTGTGAGCTCCAAGGTGGAAACACTTGCCTATCTTATTTACAACCATATTTGGTAACATTGCCTAAAACAGTGTCTGTCACTAGAGAGCACTCATGGATCTTTGTTGAATGAATGCTCTGCTCTTAAAGAGAGTTTAGAAGGAAATGTAAGAAGGAAAATGCATTGTAGCAGACCCACCCTACCCACATTGAGTGGAAACCAAAGCAACTCTTTTTAATTTGGAGATCCACGGGTAGAGGGAGTCTAGGCCTCTGTATTAGTTTTCCAGGGCTAACATAACAAAGTACCACACACTGGGTGGCATAAACAACAAAAAATTATTTTCTCACAGTTATGGAGGCTAGAGTCTGAGATCAAGGTGCTCACAGGATTGGTTCCTTCTGAGAGTCGTGAGGGAGATTCTGTTCCATGCTAGCTTCTGGAGGTTGGTTGGCAATCATTGAAATTCCTTGGCATGTAGAAATATTACCTTGATCTCTGCCTTTATCCTCACATAATTTTCTCCTCATATGCATGTGTGTCTCCAAATTTACATCTTTATAAGGACACATATTGGATTAGGGTACATCATAAACTCCTTCTACAATATGTCTTTCCAATGGTTACTTCTGACCACTTGTTCTCACTTTAAGGCAAATCAGGTTATGCAAGGAGACACAATCAGAGCCACCCTCAATCCCTTTCCCTGTTCCTTGGCCTTTCGCATAGTGAGCTGATGCAGGACAGTATCAGTTCTGTCTGCCTTCCCTCAATGCTCTTCCAGTTTATTTATAGCCATTATGACCCCTTCTCCAATTACTGGTAATTTTTTCTCCCCTGTAGTGAAATAAAAATTAGGTTTCCCAGTGGAAAAAAATATTAGAGACCTGGCTTTATAGGTTTGATGGTTCTTAAAATGACTTTTCATTTAGGAAAAAATTGGCTTACTAAACCAGCTACATGTTGTGCACTATAATAATACATACACATTGGGGAGTATCATTCTCTTTCGCTTGCTCTTTTTTCAATCCCTTCTCTAATAATACCATCTTTTCCTTTGGGAAACTTTATCTGCTTTTTATGAGGATGAGGTACATGAGGATTGCAAGAGTGTTACTTGATGCTCCATTTATGCATCCTCACATCAGTGCACCACAAATTGGGATCCTGATTAGTAAAAAAGTCTCCCTTCACCTGATTGCCAAGCTGGATGCACAGTCGCAGAGTAACCCAAGTAATAACAATCTTGATGATTTGCTCCAGAACTTTTTTTTTTAATTTCAGCATATTATGGGGGTACAAATGTTAAGGTTACATATATTGCCCTTGCACCCCCTCCCGCCTCGAGTCAGAGCTTCAAGCGTGACCATCCCCCAGATGATTTGCTTGTTCCCTCATTGACAGCTCTTCTCCTCTAAGCCCATGTTTCCAATAACCTTGATTCTTGGCTTTTCTCAGAATCAACATACTACATTGAGGAATGTTTCTTCTCTCTTCTCATTCATGCTGCCTTCTCATAGGAATTTACAGAAATCCACACACTAAATCATCCCCAAATCATAAGACCCTCTCTTTTTAGGGTCTTTTGTGTGTTCTGACATTTAAAAATAAGGATTGGAACTTGCCATAGTACTTACAACCTCTGTAAAGGAGCAGATAGCCTAAGTTTACTCAAATGATGGGCTCACTGAAGAGGTTTTACATCAATTAGCAAAAGGCAAATGATGCCTCTGTTTTGTTTTGCTTTTTTCTTATTCTTGCTAAATAAAATGAGAAATGATTCCCTAGGTGTTCATGGCCCTTACAGTACTTTAAGTAAGGAGTAGTCTGTAATCAGTATTTCCACAGCGGTATGAATAAGCCAGTTATAAAGAAAAAATGTGCACTATTTTAACAATAGTTACGGTTACCATTCACATTGTCTTGTCACATAATTCGCAATAAATGTTCACGTATATTTCAAGAAAAATTGTAAACTCCTCCAAGAAAGAGGCAGCCTTTATTATGTTTTTTAATTTTATCTAGGACATCTATCAAAGGGCTTTTCACATAGTGGAGCTTTCATAT
Source organism: Cheirogaleus medius (assembly GCA_008086735.1). Classification (NCBI taxonomy): domain Eukaryota; kingdom Metazoa; phylum Chordata; class Mammalia; order Primates; family Cheirogaleidae; genus Cheirogaleus; species Cheirogaleus medius. The sequence goes on from VBSM01001483.1 coordinate 12,581,898, forward strand.
ATATGTATTGTATGGGCATATACATATGTATACTGAATATATCAGTATATCTATAAAGTGGGTCTATACATGATCTATTTCATTATATATCTTTAATTAATATTTTCATGCTTGGTATCAGTCTCAATTTGATCAGGCTTTATTATTTTTTTACTAGGAAGTGAAAACCAAAGAAAAATAATTTAGAATCTTAAAAAGACCCAGGCTCGACTTTTAAACATTAATGATGCTATGAATTCCTAAGCTGTATGCTAACCAAACATATGAATAAAAATGCCTCTGCTAAAATGTTGTGAAAAGCCATTGATAACAGCAAACTAGAAAACATTAGTTTATAGAAGAGCCATCATTCTCAGGACAGTAGGACAAAAGAAGGACAAAAGAACATAAGGTGATCTGATGTAAGTATGACAATTCTCCTCGGGGCAGGATAGAAACCCCTCCTATTATATATTTTGATGCCCTAAATAAAGCTCATCTCCCCATAACATGAGAATTCCTCATATTTATTTTACACTGTGGCAGACACAGTCTCTTAAGCAGTTTTATATGGCACTCTTGAGTCTAGACAGGCATGATTTGCTTTCATATTGAAAGGGGAAAGGGCAAACCCCAGAAGGCTCCCTCATGAATTTCACAGGCAGGTCTCTTTAACTCAGCTGCTTGTTAGATCTGCCAACTCAAATAAGTGTGTGAGAAATAAAATCAGCTGTCCGGCAAGAGACTAGAATGCTGGCTTAATCTCGACCCAATAGCAAGCGTGATCATATTTTAATGCAGTAGAAGTAATTCCAGAGGGAAAGATGGAACTGTAGCAACTTGTTTGAAATTAAGATGTGGCTTCAAGACATGCTTTGAAAGGCTTGAGTTGGGACGAATCCCCTGAGTTTCTGTGCCATGTCCTGTGGAGAAGTTGAGTTGTATGTTGTCTGTCTATTTGCACATTATTAATTGTTGTAGACTAATCATGTTCAGCTGTATTTACTTCTTTTCTAGCTTATCTTTAAATCAACACCAAATACAGTGTAAATCTCCTACTCCCTATTGCACATCCTCCATCAGCTTTTTAGTGACACTAATACTCAGGACACTGTATTAAACACACTCAGAGCACCAGAGTTCATTGTCAATGCTTTCTGAAATGGGTACTTCTTGTTGTCTTTTCTCTCCCTCCCTCCTCATTTCAATTAGCTTCATCTATGCAAATATGGTCCGATTGCATTCCACAGTACATGTTCTAGCCCCTTAGTACCAAAAGTCAACTATCTTTGCCTTATTTTTCCTCCTTTGGTAAGTTGTTAGAGGAGTAGTGTAGAGAAACCAGGCAGAAGAACAATAAACCAAATTATCCCACACTCCACATTTTAAAACCATGAATTATTAAACACAAAATTGTAATCACATTGCTTTGCTTATGAAAGAGACAGAGAAAGTCAAGATGCCATTAAACACCACTAATTACAGATGAGATAATTATAGTGGGAAAGAATCCCACTGTAATATATTGGCAAAAGGAAAAAAAAACCAAAGAAGCCTGATATTGTCATTATTTTACACATTCATTCAATAAGGAAAAAAGAGTTTGAGCCTTTTCTCAGAAGAAATGTAGAGGTAACTTGATGGCTTTTAATAATTCAGTTTGTGGGATTTTTTTAATAATCAAAAGTTTAAACTGTACCATAAATAAACATTTAAAGCAAAAGGACTCAGGGAATGGAAAAATATCCCCAGTACAGACAGAAAAGAAAAGGGGCTCAATAATTTCATAAAATAGGAGTTTTTTTAAATCATGAAAATATGAGGGAAGTTTATTGCTTTCCCAGCACAAAATAGTGAAATTTGTACCTCAGATCCAACACGCCCCCCCATTTGTATGGTGTTATCAGTGACATTTTAATACTCATCTCTTTCCTTTTTGACTTCTGTCCATTTTGGCTACCTTCTGCATAGTATCCTTTATTCCCTCACAACATCATAAAATTTACACCCAAGCCATCTAAACATACATCCCAGTATGATTTTGAAAGTTTATTAGTCATGCTGAATGAATCTTAGCCTACAGTGTAAAATACATGTTCTTATACCTCTAAAATGTATTTGTTCATTTTTAGGAGTTTCAAGGAGTAAATTATATTGCTGCATAATGCAATATAACAATTTCATGCCTCATTGTGCTTTTTATACTGATTGAACTTGTCTACTACGAGAGAGGTTTTGAAAGTTAACAGCCTCAAAACTCCAATTCCAGTGAATTCATATTATTTATCAAACAAACATGATGTGGCCTGCAGTATTGACAAGGAAAAAAAGTGGGCCAGTTGTTAAAAATAAATAGTGTTTCATTTCTCTAAATCTCCTTCATCATTAAGGAATAAAATTCTTCTTTTTATTTAAGACAAGAGTTTTTAAGTGAGATAGTAAAAAATAAATTGTCTTAGAGGTTTTGAAATGATATTGGCATATCTCATAATTTACCTGACTCATGTTCTCTAATATATAATGTAGTTATGGTATCTAAAAATTTACTCACCCCTCGATAAATGTGGAAACATAACTATAAAATAACTTTACAAAAAATGGAAGTGAATATTTCCTAGACAAGTTATCAGCTAAGTTTTGTGGGAAAATGAGCAGAGCAAACTAAAGTTAATGTGATGTTATTTTATTCGCTAATGAAGATATGTCTGCCTTTGATAAAAACTAGGCATTTACTATAATTGTAAAGAAGAGCTGTTTAAAATGTAATTGACATGATATTAGCCCACAGGGGGAGCAGAGGTAACTGAAATCTTTAATCTCCACACTTTATTTTACTATTCATCTCTATTATACAAATATTATCCCATATATAAGTGTTCTAATTTTATTATATACATCTAATGATAGGAAAGCCACTTGTATTTAATTTTTGGCTTTCATTATTGATTTAATCATTTATTACAATAAATATTTATTGAAAATCTACTATATGCCACTTGTGCATGGGGGGTAGAATTGTGAATAAGACATTCACAATCTGAGCCCTAAACAAAGGTTACAACTTAGTGGTTTTGAGTTTGCACTATTTATTTATTCTTAAAGGCCAATGGCCACACAAATTTTCTTTGGCCAAGAGCTGCCTGCAAAATATAGGGGTGATCTGTGGCTGTCCCGCACAGAATTTTCTTTGTGAGAAAAGAACTCATCAGAGGTACCTGCCAATGTTGCCAGCATCTGTGTTTGCCAGAAAGCCCTATAAAATATGTCAACTTGGATTACTTGAATCAAATTAATTCAGTTTGGGCTTTATTTTTTCCTTAAGTTGGTTTGCACATCAGGAGGAGGTGCTAATATCCTAAGGAAAAACAATATTGCATGTGTGTCTTCCTTTTTCATTCTATCTCCTTTCAATTCAGCTAGGCTATTACTTCTTTTCCCAGTACTTTCCTGCATGGCTTGGTGGGTAAGATTGTACCTTTCAGAGGTGAGAAGATAGAAGCACTGGTTTTTGTCTGTTCTATCTTTGACAAGTTATGTAGCATTTCTTTTGTTTCTTTATAGATTTAATGAGGTGTAATTGACATAAGATAAACTGCATCTGTTTAAAACATATGGTTTGATGGATTTGACACATGTGTATACCCATAAAGCTATTATCACAGTTCAGGTAATGAACATATGAATAACCTCAAAAATGTTTTCATATGTCCCTTTGTTACTTGGCATTCTAAGCCCCAGATTCTTCATCTTTAAAAGTGGTGTAATCTCAGCAACTCACAATGCTTTAGTAAAAGTTAACAAAATATAGACAGAGAGTATAATACGTAGCAGCAGGTAGGTTTGTGTTAGAGCCTCACCCCCACCTCATATTTAATGAATATTTGTGAATAATCAAGTTCTCACTGAATCGAACATTTTATGTTTTCCATTCTCTTCCCCCAATAAGCCAAATCTTTTCTCACAATTATAAGCCTAAAAGTCTTTGACCTAATCTGTACACAAATTTGCTGAGCTAGTTGAAGAGGAGAGAGAGATGGATGTTTTGAACTACCCAGGGAGTGGATGGTAGCTATAGACACAAGCCCTGGCGCTGGTTGACAGCTGAGCAAATGTCTGTGTATGAATGTGGACAGGAGAGGGCAGCAAGGGCATCAATGTCAGTACTAAAAGTGGGCCTGAACTTCATCAACAGCTGAAACCAGGGGATGGGGATTCACAAGATTCTGTCAGCAAGGAAACCACTATCTCATGGAAGAAAATGATGTAGAAAGAACCTTAGCTCCCCAAAGAAAGTTGTGTTTACTGGAGTCTACATGGATTCAGGTAGCATGTAGTTCTGTAGGCATTCAAAGAAGAATATCTGAGACTCATCCCTTATAGAAGAACAGATTGTTCACACGTACCTGTATAGGAAAGAAAGGGAAGAAACTGTCTTAAGATGTGTGAAAAAAGGAACGGGTATGCAAAAGGAATGGATAAGAAGTATATCACATTTTACAGAGTTAAAAGGAAATTCATGTTTGGCTATAACAATTCTCTAATTTAACGACTGCCATTTGGTTAGTTGGGTTGTTTTTAATTCAATTTTGCTAGCCTTCTAATTATTATTATTATTGTTACTATAACTATTAGTTTTTTAGAGACAGGATCTCATTCTGTTGCCCAGGCTGGAGTGCAGTAGTGTGATCATAGCTCACTGCAACCTCAAACTCCTGGGCTCAAGAGATCCTCTTGCCTCAGCCTCCAGAGTAACTAGGACTACAGACATATGCCATTATGCTCTGCTGACTTTTTAAATTTTTTGTAGAGACAGGGTCTCGCTATGTTGCCCAGGCTGATCTTGAACTCCTGGCCTCAAGCAATCCTCCTGACTCAGCCTCCCAAATTGCTGGGAGTACAGGCGTGAGCTACCACCCCAGTTGCTTTCTAACTATTAAAATATATATGTTTAAATAATGTCTGAGCACCAGATGATCAACATAAGATTGTCTAAGTGGAATTTTGAAAATTATTTTAAAAGCACACTATTTTATTGAATGTTCCATACTACCAACACTCACAGGCCTTTAATATATTTTAAACCATTGTTTTCAGCTGTGTATCTCACAGCTGTACTGTTGTGTTTCTGAAACAGTCAGTATAATAAGGAACTTTGGAGACAGTAGAGCTGGAACAATTAAAAAATTTTTCGAAAACATATGAAATTATATTAAATCAAACCATGAAAAGTATAATTTGTGGAGGTCAAAATCGCTCAAATATGATGGGTGACTTTATATGGTTCACCCTAAATATTAATACTATAGATTCTCTAAGAGAATATTACTACAGGGTACACTTCTAGAAAAGAACAGTTTGTACATTTTGCTTTTTTTTTTTAAAGCATCTCTACTGATTATAAAGAAAAGACATGTGAGCAGGTTGAGTAGCATTTACAATCCTTACAACCATATGACTGCTCTTAAGTTAGTTTTCCTAAGACACTGAAATGATATCTGTTCATGTTTTATTTATCTATACTTCTAAAAGTTATTATTATTATTGTTCATTTCTATCTCTATTGAATGACATATCTTACTTGTGGTCCACAACTAGAGATGCACAGAAAGCTTGTTAAATGCAAATTCCCAGCCCATGTCTCAGTCATGCTAGAGGTAGGAATTTTCATTTTTTAAAAAAATTCCTGAGTGAATATCAAATGGATAATTTTGAGACAATGTTATATGCTGTATCTATTTTTTCCAAACATAAAATTTATAGCAATTATATATGGTTCATTTTACGACTGGTATTTTAAAGCTGAGGACCTAAGAAGAATTTGCTAAAATCAGACAGCTTACAAAGTACAGACTGATTCTCAAATATGTGACTTCTATTTCATGTTTCAAGCCCTTTGTAGACCTATCAGTTTTATCCTTCTTGTAGATTTTGTACATTAATCTAGGAGAATAACAGCAATTTGATTGCATTAAAGCTGACAAAAATATGGGCAACCTGAAATGAAAGTTGTGTTCTGGGCAAAATAGATGTGGTTGGTAATTCTATGTATGAGACAAAAGTACCATAGTAGAAAGTAATCCAAAAGAATATAAAGAGAACCATTTGGAGAATCCTTTCTTCATCATGATACTGTGTTAGTTATGCATCTGCTGATGATAGAAAGATAATAATTCATCTTTGTACAAAGGCTGAAGTAACGTGAACCTGAGTTTAACGACATATAATTTAGAGGACTCTAATTTATATACAAGATGTGAAACACATCTGCTTCTGTAACTTAGAGGGTCATGCTATTCACATTTTGTCATTGAATACTTTCCTTCCTTAGATGCCAGGGAACTGCTAGCTACATCATCCCTGCACCTGGGAAACATCATGTTATGGTTGACACAGTGATACCAGCTGCTGCTCTGGAAAGAACAAGCCTTCTGCTTCAGCTATTGAGCTGGAAAAACCTTTCTATCCTTTCTGATTTACACTTTAACTGTAGGATCATTTTACCCTCAGGATCTTGAAAAACATCATGGGAGAGAATTCTTTTTTTCAATTTATCTAGAGATGCATGTCTTCACTGATGACACTTAGCTGCTACAGGGGAAATCTTCTAGTATCCAGCATGCTGAGAAATGAGCAACACACCAAACAAGAATGATTTTGCCATGATTAAAACCCTCAGGGAAAATTTATGTCTACTATAAAGCAGTCCCATCAGATATCATTAAATTTACAATGGAAACTTCATTTTATCAGTTTGACAATGGGAAATGTAGTCTAACATTGAATTAAATTAAAGTATAGCTCAGAATAATAATAATATAGGAATTAAGTATGCAGAGGGGGCAGAGAAAAATCCTCAAGAGAAAAATAGTTATCAGAAGTAAAAGCTTGAATTTTGAAGATTTAAAACACTTTTATTGATATATGCAGATTATTCTTCCTCAAAACAGCAAAAAGTATGTTTTTCCTAAGTAGACATGAAACATTCTCCAGGACAGATCATATGTTAGGCCACAAAACCAACCCTAATAAATTTGGAAAAGATTGAAATCATACAACATATATTTTCTGATCACAATAAAATGAAACTAGAAATCAACAAACAAAATAGAGAATAGAAAAACAATAGTGAAAAACTAATGAAACTAAAAGTTGGTTATTTGACAATATCAATGAAATTAACAAACCTTTAGTTAGATTGACTAAAAATAAAAAATACCCAAATTACTAACATCAGAAATAAAAAGTATCATAAGAGAATACTATGAACAATTTTATGCCAAAATATTGAATAACCTAGATATAAAATGGACAAATGCTAAGAAACAATATACCAAGACAGAATCATGAAGAAATAGAAAATCTGAATAGACTTATATTAAATCAGTAATCAAAACCTCCAAACAAAGAAAAGTCATGAAGCAGAGGGCTTCACTGGTGAATTCTCTGAAACACTTAAAGAAGAATTAACAATCCTTTGCAAGCATTTCCAAAAAATTGAAGAATAGAGTACACTTCTTACTCATTCTATGAGGGCAACACTACCCCAATAACAAAACCAGACAAAGATGCTACAAGAAAAGAAAACTACAGACCGATGCTCCTTCAGAATATTGATGCAAAAACCCTCAAAAATACTAGCAAAGAGAATTTAGTAGCATATTGAAAGGATTATACACCATGACCAATTTATATTTATTCCTGGCATGCAAGGATGGTTCAACATACAAAAATCAATGTTACTATAACATGCTACATTACAAAATGGAAGGGAAAAAACTACATGAGCAGCTCAATTGATGTAGAATAGGCATTTGGCAAAATTCTACACCCTTTCATGATAAAAGTACCCAACAAATTAGGAACAGAAAAAAAAACTTCCTTAACATGACAGAGGCCATATATGAAATCTTACAGCTAACATTCAATAGTAAAAGAATAAAAGATTTTCCTCTAATATTGGGAACAAGTCAAGGATACCCACTTTGACCACTTGTATTCAACACATAATTGGAAAATATAGCCAGAGCAATAAGGCAATAAAATGAAATTGAAAAGGTATCTAAATTGGAAACTATGAAGTAAAATTGTATTTCTTTATAGATGACATATTATATGTAGAAAACATTTAATGTTTGACAAAAAATTAAAGCTAATAAATAAATTCAGCAAAGTTGTAGAATACAAAATCAGTACACAGAAATCAGTTGCATTTTTATACACTAGCAATGAACAAACCAAAAGTAAATTAAGAAAACAATTCCATTTGCAATAGCATCAGAAAGAATGAAGTAACTAAGAATAAACTTAATCGAGGAGGCAAAAGACCTGTATACTGACAGCTACAAAATATTACTGAAAGAAATTCAAGACATAAATAAATGGAAAGACATTCTGTGTTCATGGATTGAAAGGCTTAATATTGTTCAGATGACAATACTACCCAAAGATATCTACAGATTCAAGACAATCTCTATCAAAATTCCCAATGATTTATTTTTCAGGAACATAAAACCCATCCTAAAATTCAAATGATTTCTCAAGGGAGCCTGAACATCCAAAACAATCTTGAAAAATTGGAAGATTCACATTTCCTAATTTAAGAACTTAGTACAAAGCCACAATAATCAGAACAGTGTAATACTGGCATAAAGACACATATATAAACCAATGGAATAGAATTGAGAACACAGAAATAAACCATTTCATATATGGTCAAATGGATTTTGATGAGGGTTCCAAAATCAATAGATGGAGAAAAGATAGTCTTTTAAGAAAATGATTCTAAGAAAATTGAATATGCATGTGCAAAAAATAAAGGTGGACCCTTACCTTAAACTATATACAAAAAATAACTCAAAGTGGATCAAAAACCTAAATGTAAGGGCTAAAACTATAAAACTTTTAGAAGGAAACATAAGATAGAATCTTCATGACTTTGGATCTGGCAAAAACTTTTGGAATATGACATTAAAAGCAGAGGTAACAAAAATAAATAAATTAAAAACTTTTGTATAACATGGTAGTAATATTCTCCAGGGATTAGGGAGTTGATGGGGGGTAAACTCACAACTAAAGGACACAGTGAGCATTGTAGAGGAGAAGAGTGTGCCTCTAACCCTCGCTTGGGTGAGACAAAGTCATATAATGTAACCAAAATGTTTGTACCCTCATAATACCCTGAAATAAAAATAATAAAAATCTATTTTATAGCAATAACACTATCAAGAAATTGAAGAGACAATGCACAGAATAGAATAAAATATTTGCAAATTATATATCTGATAAAGTATTAATATCCAGAAAGGACACCTACAATTAAGCAACACCACCACCACCAAAAACAAAACAAACAACCCAATTAAAAAATGGGCAATGAACTCAAATAGACATTTCTCAAAGAAAATACACAAATGCCTAATAAGCACATGAAAAACTGTTCAACATTACTAGTCATTAGGCAAATGTCAATCAAAACCACAATGAGACAACACTTCACACACATTAGGATGGCTATTATAAAAAAATGGAAAATAACAAATGTTGACAAAGATTTGGAAAAATTTGAATCCTTGTACATTGCTGGTGGGAATGTAAAATGGTTCAGCCACTATGGAAAACAGTTTTTCAGTTTTTCAAAACTGTAAACATAGAATTTCCATATAATTGATCAATTCCATGCCTAGGTATATGTCTTAATCTGTTTTTTGTTGTTGTTGTTGTTGCTATAAAGGAATAGCACAGACTGGGTAATTTATAAAGAAAAGAAATTTATTTCTCACAGTTATGGAGCCTAGGAAGTCCAATATCAAAGTGCCATCATCTGGAGAGGGCCGTCTTGCTACATTATCTCATGGTGGAAGGCAAGAGGGTAAGAGAGAACAAGAGAAGACCAAACTTGCTTTCATAACGAACTTACTGTCAATAATGACAGTAATCTATTCATGGGGGCAGAACCCTCAGGACCTAATCACCTCTTAAAGTTTCCACCTTTCAACACTATTGCATTGGGATTTAAATTTTCAACACGTGAACTCTTGGGGACACATTTAAACCATAGCATTCTGCTCCAGGCCCTCCAAATTTATGTTTTTCTCACATGCAAAATACATTTATTCCATCCCAATAGCCCCAAAAGTTTTAACTTGTTCCAGCATCAACTCAAAGTTCAATGTCCAGAGCCCCATCTAAATCAGATATGGATGAGGCTCAATGCATAATTTATCCTGAGACAAATTTTCTTCCAACTATGAGGCTGTGAAATTAAAACAATTATCTACTTCCAATATGCAACGATGGGACAGGTGTAGGATGATAAACATTTCCATTCCAAAAGGGAGTAATAGGCAAGAAGAGAAGGGTGACTGGTTCCGAGTAAGTTCAAAATCCAAGAGGGAAATAATATTAAATCTTAAGATAGCAGAATAATTTCCTTTGACTCCGTGTCCTACATCCTGGGCACACTTGGGTTGGGTTTCCAAGGCCACAGGCAGTCTTACCCTTGTGACCTCGCTGGAATGAGTCCCCTTGACATTTCTGATGGATTGTAGTCTTGTGCCCGCATGTTTCCCAGGCTACAGTTGCATGCTTGTGGTCCTACGGTCCTGGGATCTTGTAGTCTGCCACACTCTGACAGCTCCACTAGGCATTGCTCTAGTGGGCACTGTTTGTGGTGGCCTTGCTCCTATGGCTCTACTTGGCATTGTTCTAGAGGGAGCTCTCTGTGCAGTTGCTCTGTCCCTGCAATACGTTTCTGCCTGGGCCTCTAGCTTAAGCTAAGTGATATAAGCCAGACACAAAAAGGACAAATATTGCATGGTTCTGCTTATATGAGGTATGTAGAATAGGGAAATTTGTAGACAAAAAGTTAGATTATTGGTTACAATGGCTGGGAGAAGGGAGAATGTGAAGTTATTGCTTAATGATTACATAGCTTCTGTTTGGGGTAATGAAATAGTTTAGGAGATAGGTAGTAGTGAAGATTACACAACATTTTAAAGATAATTAATGCCAATAAATTATACACTATAAAATTGCTAACATGGTAAATGCTATTTTATATATATTTTATCACAATTATAAAAGCATTATTACTATATTGAGTTCTATACTTCATTTTCTTGGCTGTAATGCAATTTTATCTTATCTCTCTTATTTTAATGCAAGTATTGACTAATTATTTATAGATTCCAAATGCTATCTGCCAGTCAAATACCTACTGTTGATTTTACTAATTACTGTTCAGGTTCAGCAAGTCATTCAACCTCTTTGAACCTTAGCTTCTGTGGTGTATTATATTTTCCAAACACAACTACAACAATATTCTCCCATCCCACATACCATTATAGAATATTGCCACCTCCTTTTCAATATCTTGACTCTAATTGCCCTCCCATTTAATCTGGATGAGTTTGTGAGGCACTTATAATCAATTGAGTGAGGTAAAAGTGATGCTGCTTGATTTTAAGGCTAGGTCATAAAAGGCAATATTTCTTCTGCTTCTTTCACTAAAACTTTTGCTCTTGTATCCCTGGGCTACTGTGTTATAAATTCAATTACTCTGAGGCTGCCATTCTGTAAGAATTCAAGTCATGAGGGAGGCCATGTTCCTTCTGCTGGCAGTCCTAGTTTTTGAGTCCTCCCAGCCCAGGTAAATGAGATTCACATAACAGCCCCTGGCATCAATTTACATTGAGACCTTGAGTTTACTAATTGTGTCTCCAGACATTATAGAGAAGAAACAACTATTAGTTGCTGTACCTTTTCCAAATTTCAGACCCACAGAATCTATGAGCACAACGAAAGAGTTCTTTTGCAATATTATGTTTGTAGCATTTGTTGTGTACGTTTGTAACTGGGTACAATTGTAATTGGGGCAGGTTTCATATAATGTTTTGAGGAAGTCAAATAAGTTTATGTGTGGGAAAACTTTCTAAGCTGTGAATTGCACCTCTCATATGTAAAGACAGTTCTCTTATCCTGCTTAGTAACTCAAGTCCTGCAGACATTGCAGGACACTGCTTCCAAAGTATTTTTACTTTCAGACCACTTCTCCTTCATCCTCTAGCAACCTTATCTCCTTTGAAGAACTTTCCATCAGTCTAAAATAGTATCTTCTGCCTAATTATCATGCACATGTGATTTTATGTATGGCTGTATGTATAAACACACACAAACATCTGTGCACACATAATACCTGTTATGCATTTTCATGTTTACTATTGACAAATGAATGCTGATAAGAAAATATATCTACTAGAGAAACACTTTACAAGTACAAGTAGTCAGTCAGTGAAGCTCTGACACACACACGCACACACACACACACAATTTGAAAACATGTCCATTTTTGTATTGGATATGTTTTCTCAAGAGAATGAACTTAGGTAAATGTTAGTTCTGCTATCATTTTTCCCTAAAAAAGCTACACCAAATTTCTATGACTTTAGGTAAAATTATACCACCCTTCCCCAAGATACTCACATCTTAAATGTATAGTCTTCTCTTTGTTCCTTGTTTTCATGACCTTGTAAACACCCATAAGGGATATACAGTCTCAGAAACACTTGGAACACAAGTTCTTGAACAGCATCAGGATCCCTCTTCACTTTTTGCCCCTGATTTACTAAGTAGGCCTCATTCTTTCCTCTCACTAAAGATGATCCTTTTACACATACAAAAACACTTTATTTTAAAAATCATATTTGGAAAAAATCAGAGATAAAATAGGATATTTTTATTGTTTTCATATGAGATGTCTGGTAATAGCAATTTATGATTTATCTTAACCACATGCAAATTAATTGTCATACAGATCTGTATAATTACAAAGTCATTTTCAAAAGAAAAAAGTTTATATTGGATCATGACACCAAATTGGTATCTACCAGTACTAAACATCTGACTGAATAAAAGATGACATGAGGAAACCAATGGGGATTTGAGGTTCAGATATCAAGATAATCTAAATTAATTACTTGGAACATTGAGAGGCATTAAAGATACAATGAAGTGAGACCCCCAAGTCAAGAAAACTTAGGTGAAGGAAAAATATATATATTTAAAATTAGCGTATAACTCTTTGAATGTAAAGTTCAAGGTTCTTAACATCCTTTATAGTCATGTGCAAGAAAGCAAAGCACATTTGTGGTGAAAAACAGGTCTTGATTCTTCCCTACTAGAAAGGCAGGATGCAACCTAGATGAGTTGCAAATAGATGATATTTTCATTTTAATTATGGGTTTAGTACACCTGGTAGCAATAGCAATATGAGCAGATAATTCATATCATGATAGCTGTAATTTACTAAGCTTATATACAATACACTGTGCTGAGCATCATCTCATTTAGTCTTACTAATGATCCTGCAAAGCAAGGTATCTTATTTCTATGTTGCAGATAAGGAAGATGCATAGATGTACCATAGGTAGCCCAGTAAAGAAGGTACTGAGCAGTTGATCCTGGTATTGAAATAAGAAAATGGAGTGAAAGAAGTAGAAGCCAACCAGAGGCCAGGAACAGAGACAATGTGTTCAAGGCAGACCCCAAAACTCTCTGTGACATGTTAGTGCAAGCACAGTCCCCATAGCCCTCCCTGCAGGACAAGATGAGAGAGGAAAAGACATGAAGTGCACAAAAAAGAGTTGTAACAAACATAGAGCAAAACACGGTATGAAACTAACTTCCTACTTCTATCATCTTATTTCAATTCTAAAAAAGTCTTAAGGCCCAGAAGTGTCACCCATGCAATTTCCTCTAACCTGATCTTGTTTTGAACATCATGTTACCACAAATGCTGTGTGTGCATTTTAAAATTAGTAAGTGTTAAAAATCTTATATCAAAATAGGCTCAAAATTAGCTGACAATTTATCAGTGCTTCTTATTATTGAAATAAAAAGGCATCAGCTAACTGGTTAAAAGAAGATACTTTGAAACAATAACTCTAACATTCTTAAAAATGCCTTTTTAATTTAATATACTTTTATTTCTGTAAGAAGATGGCTAGCCAATGTTTGAGAAATATAATCAAGGTGTATATTTAAAAAATAAATTATACATCATGTCTTCTAGCTCTCTCTTTCAAATATTTGAAACTAAATTATGGACTGCTGGATTCAATTCTCGCATGTAAGGAATGTATAAGTTGCTATTCCATCCTAACAACAAGTAAAAAGTTGAACAAACTGAAAAATCAACAACTCTTCTTGGATACATCAGAGAAGTTAGGTCACAGGTCAAATCACAGCTCCCAAATTTGGACAGATAGGACAATACAGAGAATTATAACTTAATGGAGCAGAAAACTCCATGGTAACAAATGCTGGGGTAGGAAAAACTGAACTGTAGTTGATAAATTTCTAGAGGTTCAGTGTGCATAAACCTAAGAGGCAAAAACTCCAGGGGAACCCAGTCACCCCATGCTTTTGTGAGTTTTATCTCCAGGAACCCTATGAGGTTCTCAGAGTGAAAATCAGAGAAAAATCCCCTCAGGCTTTTAGTAAAAGAAGGGGGAAAGTAGGCACTTTGAAACATGACAGAGCATTCTGTTTTATTTTATAAGGACTACCCTTAAGAGAAACTAATTCATCAGAATCTGACCTATAAAAATTTTATCAGAGTTTTAAAAACCTGGCGGAAGGGAAATATCCATCTCCAGCCCACTCTAGCCATCCCTACTATCTAACAACGTAAAAAAAAAAAACCTGTAAACTAAACTATCCAGGGACACAGGCTCACCAAAAAGACTGTGACCTATCATAGGATTATAGAATGTTTCCCCTCACCCAACACCTTACCATTATATCAATAAAGCCTACCACAGTTATTTTTTTTTACCCGGAACATTGTGTCTACCTACCAACAAAAAAATTCCAAGTCATACTCAAAGGCAAAAGAGCACAAGTCAAAGACTCACAGCAAGCATCAGAACCAAACCCAGAAGGATTATTGGAGTCATCATATCATGAATTAAAACTATAATTAATATGTTAATGGCTCTAATGGAAAAAGTAGATGACATGCACAAACACATGGGTAACATAAGCAGAGAGATGGAAATTCAAAGAAAGAATCAAAAAGAAATGGTGACGTTTACAATACTGCAGCAAAAATGAAGAATGTTTTTGATAGACTCAGTAGACTGTGCATAGCTGAAGAAAGGATTTCTGAGCAACTACCTCATCTACAGAGAACCAAAGATAAGAATTTTATCTGACTTCTCAGAAACCATGCAAGCAAGAAGAGAGTGGAGTAAAATATTTAAAGTGTTGAGGGAAAAAAAAACCCCACAAACCTAGAATTCTGTGCCCTGTTAAATTATCCTTAAAAAGTAAAGGATAATAAATAAAGACTTGCTCGGGCAAACAGAAATTATATGAATTTGTTGGCAATAGACCTGCCTTTCAAGAAATGTTAAAAATAAGTTTTTTTGAGAGAAATAAAATGATATAGGTCGGAAGTTTGGATCTACATAAAGAAAGGAAGAATATTGGAGAATGAATGAGTGAAGGTAACATAAGAACCTTTATTTTTCTTTCTTAACTTATCTAACAGACAACAGCTTGTTCAAAATAATAATAATAAAAATGCATTTGATTATGTATGTTTACGTTTATATATATGATTAGGTATGCTTATAGATAAGTAAAATGAATGATAGCAATGATGCAAAGGGCTGAAAAGAGAAATTAGCAATATTTGCTTTTACAAGGTATTTGCACAACCCAGAAGTAGTATAGTGTTATATGAAAGTAGGCTTTGATTAGTTGTAAATATATATTGCAAACTTGAAGGAATCACACAAAAAAAGTTTTAAAAAAGGATAATTGGTATGCTTCAGGGAAATGCAAATCAAAAACACCATGAGATATCACTTATCTCCAGTGAGAATGGCCTTTACCAAAAAGTCCCAAAACAATAAATCTTGGCGTGGATGTGCAGAGATAGAAACACTGCTGGTGGGACTGCAAGCTAGTACAACCTCTGTGGAAAGCAATATGGAGATACCTCAAAGACATACAAGTAGAACTATCATTTGATCCAGCAATCCCATTACTGGGCATCTACCCAAAAGGACATATGCACTAGAATGTTTATAGCAGCACAATTCACAATTGCAAAGGTGTGGAGACAATCCAAATGCCCATCAATACATGAGTGGATTAATAAAATGTGGTGTATGTATATCATGGAGTACTATTCAGCTATAAGAAACAATGGTGATCTAGCATTTCTTATATTATCCTAGATAGAGATTGAGCCCATCCTTTGAAGTGAGGTATCACAAGGGTAGAAAAAAATGCACCACATGTACTCACTATCAAATTGGTACTAACTGATCAACACTAAGGCGCTCACATGGAAGTAATACTCACTGGGTGCTGGTCAGGTGGAGCGGGGGTAAGCTCACAGCTAATGGAAATGGGGCACCCTGTGTGGGGGAAGGACATGCTTGTAGCTCTGGCTTGGGCGAGGCAAACACATTTCATGTAACTAAAATGTTTGTACCCCCATAATATCCTGAATTTAAAAAAAAAGAAGGTGAATAATAATACCCCCCTTTCACATTCACACAGGACAGAGCTGAGATGCTAGCTTTTGGAGCTTTGGAGGAGGTTGAACACAAAGCAGAGGATATGAGATACTTGTGTATCTAATTAAGTTCTGGAGATAGTAATTCTAAGTCCAGTGTCGGCAGGTGAGACTGATCCATGAACTTCAGATGTTCCATTGTCTTTGAGACAAAGAGGCCCTATGTCCTTTGAATTAACAATGCAGGGAAACAGATGGCTTTTAAGAAGTGGTGTTTGGGTAAGTTAAGGTCATGAGGAGAGTTTTAACTTTTATATATTAGAGTGGTCTTCCAATTGGTTACATATTATTTTCTGAAAATTAAAATATTATAATGTACTTCTAAGTGTACTAACTAGGGGTGGTGGCGTATGTGGGGTGGCAGGGTGGGGAACAACATTCAGAAAAAGAAGAGAATCTGTGGACAAATACAAATATTTCTAGAAAGCCTCCAAGCACCAGACTCTTTGCTTACTTTATTTCATTTAACCCCAAAATTAAAAACAAAAAAGATAGAAATATAAAAAGAAAAACTTATGAAATAAGGATTATTAGAATCATTGAGAGTTTAAGAGGTGTATTTTGTCTCATAAATGTTAACGAATTTTCTCAATTCCAAAGTGCTAGTAGATGGTAGAGTCACAATTGACCTCTGAAAAATGAACATCAGAATGAATGACGGAACCCAAATGTCCATCAACTGTCATGGATAAACAATGGATATGAATGGATCAACAAAATATGGTGCATCCACGTAACCACATATTATTTGCCAGTTAAAAGGAAAGAAGTACTAAAACATGAATGAACCATGAAAACACTGTGCTAAGTGAAAGGAGCCAGTTACAAAAGACCATATACTGTGTGATTCCATTTATATGAAGTGTCCAGAATAGACAAATCTATAGCCACAGAAAATAGATTCATGGTGGCCAGCTGATTGGGGAAGTGAAGAATGGAGAGTGGGTACTAATGAGTGTAGAGTTTCTCACTGGTATGATGAGAATGTTCTAGAATTAAGTATTGGTGATGATTGCACCACTTTGTAGATATATTTTAAATATACTAAAAACTACTGAATTGTACACTTTAAAATGATAAATTTTATTGTATGTGAATTATAAGTCAATAATAAAAAAGAATGACAATAAGATTATGTTGGTTTGGGTGATTATGAATTATTTTCATCTTTCCAGATTTATGGTAATGTGGCTAAATAATTTTTAAAAGGAAAAAGAGAAAAGAACAACCCAGACATAGGTCTAAATAGACCAATGAAAAATAAAAATTCAGACAGGTCTAAATAGAACCAGCAGCACTGGCTACAGACAATTCATAACAAGTTGCCTAGATTTGTTCTCAGCTAAAACTGGAAAGAAGGGATTATCACTCCACAGGAAATGAGTTTGTGAGCAGCTGCTCTCCATTGCCATGGCAACCAGGAGGCCCTTGACCTCCTTGAGATGCATGCAGTACCAAGTAAAATCTACCAAATCCATGATGGAAAAAAGCCTTCAATTCCCTTCACCAGGTAATAGTATCACAATCAACAGGACAGTCCTTCTTGAGAGGCACCTGCATCACTCCTTTTATTAAGACCGTGAGAGGAGGAAGGTGGGACCTGCTTTTGATTTAGTGAGCTGTGATTCTTGAATATTGTCTTTGCTTAGCACTGACCAGCCGTGCTAGGAACTTCAGTCCCTCACCTGTTATACAGGGCAAAGTTGTGTCTTGACGAATCAGAAGCACATTACTATGGAAAGTGTTCAGCACTGTGCCAGGCCCTGAGAAGAGTACTTCACACATATGGCTGGTCGCATTATGGACTTTTATCATTTCTTCCATTCCTTTGACAAATATAATATGTATTGGTTGTCAACTCTGTGCCAGACACTGTTCTACACACTGGGAATGCAGCAAAAAACAAAGATAAAAATTATGGTGCTTACACATTGGTAGAGGAGACACATAATTAAGATTAAAAATAATATCGTATATGTAGTATGTTGGGTAGTGATAAGTACTAGAGAGAAAAAAATAAAAGAGGAAGGGTGGTATGAAGTATCAGTGTGGAGAGTTGAATTTTCAGTTTGGGTAGCCAGGAAAGGCCTCACTGTAATGTGATTTCTGAGTAAAAACAGGAAGAAAGAAAGCAACATGCAGGTATCTGGTGGAAGAGCATTTCGGGTACAGTAAATGACAGAAGCAGAGGTCCAGAGTCGGGAGCTTGCCTGGCAAGTTCCAGGGATAGCAAGGAAGCTGCCTTGTTAAGATCAGACTGAGGCGGGCAGGGGAGAAGTAGGGAGCTCTGATCAGACACAGGGACACAAGAATTCAGGAATTTAGACCAGAAATTAGCTTAGACCAGGGTGATGAAGGTGGAGATGCTGAGACATGGTCCAAATCTGGATATCTTCTGAAGATAGAGCTGACAGGATATGCTGATAGAACAGCTTAACCAGGAGATATTTAAGAGCCAAGGCTTTGTACTAGTTTGAATCCACTACAAGGCTGGAAAGAATGATCTACTCATGGTAGGCACTCCAGAAATATTCAATATTCTTAGACTTGGAATATACTGTAAAGTCTGATAGGTAATCCATGTGATTAGTCCTTGATTTCTGTTTGTAACCACTATCTGGGTTTAATCAAATTACACTCCAACAAATCCAAGATAACTCACTCACTACTTCTCAGGGCAATTCATTTTATTCTTACACAATTCTTATCATGAGTATAACCTGTTTTTCTGTAGCATTAAAAAATAAAAATGACTGTATTAGGCTCATTTCACCTTTTCAACTAAGGTCTTTTTGTATTTCTATTCTGTCATTGAATGTAATCTGTAACACACCAGTTATTATAATATATATACCAAAGTAAGAAACCTTTTAAGAGTTCACCCGAAACACTGATATAAATGAAAATCTTAGTAATGAAGATCGTGGCCTGTGAAAATATTGCCATGATGGATTTCTACCTTGTCCATGAAACTTGTTTTTAAGCAGAGTTTTAGTAATATATGATCACTTAGCTATAGATTTCCTATTCTTTTTTTCCTTAGGAAGATAATAGAACTTTCTAATTTTTTCTTGAAATCTAGATATATTATTCATTATGCATTTCATTAGTCTAATTATTCTTTCAAAAACCCAAATAAATTTGACTTTTCATAATTTATTCTTTGTGACTCTATGTAAGATCTTCATGGTTAGGGCTCATTTTAAAAGTATGTTTTTTAAAAATCCTATTAATAAGCCATAATAATTGCTGGCTTTCTAATGATATCACTCTAACAGGACTATAGATTATATTATTCATTCTCTTTTCCAAACTGAAAATTAGAAATGTATGTACATATATCCAAACTTCTGGCAAACTTTCAGATCTTTCTGATTCTTAAAACTTTTTTGATAACCTCATTATATATTATTACTCTATAGAGTAAATTTTTGTGATAAATAAATTTGATTTTAGAAATAATTCCCACATTTTGAACCTGTAGATACTTTTTTAATCTGACAACTTGGTCTACAGCACTGAGAGAAGAAAAGGCAGACTGTCTGCCTAGATTTCACTTCACATCAAAAAGACTATATTTGGAATGAACCATCAAGCACTCTAAAAACATATTCCTCTCAACTAGGAACCGTTCTCCTTGAAACACTTTGCCAACTTATGGCCTGGACTTTCACTTTAATGCATCTGTTTGTTCTTCAATTTTCTTTTTCAAAATCATTCTACTTGATGGGGAAATAAAACATAAATCACGTGAGATGAGAGGTTTTTTTTCTTTCTGTGATCTATTATAATACCGATTCATCTCTTTTCTTATTCTATTTATTGCAAATATAATTCAGAAGTGATTTTTTTGTCCTTCACCTTTCTTTCTTAAGCTTAAATTTGTTGTAGATTTTAATTGACCTAATATTAGTCTTATGGTTTTACTCTCTTCTATTTGTCCTCTCTGTCATCTTTTCTGCATATAATCTTGGGGATATGGGTCTTCTTTACATAGCAAATATTGTTTCTTTTTAAAAAGTAAACCATAAAACTTCCTAGGTGATATAATTTGGGAAATTTTTCTCTGTCCTTTCAAAATTCATTCATAATTCATATTGGCAACTTAAATTGCTTTAAAGCAGATGAAGCTTTCCTTTTGTAATTTTGAGGTAGCCATGGAAATGCATATACTCTTTAGAGAGCCAACATTTTGAGATTCAATACCCACCAAGTACTAATGGCTGATGAAGTCCTTTATGAAAATTAGGTTTTGCTGTGAAGAAAAAGAGGGGAGAGCTCAACACTGCCTAAAATGGTAGAACATTTGGGAAATTGTGTCCTTTATATCATTAAACATCTCTGTTTCTGGTATAATTCTCCTTTTTGGAACCCAGCCACATCACCATCCCTGGGCCACCACAGTTCCCTCTAGGCAGCCTCACCAGCCACAGTGGCTCCAGCCATGTTCCCATCCCGGATCTCCCAGCACTGATCTTCTTCTATACCTCTCTCTCTTTTTTTTTGGAGTAGTCTAACATTTGGCATAAATTAAGATTCTCAAATTTGTGTCCTTTCTCTCATAAAATCTCCCATGTACCGTCTAACCAATAATTCACCTCAGATCTGCTTTCTTTGGAAGGTGGAGGGGTTGCAAAGGATATATAATAAGGATAGTGCTTTGATTTTTGCCTGGTTTCAGAGGTTTCTTAGGCTGCCTTCATATATCATATGTGGCTTGACGTATAGATGCTGAGCTCTCTCTACTGTCACTACAACCTCTCAGTTAAGTGAGTTAAGTTTCCTCTTTCTAGGACAATAGATTTCTGAGAAGTTTCAATAGAAGTGTGGGAGTATTCATAGCAAGGAATCTGGATGTGGACCACAAGATGACTAAGAACAGGAATGTGTTTGGAGGCCTTTTGGTGAAGCGGTGGCTATTGTGAAAGGGAGCTCTCCATAGATGTTTGCTTACCCCAGAGCCCAGGCAATGCAACATGCCTTGAAAGTGGAGTTGTGCAGTGGGTGCTGATGACTCAACTCTGACAGGGTTCCTGTGCAATTAAACAATGCCCTCAAATTGTGTCCATGTGCTACACTATCATTCACTCCTAACTGGACAGTCTGTTCAAGGGTCTTCCAAGGCTCCACTGAGCACGTCTTTCTCACGACTTTTCTTCCATTACTTCTCTAATCCTTTGATCCCAAAGAATTTCTCCAAGCCAAAATACAGAGTCTTTCACCATTTCCAAATCCCAACCTCTAAAACGTATCTTTCCACTGCCTATGAGTATCAGCTTTTAAAAATCATAGGCCAATATTTAATTTCTTTATTCTTTATTTTGAAATGAATACTCTGTTTTTTATTACATTCTATCATGAATTTCATTACAAAAAGGAAAATATATTTTCAGCCCTTTTCAAGTGTCTCAATAAATGTAGTGAAACTGTTTAAATTTAAGAAAACACAAATTTCCTTTTCAGAAAGGGTTAAAGATTGCCTTACTTCATGCAAAATGGCATTTTAGTAGTGCCAGAAACTTTCTGTGAGAGAATGACTTGTTTTCTTTTCAGACCACTGATTCTCAGTCTTTCTGCTCATATAAATCACCCGGGAGCTTCAAAAACACCAATGCCTAAGTATCACCCCAGGTTTGTATCTTGGCTGTACATTAGAGCTTTTAAAACTCACTTCACATCAATTGATTAATTGATCTGGGGTGAGGCCAGAGTTTTGGAGTTTTTATAAAACTCTAATATTCAGCCTGGATACAAACCACTGGTCCAATCCCTTTTTACCCAATTTCTTTGAATTATAGAGAAAAAGAGCTGTTCATCTCATAACCTATGTAGCCAGTATTTTAAGATAAACTCTACCCTATGGTATAGCTGCTTTCATTTGATCATTTCAAACAGCAATTTTTCAATGCCTCTTTGATTCTTTCTAAAACAAATATTCAGAGAAATGCTTGAAAGCGTCTGGTTTGTCTTAAGGAAAAAGAAAGACAATAGGTATATGCATGCTTCAGCATTTTTCCACTTTTACAGAACAGAAAGAAGTCAAAAGACAGCTCAGCTAATCCATCCAGATCATTTCCCAGAAAGGTTTAATTTATGCTATTTAGTAGAAAAGTTGCTATAGGACAGACTCATTTACATGCAGAATAATAATACCACTGCTATTTATAAAATACCTATTTTAAAAAATTAGCTATCAAATGTTCAAAGACATTAAATGGGAAATGATTTTTAGCACTCCAGTGTAAATCTCCCTAGGACAGTCCTCACTGTAAACTTCAAATTTGTTCTTCAAACAGTTTCCAATGGATATTTAGTAACAGAATTCTTTACTTTTTTCCTTGCGATCACAGATCTTAAAATCATATCTTTGACACAGATATAATAACATTCATTCAAAATTAGGTCCCCTGGCAACATAAGTATCTACTAGAAACTTTTTAGAATTTCAGATTCTCAGCACTTCCTCAGAACCACTAAATTAGAAACTTTGAATGTGGCACCCAGCAAGCTATGGTTTAATAATTCCATTATTTTGGATACATACTAAAGTTTAAGAATCACTGATATAGAATATACAGACATTTACATTTGTATTCTGGCCTAAGAGAATGTTTTAGCTTAATTAGGCCTTAAAGAATACATTGTGAAAGTTATTTACAGTGGTCCCTAAACCAG
The DNA here is from genome assembly GCA_008086735.1 of Cheirogaleus medius. NCBI lineage: Eukaryota > Metazoa > Chordata > Mammalia > Primates > Cheirogaleidae > Cheirogaleus > Cheirogaleus medius. Next base: position 12,605,140 of record VBSM01001483.1, read on the forward strand.
GATCTAAACAGACTTACTTTAAAAATCTCTAAATGAGCCAGTACCACAAGACCTGCACAATACTTTTAATATTCTTTGACTTCCATTAGTTTCTTGTCCACTGTACAAGTAAATAGCCAAGGTCACACTTATGCTTTTGTTTTATTTCAACTTAGAGTAATGTTGGTCTTAATATGAATATCTGCATGTAATTTAAAAAAAAAAAAAAGCTGCAAAGACAAGAAGGAAGACAGATTCCCAGCAGCCTGATCTCTCCCGGGAGTTTATATTTGGTCTCTTTCTGTCAACAACGATACTCTCCATTTCATATTCTAAACTCATTACCCTTCCTTGCCCCTAAGAAATGTCTCAAGGGAAGCTTAATGCTTAAATATGGTGAATAATTTTCCTCCTTCATGCTGCTCACATTTCTGTTTTCTTCATCTTTTGTTTCATGCATCTCACATCACCTCATTTCTCTTTGCGATTTTCCTTACAATTGACCTCCTGTTCCTTTCCTTGACAAGAAGTTTCCCTCATCTTCTCTGAATTCTCTCTTATAAACAATCTACTGCATGCATGTGCAGAATTATTAAATACCCTTATCTTAGTCCAAGTTCCTTTAAAAAACAGAGCTCACAGCAAAGCTTAAATTCTAATGTTTTATTTAGGGGGCAGTGTGAAATCTTAGGAAAGTAAGTGGTGAAAGAGGGGACAAGCTGAGGCAAAAAAGAAAACATATACTAAAAGAAAGAAAAATAAATGTAACACACTATATTATCAAGCTGGTCACAACTTCATAAGAAAAGGCAGCTTTTTTTGATCACATTGGCTATCCCCTGAGAGGCCATATGGAGTCATCACACCTCATAAGAATATGTAGAACAAAGAAAAAAATGAGTAGGATTTATCTAACAAAACCTTCTCATGTGCATCATGCTGATCTAAGCTTGCCACACAGAATACTAACTGCTAAAACCTCTAGGCTGTGTTACTGAGCTTCTCCAAGCAACCACAAGGAAAATCAGATCCTTCCATCCATGATGAAAGACATCATCTAAACCAAGAAAGGGTTGGGTAACAATAGCTTTCATGGGTTGTAGAACTTGGGTGTCTCGGCTGTGATGGGTACTGCTCTGAGACCATGTGGAAGCCCGGTATCACCATGGAAGGCAGGGAGAGCTGGAAGTGTTAGGAGATGTCTTTGTGAAAGTAATGGATAATGCTTTCCATTAAGAAGGTGAGAAAGTCTTTAGGTGGTAGTCGTGGGGGCATATTGGTTCAAGAGAATCTGGGGAAGTACATAAACTGGGTTAACAATCGTACCTCCTCATTCTACTTGCACACTGAAAGTGAAAGTGACAATGCCATCTTTGCCAGTTGTTATCTCCTGTAAAGTTCTCAATACTTTCATGATTGCTGCTTTTCCTGGTTTTGAGGATGTGATAATTATTCATCATCTTCCCCTTTACCAGAACTCCAGATTTCCATCCTCATAAGCAAGCATTGAGTATCATCTGGGTTGTTTGAATGGTAGGGTGAACTAAAACTTCATTCCCCAGAAGTCTAAATCCTTTTTAACTTTTCCCCTGTTCAGCTGGTACTACAAAAATTGCCTGTTTATACTAATCTCTTGGTAAAGAAGCATCAAGATACACTTCAAACCCCTGGCTGTAAGATACACTTTCCCCTTCCCACCCTGTGCAGTAGCATCCTTATTCTTCATAGTAATCAAAGTATTTTCCATCACCCAATTCAGTAACTCTTTGCCTCCTTTTCCACTGATATAATTGACAATGACATCATTTCCTGATGATATAATATCCAAAATGGACAAGTGGTAGTTGCACCTTTCAATTCAGTGGAATCTGTAACATGCACCTGTCAGATTATTCCCCCTCTGGAACCTACAACATTTAATATGGCAGAGTTAAAGATCCCAAAAGTGGGTCAGTGAGACTGATGGTGAAATGGGCCAATCCAACATTCTGTGTATACTAGATATTAAAGATAAAGGACCATATATTGTCTGCTGCTTCAGTGCATATACTGCACTTGGGAACTGCTGTTATCTACAGCAGTTGATAAGGCTCATACGGCTGCTATCTGTGTATCTGATGACTCATATATCTGTTTTGAGTTGAAACCATTTGTCTAGTTCATGTTACAAGGTGCACTAACACTTGAGTCAAATGGCTGAGATTTGATAACGCTAGAGGTATCAGGTGTGGATAATTCTGTGTGGAGTCTCTGGCAAGGCCCAATAGGAGACTTGCAGAACAGACCCCTAGAGTTCTGAAAATAAGCTATACTCTACCCAACAAAGATCTATTTCTTCCAAAAACAGGAAAAAAGCTCCTTGCATGCTACTTAACCCTTATAAAGACTGAGTACTTGGATACCAGGTAGCTAAGAGATCAGAGTTCCTCATCAAAAACCAGGTCTTATTAAGTCCATTGAGTTGTAAATTTGAACTGATTGAAAAAAAGGGGGAATTTGTTTATCAATTCCAGTAGTCTCATGGGAGAATCTTTGCAGTTTTCTAGATATAAAATCATACTATCAGCAAAGAGTGATAGTTTGACCTCTTCTGCTGCCATTTGGGTACCCTTGATTTCCTTCTGTTGTCTGACTGCCATGGCTAGGACTTCCAGCATTATGTTGAATAAAAGCAGCGATAGAGGGCAACCTTGTCTGGTTCCAGTTCTAAGCAAGAATGCTTTAAATTTTTCCCCATTCAGTATGAAGTTGGCTGTGGGTTTGTCATATATGGCTTGTATCATTTTTAAGTAATTCCCACCTATGCCTATTTTGTTAAGTGTTCTTATCATAAAACGGTACTGAATTTTGTCAAATGCTTTTTTTGCATCTATTGAGAGGATCATATGGTCTTTGTTTTTGCTTGTATTTATGTGGTGAATTACGTTTATAGATTTGCATACGTTGAACCATCCCTGCATTTCTGGAATGAAGCCCACTTGGTCATGATGGATTATTTTTTTGATAAGCACATGAATTTGGTTTGCTATGATTTTGTTGAGAATTTTTGCATCTACATTCATAAGAGATATTGGTCTGTAGTTTTTTTTTTTTGTTGCATCCTTTCCTGGTTTTGGTATTAGGGTGATGTTGGATTCATAAAATGAGTTGGGGAGGATTCCTTCCTTCTTGATGTTGTGGAATAATTTCTGTAGGATAGGCACCAGTTCTTTTTTGTAGGTCTGGTAAAATTCGGGTGTCAAAGTGTCTGGTCCAGGACTTCTCCTTTTAAGAAGGTTTTTATTGCTGCTTGAATTTTGTTACTTGATATTGGTCTGTTCAGGAATTCTATTTCTTCCTGATTGAGCCTAGGAAGGTTGTGTGTTTCTAAGAATTTGTGCATTTCTTCCACATTTTCAAGTTTATGTACATAAAGGTTTTATAGTATTCATAAATGATATTTTGTATTTCTGTGACATTGGTTGTAATTTCTCCTTTTTCATTCCTGATGGAGCTTATTAGAGCTAAACATCTCTTATCATCAGGAAATGCAAATCAAAACCACAATGTCACTTATCTCCAGTGAGAATGGCCTTCATCAAAAAGTCCAAAAACAATAAGTGTTGGTGTAGATGCGGAGAGATAGGAACACTCATACACTGCTGGTAGGACTCCAAACTAGTGCAACCTCTGTGGAAAGTCATATGTATATACTTCAAAGAGCTACATGTAGAACTACCATTTAATCCAGCAATCCCATTACTGGGCATCTACCCAAAGGAACAAAAGACATTCTATAAAAAAATACATATGCACTAGAATGTTTATAACAGCACAATTCACAATTGCAAAGATGTGGAAACAACCCAAGTGTGCATCAATAAATGAGTGGATTAATAAAATGTGGTATATGTATAGCATGGAGTACTACTCAGTCACAAAAAACAATGGTGATCTAGCACCTCTTGTATTATCCTGGATAGAGCTGGAGCCTATTCTACTAAGTGAAGTATCACAAGAATGGAAAAACAAGCACCACATGTACTCACCATCAAATTGGTGTTAATTGATCAGCAATTACGTGTACATATAGTAGAAACATTCATCAGGTGTTGGGCAGGTGGGAGGGGAGTAGAGGGGATGGGTATATTCACACCTAATGGGTGCGGTGCGCACCATCTGGGGGATGGACACACTTGAAGTTCTGACTTGGGTGGGGCAAAGGCAATATATGTAACCTAAACATTCGTACTCCTATAATATGCTCAAATAAAAAAAAGAATGGAAAAATTGGGAGGGTAGAGGCTTGTACATTGGTTCCAGAATAAATCATATAAGAGATTGTTATGTGTCAAATGCTTTTGTTCCCTCCAAATTCATATGTTAAAGCCATCCCCCCTAATGTGATAGTATTTTGAGGTGAGGTCTTTGAAAAGTAATTAAGGTTAGATGAGATCATGAAGGTAGTACTCTCATGATGGAATTAAGGCCCTCATAAGAAGAAACACCAGAGAGTTTGCTTTCTTTCCACAAGCACACAAAGAAGAACTCATATGGACACAAGCCAAGAGAAGATGTCTCAGAATGACATCTACCTTGTTGGCACATTAATCTTCGATTTTCAAGACTCTATAACTGTGAGAGAGAAATTTATGTTGTTTTAAGTCTGTAGCACTTTGTTATGCTAGCCTGAAATGACTAATAGAGACCAAAACAACACAAACCAAAACACAAAAAAACTTACAAGTACAAAAACTTAGAATATTAAAGATAAAAGTGATCTTTGTGAACTTGTCAGCTCATATTATAGGTAATTTGCAGAGTTCTTTAATATCTTCAGAAATTGACAGAAATAGGGAATTCTTGTTGTCCCAAAACCAACTAATGACTGAATAGGACTAGTCCAAGATCATCCTCTAGTGTTTCTTCCATTAAAGCACCTGATTACATATAAACGTACAGAATGTGAATCAGAATCTAGAAAGCTCCCTTTCACAAAACTGTCTACTTGCATAAGGGAAGTATTCATAATTCAACTGAACACACCAACCAATACCTCAATATTATTACCATAGAAGGTTTTTTAATGATGTCATAAAGCATATACCTTATATAAAAATGAATGCCCTTTAACTTATACAACATCTTTGTGAAAGAATTGGTAGTTTCTTTTTGTGTCTAACGTGAATGGAGAGCACAAAAAAGTAAAAACATAAGGAGAAGAAAGGAGGCTGGTCTAGTTAGATACTTATTTATTTAATTTTAAAAGAGCAATTATATAGACCTTACTCTGTCAGTGCTTCATAAATATTAACTCATAACAAAATTCATAACAAACTTATGAAGTTCCAATATTATCCTCTTTTTACAGATAAGACAACTTTGTGACCTTGAACAATTTGTTTAATCTTTGTATGTCTCAGTTTTTTAATCTGAAGTTGACAACTGTACTACAGTTATGCAATAAAATATCCTTGTTCTTGGGAAATCCTGGCAGGAAGTGAACAGCAGAAGATATTTCATTTTCATAGATCATACTGAATGTCACAACTCAGAAGTTTCAAAATGATCACAAATCACAAAGATCTTCACCAGAGGTTAGCCTTTTATAAGATTCACAAATGACAAAGGAGGATTAACTGTTTTTCATTCATAAAACAATGCTGAAATAAAATTCATGTTTTTAGCAACTAAAATATTAATAAACCTGCTGTAAAAATGTTTGTAATTCCAAAAAGAAGTCTTCAAACTGCGGAGAAAATAAGTTTACAGTTACCACAAATGACCCATATTTGGAACAATAAGAACAAAGTGTTTTATATGAGTTGAACTTGTTAATATCACCAATGAGATTCATTTCTTAGGAAAAAGCTAAAACCTGTTTTCTCCAAAGTTCTAACTCTGATGGAAAATCAGTTTACAGAGACAATAACAGTAATGTTGGGAAAGTATCTCATCTGAAAGACCCAGTAGGGGAGAAAAACATCCTTCTGGCTGTTGGCAGATTGCATTAAGCAATGGACCATGATACAGAACAATAACCTTCTACTGTGCACTAAATGCACAGCTCAGAAATTGCCATGCACTGGAAATTCCCTGTGAAACCAAGAGATGTCAGTGGGAAACTTAATAAGCGACAAATTTCCTAAATGGGTGCATGCCTCTCATACAGTGTAGAAACGTCAGTACATTCTGTGAAAAATTTTACCTGACCTCTGTCTCTCCATGCCATATGATATTGCCACAGGGAAACCCAATTGGCATGCTGAATGGCTTTCAAAGATTTCTGTCATGGCAGTCTAGATTTTTGCAGGCTGTAAATGGAAGTTTTTGTGCTCTCAACTCAATAAGTAGCTACCTTATTAATGTACCATTTATGGCATCCTCCCTTCCTTATTTTATTTCCCCATCTCCCAAGGAGTTTCCAGGGAATAACTTCCAAATAAAATATTTGATTTAGGTTATGCCTTTTTGGGAACCCCACCAACACAGACTAACTTTGAGGTATTTTTAAAGGCCCATAGATGGGAAGGAGCATCTCTCTAGGTCATCTGGCCCAGAGTGAAATCATTTTTTTTAGTAAACAAAAATATGTCCTTTAAGGAGAAAATATCTTTAAAAATGAGCATGTTGTTTAAAATATATTTGAAAGGAAGAAGTTCTGCCTGCTTTGCCCCACTTGCAGTATGGAATTCACGTCTTATTAGATTCAACATATTTTTATACAGGTAAACCCAGGCATTTTAAGTACCACCTGGAGGAGTAATTTTCTTAAATTTCTTGGCTCTTGCCTCTGTACTCCTTGAGTCATTGCTTCACCTGATTGATTAACACAGACTCAGAAAAAGGCAGAATCTTTGCCAGCCAATATTTCTTAAACCTTGGGGTAACTCTTGAATGGCTTCCCTTGAGAAGTAGGGAGTTATACATTCAGGAAAAGGGGATCAGTCAAGAACAAAGGAAAGAATACAGATTTTTTTTTTTTGCACATAAGAGTTATATTTATTTGATTAGTACATAATTTGAAAAAGTTTATTGGCTTCACAATAGCCACC
>VBSM01001483.1:12637021-12647135 GCA_008086735.1 Cheirogaleus medius
AAAAAAAAAAAAGGCTGAAGTTACCCTCATATTTTTTTTCATAGCCCTACTATATCATGATCTCTTGAAGTCTTGCTGGCCTTGACTACTGCAGTGGGATTCCCTCCTTGAAAAATCTCTAGATCAAAAATAGGCATAAATCTTTCTATTTTACTATGCCACCAACCTGCATAAAATGCCCATCAAACTGCCCCCCCCAAGACTTTTTAACAACTCCCCTTGGGCTGTATTACCAGGCCATTCAGATGAGGAAGTAGGAAAAGAAATCTCAGTCTCCTCTTCTTACAAACTCAGGCAAAATATTTGACTTAACTCCATAGTCACCACTTGGAATTAGGAGGAGTAACTGGAAAGGAAAGAAAAGAGCCTTTCTTTGGGTACCCTACATGTTCCAAAGGCTATCAAATATGACTCTACTTCCTCCCATATTTAGGTCTTCTCTAATTCTGGGATGAAAGGGTACATGATGGTGGTATAGCTAATTCTGTTGCCTCTAAACTCCTTCAAAAAGATAGGGTTTATACAAAGACTCTCTTGAGATTAAGTGGATTCATAGGGTCTTTCTTTTTTCACCAACTGTTTTCTTTATAGCCAAGCTTGGACTAATAGGGAAAACCCCACTTTACATTCCATTCCTCCAAGTTCTCACATACAAAATGAAGGATTAGACAAAAATAATCTCTAAAAGTTTATTTTGGTTCTAATAATGCATTAGACAAATCTGTCTTACCAAAATCAGGATTAGATCACTCCATCCACCTGAAACTCATTTATTTATTCATCACACATTTATTGAATCCTAACAATGGCTCTTTAACACTTCACTACATTATTTGTTTACATGTTTTTCCCATATTATACCATGAGGCCCTCAATGGCAGAAGAATGGCATATTATTCTTTTTTAAATTTTTTTATTTCAGCATATTATGGGGGTGCAAATGTTTAGGTTACATATATTGCCTTTGACCCACCCAAGTCAGAGCTTCAAGCGTGTCCATCCCCCAGATGGTGCACGCTGCACCCATTAGGTCTGAATATACCCATCCCCTCCTCCTGCCTCCCACCTGCCCGACACCCGATGAATGTTACTACTATATGTGCACATGAGTGTTGATCAGTTAATACAAATTTGATGGTGAGTACATGTAGTGCTTGTTTTTCCATTCTTGGGATACTTCACTTAGTAGAATGGGCTCCAGCTCTATCCAGGAATATACAAGAGGTTCTAGATCACCATTGTTTTTTGTGGCTGAGTAGAACTCCCTGGTATATATATACCACATTTCTTGATCCACTCATGTATTTATGGGCACTTGTGTTGTTTCCACATCTTTGCAATTGTGAATTGTGCTGCTATGAACATTCTAGTGCACATGTCTTTTTTACAGAATTCTTGTTTTCCTCTGGGTAGATGCCCAGTAATGGGATTGCTGTATCAAACGGTAGTTCTACCTGTAGCTCTTTCAGGTATCTCCATATTACTTTCCACAGAGGTTGTACTAGTTTGCAGTCCCACCAGCAGTGTATGTGTGTTTCTGTCTCTCCGCATCCATGTCAACATTTATTGTTTTGGGACTTTTTGATAAAAGCCATTCTCACTGTAGTTAAGTGATATCTCATTGTGGTTTTGATTTGCATTTCCCTGATGATTAGAGATGTTGAGCATTTTTTCATATGTTTGTTGGACATTAGTCTGTCGTCTTTTAAAAAGTTTCTGTTCATGTACTTTGCCTACTTTTTAATGGGGTTGTTTGATTTTTTTTATTGATGATTTTCCTGAGTTCTATATAGATTCTATTTATCAACCCTTTATCAGATGTTTAGCATGCAAATATATTCTCCTATTCTATAGGTTGTCTGTTCACTCTCATGATAGTTTCCTTGGCTGTGCAGAAGCTTTTTAATTTGATCAGTTCCCATTTATTTACTTTTGTTTTTGCTGTGATTGCCTTTGGGGTCTTCTTCATAAATTCTTTCCCTAGGCCAAGATCTATAAGAATTTTTCCAACATTTTCTTCTAGAATTCTTGTAGTTTTATGCCTTAGCTTTAACTATATTATCCACCTTGAGTTGATTTTTGTGAGAGGTGAAAGGTGTGGATTCTGTTTCAGTCTTCTACATGTTGCTATTCAATTTTCCCAGCACCATTTATTGAATAAGGATTCTTTTCCTCAGTGTATGTTTTTGTCTGTTTTGTCAAAGATTAGATGGCTATATGAGGATGGTTTTATATTTGCGTTGTCAATTCTGTTCCATTGGTCTATGTCTCTGTTCTTGTGCCAGTAGTATGTTGTTTTAGTTACTATAGCCTTGTAGTATAGCTTGGAGTCTGGTAAATTGATGCGTCCCAATTTGTTCTTTTTGCTTAAGATTGCTTTTGCTATATGGGGTCTTCCTTGGTTGCATACAAAGCATAGAAGTATTTTTACTAGATAATCAAAAAATGATGTTGGCATTTTAATAGGGATTGCAGTGAATCTATAAATCACTTTGGGTAGCATAGACATTTTAACAATGTTGATTCTGCCAACCCATGAGCCTGGTATGGTTTTCCACCTGTTTACATCCTCTGCTCTTTCCTTCCTCAGTGTTTCATAGTTTTCCCTGTAGAGGTCTTTTACCTCCTTAGTTAAATATATTCCTAGGTATTTTATTTTCTTTGTTGCTATTGTGAAGGGTACTGAATCTTTTTATATTATCCTTGCTGTGTCCCTATCATGTAATGTAATCTCAATAAATATTATTTAAAGGAATAGGAATATGTTTTTAATGCAACTTACAGATAACTGACTCTCAGCAGTGGCTTGTGGAGAGAAAAATATTAATGAATAAACCAGTGATTGTTATTCCATTTCTATGAACCTAGCACCGTGTCATGATTCTATATGGTTGAGAGAAATCGAATACATGTTTGCTGACCTCATGAAGCACAAATTCTAGGTAGAAAAGCAAAATTAAACTAAAGAAGATAGAATCCTGTCTTAGTATACAAGCTTGAGAAGATTTCCTAGAAAACATATGAGCAAGAGATCAAAAAGAAAATGTACTTCCAGCTACATGCTATAACAACTACCATGATAGGATGTGAAATAATTGTCTTGTCTCTAGGGATAAAAAAATGACCATTTATAGCTGAGGATCCCTACATCAAAAATAAATACCTTGCACCCCACAGTATATGGGCAGCCTGGTGAGATGGTAGAATGTTGCAATTGAGCCCATGGCCACCAGAGCCAACACACATCTTATTACCTTGGAAAAGTTAATAATCTTCTCTGTGACTCAGCTTTATCATATTTGTATATAGGAATAACAATAAAAATTTCTGCATAGGGTCATTGTAAACATCAATAAGTAAATATAAGTAAAGAATATAGGTTGATACTCAATTACCACAGTATTAATGTCTGTTGTTCTTATAATTACTAAATATATCATATTACTGAAGTAGTGAAAACACTAATTCAGAATTTGTGATAATCTTAAGTAAGTAAAAATCAGAGTGCTTGACAGGAGTCTCAAACACACACATACACACATATGCATGTGTGCACACACACACTGTCACACACATAGCTTATAAGAATGGTGAATATTTGTCACAGACCATCTTGAGGTGTATGATGACTCTGGGGATAATGCTATCAACGAATCTGAGTGGTCATCAAGTCCTTCTGGAATTTTTAATAACCAAGCTTTCTTTTCAAGGATTTTCAAGACAAATCAGTGTAAATGAATATTGTTTTTATTGTTTGGCACTATAAAAAGTCCACAGATTATGTCTTTTTCAAACTATAATTGAATATAGACACAATACAGATATTCTCAGTTTTAGTTCTAGAGCAACTGTGCAAAATGATGAAGTGTGACTTCTTTTTCTGGTCATGACCATAAGGGCCATCACTTGGTGGACAAATATGTATTCAGGCATTCAATTAACCAGAGGTAGGTTCACTAGGAAGTACAATGATTCTTTGGCATCATCAATTGCATGGACCCTTGGAAATGTCAAGAGTTTCTGGGAGTTGTAGAGTGTTCTAGGTAGGAAGAGGAAGTCAAATTGCAAAAAGGAAATCTGTCTATATAAGCATCACTAGCAAATTTCCTCAAGTTTCTCAGAGAAAAGAATCTAGATTCCTAATGCTGCAGAAATTCATTTCCTTTCTCACTTTAAGTATATATTCAATTTCTTTTCTAATTTTGTATTAATAATCCTATGTTATTTTCCTGAAAGTGGCACCCCAAAATTATATAAACATCAAATCCCACAAAATCTGTACCTACCCATGTGACTGACCTCTTAGCTTTGGGGCTAACTTCTACTATTTGTTCTCAGACCCTTCTTCCATCCCATTTACTCTATTTAATATTTTCTGGTCTCCTCAATTCTAATTAGTGGAAGAAAGGTAAATATTTGCAAAGTATTTTCTTTTTCATAATCAGTGAAAGTAGATGTAAACTAGGACTACAGATATGGTTTGAAATGTCAATTAAAAAAAGAGATATTGGTCTATGTTTACAATTGCATTATATTCAAGTTAGTACTAAATCAAATGTATACACACACACACACACATTCACAAGTTATCTAGGTCTCCAAGGCCATATCATGTGTGGATCAATAGGATTAATAATAGTCTTTTTTACTAATTTGAGGATTATCCTATAAATCAGTTTTTATCATACAAGTTTTGTTCCTGAAGAGTTAATTATCTCTTTGCACTTTGTTCCTGTGATTATACAAATTCAGTGACAGTTGCAAACTAACATTTGTGCATACTCAGGAGACAGGTGATGGTAAAGCTAACATGTTGATGCTGAGCACAAAGTTAAATATATACCACCATGTATTGTGTAATCAGAGACCTACATAATAAATCCAGGTTGTCACCTATTTTTTAGATTTTCCAAAGCAGTCTTAGAACCATGACTGTCCCTTTATTGAGTTAAGAAAATCAACTTTTGAGTAGAGGAAGATAAACATTTTTAGATGGACTTCAGAGGACTAGTGTGAGAAGAAATAAGAACCAGCCACCCAAGGGCCTCCAATGTGAGTAGCACAGTGCAATTAAGGTTTGGCTGACTTGTACTTTCAGGGAACAGTCAGTACCCAGCAGTGCAGTGTAGGCAAAAATTGAGTGATCAAATTTCCTCCTTTTCCTGAGAGTGTTCCAGAAGAATATTTATTTTCAGACTGTAACCCTGATTCTTCAGTTTCTTACTGGACTCAGCTGAAACTGTTCAAGGGAGGAACCAATACACATTTTCAGCCATATTCCAGTAGCCCAGCTCAGAGATAGCAAGAGTCCAGATGTACATTCACATATCTTAGGAACACACATGTATTGTATTTATCCTATGCAGGCCTTGGAAATATACTTATTTTTTCATTCTCAGAACACTGACCCAGGAGTACCATCAACCCCTTTTTTTACATTGTTTTGAACTTTATACTCTAAAATAGTCCCATCTAAGGAACAGGAGGTTGTCAATCCTAAATTCAGAGCTTGTGCTGGTATAATTCTAGTCACTTTCATTCTTTCCTTGAAGGAGACTAGCACACAGAAAGAGAGCATTTCTCTCTACTTCTTTTGATTACATAGCTCTTGACCCTGATGGACTGATTTCTCAAGGCGGTCAGCCTAAAATGTCTCACATTCTACGCACTATGCACTGAGGAAGGAATATGGATAATTTAAAAGCTTTTGGAATACATAAGGATGTTTGCTTTTATCACCACCACCAGCATCATCATCATCCATTAGATACATAAAATAGCATGTATAGTGTATATAACACATTTAATCAATATCAGAGTGAGCAACATGATTGCTGGCCAATACAATGTCTTTATAAGATTAGAGAAAGCTCTACTTCAGGTTGTGACTCAAATTTCATGTCTTCCCATGCGCCTCATTCTGGGACACAGGCTGAAGGGGCTATGGCTACCTAGGGCATATTCTCCTTATGGCAGAAATCTAAATTTCTCCAAGGGTGGGTGGAAACACAAGGTGCCTCTTAAGACCTAGGTTTTGAACTGGCACAGTCACTTCCACCCTCTTTCTATTAGCTAAAGCAAGCCACGTGACCAAGTCTGGGATTAATAGAATGGATATATATTATACTCCTCTCAAGGAGATGGGGGTGGGAGGTAAATATTTGCTGAAGAATAATGTAATTTATCATAGTGATACTTTTGACACTTTTATTTCTTTAAAAATATTAAACATGTGTCTGATAATGCCAATATCCTTTGTGAATTTGATATTGTAATGTTAGTGCTCATTCATGATACTTTGTTTCTCTGTGTGTGTGTGTGTGTGTGTGTGTGTTATTGTGATATCATATATTGCAGAACTTTAAGAGGAGTGATTTTTGGAGTTTAAAGTACAGTCTTCCAGAGCAAATTTACTTTACTTCTGACAAGTAATTGGTGATGTATTCAGCCACAGATGTTGTGTGAATTCCAGCTCCCATACTTTTTGAAGAAAAAGACAGTTTGTCAGGAAAGACATAGCAGACAAATTAGCAAAGGGGCCAAATGTTTTCCTGAAAAACGGTCTATATAGTATCTGACTTCTTTCTTTCTTGGGGTTCCACATCCTTAGAAAATCTTTTATAAATGAACCAGGTCAAGGAGCAGTAAGAAGGAATTTGGAAGAATTCTGTAACTAAGGACTAAATCATACCTTAATTACCAAGATGTATTAGTCTAGGAAAGTTAACTGCTGTAACTACCAACCCCCCAAATCTTAGTTGCTTAATACAACACAAATCTAGTATTGGCTCATGAAATTGTACAGTGTGGGCATTTGGTGGGTGGCCTTCCATGGAAAAATGCAGGGCTCAGATTCCTCCTTCTTATAGCACTGCTACCTCATAGGGCCTCGGGGTCTCACCTGCAAGGTTTTCATCTTCTAGCTGCCAGAAAAAAAAGTGGAGGATGCAGGAGACCTTGAATGACCTTGACCAACTCAGCTCTCCCTGCCTTTGCTTGCAATTCTCGTACAGACTGTACCTGGAATGCAACACCCTGAGATGAGGAGAAACTATCTGGAACAAACCAGGCTTTGTTCTCTCCTAGAACAGGATGATCTGCAACACTTGGCTTCAGTAAGCCAAATTGTCTTAGGGGTACAAAACCCAGAGTAGAGTGCTTTCAGCATCCCTTAGCTACAACACAAAGTGGGATACACAAAGACAAGATTCCATTTGCTTTTGGGAAGCTTTTCTCAGCTTTGAGGGACCATCTCACCATGGATCCTAAGCTTCTGTTTATTCTAGCTGCTTGTCTGTGAATGATGAATCTGTTTTTCCTGACGTGTGCCAGTGTTGTGTCTCACCAGACTCATACTTTGGCAGCTGGGTTTGTGCAAAACCTCCTGCCAGACCTAGGAAACTGCCAGATCTAGGAATCTTTGCAGAAATTGGTGAGGTGTTTAAAGTCCTCCCTGGCTTTGGTAACTGGTGCAGAGTGTTCCCCTCCCAGAGATTGATACTGGTGCATGGTGTCCTGTGTTACAAAGGGTAGTGCAAGAGATATACTGATGGGCTGAATCTGGAAGTGGTGTATAGCACTTCCATCCACATGGCCCCATTTGCTGCAAAAGAGGTCAGGAAAGGTGTGTATGAAGAAAAGGAAATGGAGTTGCTAAATAACAAGCCAGAGTATGTGATGCATGAAGTTCTAAGAAAATTCAGGTTGAACCTGAAAAGTTCCTATGATTAAATAAATCAAACACCATGTTATGGCTTTGAGATTAATGGCTGTATAGATGGTCCCTGACTTAAGATGGTATGACTTATTAATACAATTTTTTGACTTTATGATGGTATGAAAGTGACATGCATTCAGTAGAAACTGTACTTTGAATTTGAATTTTGATCTTCTCCCAGACTAGTGATGTGCCCTATGATACTGCCTTGTGATGCTGAACAGCGGCGGCAAGCCACAGCTGCCAGTCAGCCACGCGATCAAGAGGGTAAACAACAAATACTCTGCAGGGTACTGTGTTGCCAGATGATTCTGTCCAACTGTAGGCTAATGTAAGTGTTCTGAGCACGTTTAAGGGAGGCTAGGCTAAGTTATTATGTTTAGTAGATTAGGTGCATTAAATGAGTTTTCTACTTACAATATTTTCAATTTAAGTTGGGTTTATTGAAAGATAACCCCATCATAAGTCAAGGAGCATCTGTATATTAATAGTAGAATAATGGGTTATAAAGTTGGAAGCTCTGTCCTGACCTACGATGCTATGTGGTAGCCACAGGTGACTGTGACAGTAAGAGGAGAAATATCATTTTATCTCCACACTTTCTCATTCCCTCCCCACCTCTCACCCTTAAAATCACCATCACAACAACAGGAACCAGAGGAAAATAAACTGAGCAGTTACAACTGTACCAGCATAGGCATTACTGTATCAGTAAACAGAAATGACATGCAGCTATTAAAACCACCTGGTTTTTAACAGTGACACTGTGAGGTTGGAGCAGCATGGAGTCAAAACTGGCACTGTGGGTTCTGCTTATGGTGAATCACCTTGGCAGGCCAACAGAGATTTGGGAACTGTCTCCCCAGATTTCTGTGCACAAGCATTAGTCTCTGGCTTCACTGTGAGCTATCTGGCACCTGCTTCTAGTGGGGGATGCAAAATTGCTCAATTTTTAGCCGTGTTTTAACTGCAGACATGAGGTAGTTTCCATAGAATACAATATTTCAGTAAGTGCTCTCCAACCCAAACACCAGGAGTGGGATGATCCTGGTGGTGTGCCCATGAGAGGAGGGGTAGATAGTCTCACAGTGCTTATAGAAGAACTCATAGAAATGCTGAATTGATTATTAAAACCATTGTGACCTTATTTGAACTCCCAGCATGTGAAATGAGCTTTTACTGTTACATTTAGAATTATGACACTTATATTTATACCTTTTATGGAGAGAACAACAATTACAACAAAGTATACCCAAATTTTATTGCCAGAGTAATGTTGGTGTGCACTTCTGCAGCTTGCCTGTCTTCTTGGCAAGGCTGTGTTTCCCCCATAACTTATGAGTCCTCTGAAGCAACACATAGACATCTGGAGGGGCTGACTTTCCTTCACTCAGAGAGAAACTGACATTGAACATTGTCATCAGCTGGCAAAGTAATTATCCCATTTCCTGCTAAAACAAGGCATCTATCTGCTCCAAAAATATCTGTTGCAGAAGAGAAAATAAAAACAAGGTAAAATGCCCTGAATCAAGACAGCTTAAGTTTACGAATAGCATGGTTTGTACATTGCATGTTGTATGTATTGTTACAGGCCAGCCTTTCTTGTTTTGATAGTCCCACAGGACAGCCAGGGCAAAAAGGTAGAACAGTGGTGAACTGATAGTCTTCTGGAAAAATATGGCCAAAATCAGCTTTCATTTATATATCCTGCTTTTCCTTTTCCTTGAATTTCCTACTTGCATTTTTCCACAGCAATTACAAAATATTCTGCTATGCTCAGTGTGCCTGAAGAAGAATCTGACTTACAGAGAGTTTTTCAACTCTGATGCTTAAGTCTTAAGTTTTACATATTGTAATCTAGATCAGGTTGTAAATCCTTGACTTTTGAGCATGGGAATCTCTATCCCCATAGCACCAAACCATACTGCTCACAATACCATAGATGCTCAAGAGACTACACTGTTTTATTATAATGTATCATTCCTTGTCTCTGACCTCTGGGGCTTGTTGACATTAATAGACATTTTAGATCATGTAGAATTAGTAAATGGGATGTAGATATTGAACTCTAAACATCCTGCATTGCATTTTGGAAGTATTCTAAGGCAAGTAAAGGAACTAAATCGGGGCATAACAAAGCAAAAGAGATTCATATCTCATATTTTCAGGATGAGATATCAATTGTTACTATATTTAAAAAACAAAGGGGATTATTCCTCTCACTCTGAGCTCCAGGCACTCATAGTAAAATAAACTGCTTTTAAGAACTGGAAAATTGTTTTATCAAAAGTGCAAACAAATCTCAAGAATGCAAGAAGAAGGGACAGTGGAGCTCCCCCCTGCACAAAAAGCCACCAAGATGTACTAGGATGAGAACAGTTCCAGTTTACCATAAAA
>VBSM01001483.1:12647235-12682882 GCA_008086735.1 Cheirogaleus medius
CTCTGAGAGAAGGTCAAGGGAAAGGGAGACCCAGGCTGGGTTCCTAAGAGTAAAAGGTGGGAAGAGGAGAGAATCTGAGGGGAGACACTCTCAGACATTTCTAATATAAACTGGTGAACAGAATTTGTCCTGATGCCATACAGGGAGATGGGGTCCAAAATAAATTTATTTTTCGAAAACCTAGTTTGCTGGTCAGAAACCACTGGGATTCTGAAAATTTTAATTACAACTACATACATCACAAAATAGCTTTTTGGTACTGTAGACCCTGACAAAAAAAAATTCTTTCTTTGTCCATCATCCTTCCATCTCCGTGTAAACTTATTCTATGTCAGAACATTCCTGTTTAGACACACTTTTCTTTATATTTTTAAGAATAATTTTCTATGTCCTTCCTTAGTTCTTGTTGTTTTAAAAATTGGTTAGATCTATAAGTATGTTGTAAAGGTCATCCTTGTGTTTTTAAAGCATTTTCAGTAATACCTCTGGGTTTCAAAGCTGACTGACCTGGGTTTGCGTCTGTGGGATTTGGGGAGAAGATTTTTAATTTAATGTCACTAAATTCTTATTAGTAGAATGAAGACAATAATACAGCCTGCTTTACATGGTTGTTATGGTGATTAAAGAGATCATGTAAAGGTATCTGGTGCATAATAAATGCTAAATAAAAGTTAGCAATGATGATGAGGAGGAGAATGATGGTGATGATTACTGTGAGGGGAGGCTGATGGCAGATCATGAAGGGCCTGGCAGTTCAGACTAAAAGATTTTATCTAGATGTAATGTCCACTTAGATATTGGAGATAGAGATATTTAAAGTTATCCTGACATTTCAAATTCAGTAGAAGATAGTACTATACGCAAACAATGAGGAATCAGAAAGATGGAATCATGGCCTGGCCAATGAGTGCCATGGGTGCTGTCACGTCACCAGGGCCATTGCACAATTTAGATAGTTCTCAAGCAACAGTGGGGCCTGGTGTTTTCATAATCAACCAATTGTCATTGGATCTCACTCTGTGCAATTATCTCTTTAGTTCATCACAGAGAGCTGCTTAAAATGTATAAATCAGGGGTCCTCAAACTTTTTAAACAAGGGGCCAGTTCACTGTCCCTCAGACCGTTGGAGAGTGCGGCACACATTCCACACATGCGCACTGTGTGCCCGGGACCAGTCGGCTGCTAAGCAGGACAGACAGCGACGGCAAAAACACCCGGCAGGCCGGATAAATGTCCTCGGCGGGCCGCATGTGGCCCGCAGGCCGTAGTTTGAGGACGCCTGGTATAAATCATAGTGGAAAAAAAAATAGGAACTTTGCAACTCACATAATGGACATATAGCTAGCTGTCTCATATCTTTCAAATGACTAATTTAATTTAATTTAAGAGAATACCTGTCTTCCCGGGCTCTTTCATCTGAAGCAGCAACACCCTGCCAATAATCCCATCCTTTAAAGATAAAGGTCCTACATTGATTAGTACTAATCAGTCCTGTACTGAGGTGTTTCAGCCTTCTCAGTTGCTAGGAAATAAAGGTCCTTTTTGTGTAAGCTGCAGCCATTTGATTTTGACTTTTGCTTAAAAGAATTCTGACCCTTAGACTCAACCTATATACCTCAGAACTGTTCTTTCCTCTAGCCTTAGCATGTGCCCCCAGTTATCTCCTCTCTCCATGCCCAAATATCCTTCTAACTAATCTCATCATTCTTCCTCTAGCCAATTGATTATAGATTCCATAAAAGTTCCACATTGGCCTCTATTCCAGTTTTTTCTCATTTGCCCTAAGCCTTAGTTACCTCCACCCACCCATCTTGTCTCCTATCCAGAGACTCCCAACATCCCATATGAGCTATCACCCTGATTGCTACTCCTTCAGTACCTCTAGAACCAAGCAACTTCACTGTTATAAACATAAGACAGTAATGTAGAGTTATTACTTATATCTCAGACTAGGTAGGAGAGATGGGATTGCTGTAGTTTATGTGGGATCCATCCATCAAACAGAATGCATAGTTACTGGACTACCCAGATGAAACTGGGTATTAACCAGAAGCAATTCAGAAGAGCTTATAAAAGACACTTTATTGAAAAATTACATCACACGTGCATGCATGCACACACACACATACACACAGAAAAATCTAAAATTTAATGTGGACCTTATAATAGAAAGTCATTTAGATATTTGAGAGCCTAATAGCAGTAGCATTAAATGACAGTGATTCACCTGTGATTTGTAATTCTATATATAACATTTAAAATTTATTATTATGTGGTATATTTTGTGTGTGGATTCTTACTTCTGAAATAGGACTCATGGGCTTTTAAAGCAGTAATTAGGAGTCTTAACATTACCCATACTATTCTCTCTCTCTCTTTCTCTTTGTCTCCCCAATCCCTCTCTCCCTCTCTTTCTCCTTCAGCTGGATCAGTATCTGAATAAACTTTTATCATTTAACTTTTATCAAGCAAGACAATAACACTTAAACATGACTGTCAAAGCTTGCCTTAAAGAGAAGGAAATGACAGAGTGGTGGGCCAAAACACTTTTGAAGAGAGAAATTTAAAAAAATGCGTTTGCACTGATAACATGTATTTTTCTCAATTATTCTGACTTGTGCAAAGCCACACTTGACATGTTTGTCTGAAGTTGGGAGAAGAATGAGGTAAGACTGCTTATGAAGACATGTGCGTAATAACTGTCACTGGGCTCTTTGCTTTTGACATTTATTGTAAGAGTGTGATCAAAGGGAATAAATGGGAATGGAATGGGAATAAATGAATTCAAGTTGCTTTAGGTCCACTTGGCCATGTTACCAACATGACCCCATTGTAGTGGTAGTTGATGATTTTCATACCCATACTACTAAATATTCTCCTCAGCTAGCAGTTGTCATACTAATCATCTAAATTCACTCCAAGCACACATGGCACATGATATGCAGAGTCTCTTCCTCCACATGTACAACTCCTTGAAGGAGTCTAGTCTTTTAGTCAAGCCATGCACTAAAGACTAAAAAATGTCCTCCTTTTCCACATTTGTTATGGTTGGGTCACTGAGACTGTAACAGTTGGTGAAAATGTAGTTTTTCTCACTTATTAAAAGAGTAAGTTTTGAGAACCGATTTTAGATCTCACTTCTGGCTAATGGTGTGATACCTTTCTGTTGTAATTTAATTTCCTCTTCGGATGAAATATAAACTACAGATTTTTGATTATTTTTTATTCTCCTTACTACAAACATCATTTCTCCTTTCTCTCTCTCTCTCTCTCTCTCTCTCTCCCCCCTTGTCAATCTTTGTCACTCTCACTCTTTCTCCCAAAACCATAAAATTGAATTTTTATGAATTAAATGTACATATAATTTGTCCCCAAATTTTCTTCTATTAATTTTCCTTCTAGTCCTTGAATTATTTATTTCTAGATATCAATATGAACATAATATAACTAAGATCTCAAATAATTGAAATTTTCTCAAGAAATCCATTGTGCACCCTACACTTGTCCTTTATTCTCAATTTCATAATTTAGCTCAGATAACAAACAATTCAACACTATCATAAGTAAATCTCTAATAGAATTATATACAATACATAGATCTTGAGTTCTTGATGAGTAGTCAATTTTGTTTAAAACCACAGGAAACTACCCTAATGTGAAAACTCTAGATAACTAGTATATTTGAGCATGGGACTCTAGTTCCCACCTATGCTATGTCAAGAACTGTGAAGGCTTCACAACTTACCTTACTTGCAAGCTAATAAGTTAGGGGCTATATCTTACATCAACTTTTTAACATTTGACCCAGAAGTACAAAGAAGTCCTGCAGAGAATCACTTAAATTCCATGTTCAGTTCATAGCTACATTGACTCCAC
Source organism: Cheirogaleus medius (assembly GCA_008086735.1). NCBI lineage: Eukaryota > Metazoa > Chordata > Mammalia > Primates > Cheirogaleidae > Cheirogaleus > Cheirogaleus medius. The sequence continues at coordinate 12,651,112 of VBSM01001483.1, forward strand.
TGTGAAGCAGCAACCCTGCTTTCTCTCAACAATCAGGATCAATTAACAAAGGCAATACAGTAATTATCTTGCCTGTGAGTTAACTGATGCTGAATTCAAAATGGATCTTTTGGCAATTTCACATATATTTGTGTGTGCGCATGTGTGTGTATGTGTGTGTGTGTGTGTATATTGACACTCTAAACCAGTAGAGCCTAAATTTTCTGGGGCTGAAAGCAAAATGTTTATCATCACTGATGATAATTGGAGGGGCCACTTTAATTTCCATTGTTTGGTTCATTACCTTGTGTACTCTAGCTATAAAATAGATGGCACCATATGCTGGTCATTGATTTGAAGCATATACTGTACCTTTTAGGAAAAATACCCAAAATAACAATATATTGTCACCCAATGGCACCATGCCTACATCTTCAATAGGCTATTTCACAGTTTAACGAGGCTATTTCTGTGTGTGGTGATACATAGTAAGACTAGAAAGTATCATGGGCAGGATGAGATTTCTTTACTTCCTTTGATGCAAATATGTGTGTGGATACCATGATGATAAATAAGGGATTCTGTAAGTTCATAGATTATGTACTGATATAAGTACAAAAAGCTAATCCATATGCAGAGTAACTGTTTATCCCTATGAAGACAACTCACTACTTTCTCAATGATGTAAAGAATTATTTATAATCAACCTGCCTATTAGGCTATTGACCTCTTCCTCATAAGGATGTTATGTTGGGTTCTCAGCATTTACCTTTGCCATTGGCAAGTTGGACACATAGGAGTTGGAGTGGAGAATCAGTACAAAAACTAAAAAATAGTGACTTACCTAAGGTGAATGGAAAATCAGGGCAAGCTCTTTTTCTCATACTCACTTATTCCCAAACCTATATTATTGCTCACATCATTTATATAATGTTCTGTCCCAATTCGATACAATAATCTGTGAATAAATGTCTGCATTTCCTTTCCCATTCATACCTTATTGGCTATCAAGGAAATTTTCAGACAAAATCCTCTCTAAGATTGTATAGCCAGATGATTCTATTTTAGCCCAAATGGCTAGATTACATGTTTTCATCTGCCTTTGTCACATTGAAAGTCAGAAAATTGTTTCAAAATAAGAAATTTGAAACTTGTCTTAAAATGGTTTTGAGTATAATTTTGGCATTGCCAAAATAAATTTAATAATAATAATAAACAATTTCAAGGCACTTTGCTGTACATTTTTTACATGTAAAAACTTATTTAATTCTCATACCACCTGAAGAGTTAGGTAGTAAGTCACACTCATTTTACAGATGAGCAAGTCACACTCATTTTGCAGATGTAGTTAAATCACACTTATCTAAGGCATGGTGGTTAAGGTACTTGTCAAAAGTCACATAGCTATAATCTGGTGGAGTAAGGATTCAAACTCAGGCCTTTTGGTTTTAAGTACATGTTTCTATCTTCTTAGCTCTATGTCCCACACTCAGCCAACACTGGTACTTTTTTGCTAATATAATCTCATTTTTAACTTTCATTATTAATCTTCTTCCTACTTTGCTGTTGAATCTCTAGGAGAAAAATAAGCACACAGTCTAAAAATGCTCATATTTAATACATGCTGAATTAGGCTGCATTTTATTTCTTTATCCTAATGTAAATCTTAATGAAATTTTTTCCTTTACTTTAGGCACTGATATCTTGTTTTCATCATCATTAGAGCTTCAAAAAACCCTCAGATTTAATTTGGTAATGTTCATGTTTCTTATCAATCATTCCATCACATATAGTCTCAAATAACATATGTCCAAAGTCTTTGATTTATCTAGAGATATTCCTGTGTCCATTTTTTATCTCACATAAAAAAATCATCATTCTATTTTGTGGCATAATGAAGATTTTACAACTTTTGACTGCTCTGAGCCTGGATATCTAAGGAGATTTGAGAAAATTAAATTATTGAAAATAGAATAAAAACATTGCAACATTACTGATCACATGAGTGAGCCATGGTTTATATGTATGTTGGTAACAAGTGTTGGTTCAAGTTGGTATATTAAATTGGCGGGAGAATTAATACAATAGGAACTTGTCAATGGAAAAGAAGTCAAACTCCATAAAATAATTTAAATAGGTTTATTCTGAGCCAAGTTTGAGGACCATAGCCTAGAACCATGCCCTAGAAGCCTTGAGCAAGTGGACTCACTGTGGCTGGGTTGCAGTTTGGTTTTATACACTTCAGGGAGACAGGGGTTACATGTAAAGTCATAAATTAATACATAGAAGGCATACCATTGGTTTGACCTGAAAAGGGAAATGGTGGGACATCTCATGGGAAGGAAGGCTTACAGGTTATAGGTGGGTTAAAAGACTCTTTGATTTGTAATTCAAAGAAACAAAGCTTTGTCTGAAGGCCTGGATTGTTTTAAGTTAAGATAAGGAAGTCTGTTAATCAGAGACAAACCACAGGCCATATACCCAGACTCAAGTGATTTTTTATGTAAATTGAGAACCTACAGGTTTGTCTTGTATAGCCTTTGGCCTGTTAAGGAGTTATTATACAAATAATATCTCCAGGAAGGGAGGGGGCATGATGAGGTATGTCTGACTCCCTTCTCATGACCAGTAACTCAGTTTTAGGGTATCCCTTTGGACAAGAGGAGGGCCATTAAGTCAGCTGGGGGAAGCTTAAGATTTTATTTTAGTTCACAAGCCAAATGAATGTTTGCCAAATATAGGGGATAGCTTTTGGCTTCCTGATTGCTACTCTGGAGTCATTTAATCTTTCAATTGAATACATTGGAATGGGAAGTAGGGATAAGTAGGAAAGATATGAAAGATATGAGAAATATTTCCCCATTTTTTATCAGTATATTCCATCCTGTCTACAGATGCTCACAACAATGTAAAGACCATGCCAGCAATATTAACTAAGAACATTAGTTTCAAATTGCCTATAGCATCCCATATCTGTGGATGGTCTCAAGAAAAACAGTACGGGCAATGTAGATGGATCCATATCTTAACAGAAAAATCTAAATGATACTTTAATAAGGAGTGGAATTGAATTACCCTGGGGTGCTTTTGTGAAATAATAACCACAGATCAAGCCTTTCTCCCTTCCTCTGAGGCAAGCAGGAGTTGTACCTCTTTGGTGAGCAAAACAGCTGCACTAGCTTTTTAAATACCAATACAATTAGCATAAAACACTATAACAGAACAAAATGGTCACAGCCAAAAAGCCACCTGCAAACATTTAAAATTCAAAGAGAGAATATTGCCATTTAATCATAGAGATAGTCACATTTAACAATGACATTTTTTTAAACCATTACTAAGAAGGAAGTGTGGCTGATTTGTAAAAGGAAAACAAAAAATACCATCTCCACAGTCAGAAAGAATCTTCACAGGAACAGATGGCACAGAGTGGAAAGCCAGTGTAAGTCCTCCTAACCACTCAATGTAGACTGTTCACCTGAGGTATTTATTTGATCTGGGTTGCTCCTTTGATTTACACAAAATAAAACACAACTCTCTTCTCTCATCTGCCTGTTTATTTCCTCATCTTTCCTTTCTGCTCATGAAGTCTTCTAACTTAAATTTCTCTATTGTTTGCATCAGTTGTTTAAATTGTGTCTCCCAAAAAGATATATCTAAGTCCTAACTCCCAATACTGAGAATGTGACCTTACTTGGTAATAGGGTCATTGCAATTGTAATGAAGTAAAGGAAAGGTCATGCTAGATTAAGGTGGGCTTTAAATCTTTATGTCTTTATCCTGGTGTCCTTTTAAGAAGACACATGGAATGGGTACTGTGGCTCACACATGTAATCTCAGCACTTTGGGAGGCCAAGGCAAGAGGACTGCTTGAGGCCAGCCAGGAGTTCAAGACCAGCCTGGGCAACATAGCAAGACCCCATCTCTAGGAAAAAAAAATTAGCTGTGTATGGTGGCGTGTACCTGTAGGCCCAGCTACTTGGGAAGCTGAGGGGAGAATAAGAGATGCAGAGAAGGGACGAAGAAGGCCATGTGATGTTGCAACTAAAAATTAGAGTCATGCATCTGCAATCACACATCTACAATTGTCAGCAAGTATTGCTGATGTTAACAAAAGACTATGAGATCCACAGAGGAGGAGAAAAAAAGACTTTATTTTCAAAGGGAGAAAGAAACTTAGTATCCAGGAAGCACAGGTTTCAGGGAAATTGGAAAGTGCAAGCTCTGCAGAAGGAAGGTGGAAGCTGGTATATATATGCCTTACAAACTCAGTCTTTCATACATATTGAGTGAGGTTGGGGAAATTCAATGCATATTCATGAAGGAAGTCAGGTGCTTGTGCAGTGCTTAAATATATATATAGCATGCATCCCATGTTCACTTTGGGGTGGGGTTTTAGCATTAAAATGAGGTCAAATTTGGTTCTTTACATCAAGAGGTAAACTTTTCATTCTTGAAGTTATTTTATGCTAAATATAGCATTCACAGATGACAGTTATTTTCATTCAGTATTTGATAAATGTTACTTCCCTCTGATGGACATAGTTTCAGATGAGAAATCTGCTGTCACTCAAATTGTTGTAATGTGTCACTTTTCTTGGCTGCTCTCAAGGTTTTTTCCTTTGTTTCTAGTTTTTAGAAGTTTTATTAGGATATATCTTGGTTTGAATTTCTTTGCAATTGTTTTTTCTATTTAAGCTTTGCTCAGTATCTTCAATCTGTAAGTTGATGTCTTCCACCAAATCAGGGAAGATTTAAGGCATTATTTCTTTAAGTAATTTTATAGTCTCACTCTTTCTTCTCCTTCTGGGACTCAGATGACACAAATATTAGGTCTTTTCTTATTTATTGTGTCATAAGTCACTAAGACATTGTTCATTTATTTTCAGTCTACTTTCTCCTTTTTGGTCAGAATAGACAAACTATATTGATCTGTTCTTAAGTTATTAATTTTATCCTTTGTCATTTCCACTCTATTATTGAGGCTATCCAGCAAGTTTTCTACTTCTGTTATTGCATTTTTAATTCAATAATTTCCATTTGGCATTTTTTATAACTTCTATTTCTTTGCTGATATGTTCTAATTTTTAAAAATTTATATCAAGAAAATCTATAATTGGTTGTTGAAGCATTTTTCAGTTGGCTGCTTCAAAATCTTTGGCAGGTAATTTCAACATTTGATTTATCTTGGTATTGGCATCTGTTTATTTTCCTTTCTCTTTCCAGTTGTGATTTTCCTCTTTCCTGGATACTTCCTTTTGCATCCTGGACATTGTAGGTATTATATTAAGAGACTCTGGGTCTTATAAATCTTCTTTTTTTTAGCAGGCAGTCCCCTGTAGAGGTATAGTATGAGGTCCAGGTGTGTGTGTATGTTCAGCTGCCTGCTGGACCTCCCAACATTACCTGTACAAAAGTGGAGTGTTTACTCACACTTTCTCATTGCAGAAAAGAGATGAAAGTTCAGTTAGCCCTTGCCTCTGCTGACACCTTCCCGGTGAATGTGTCACACTGATTTTTACTTTTTTGTTGATTTTTATTTTTTTGTTGACTCTGAGTGAATGTGTAAGCTCTGATCCTCACTGGGCCCCTTGAACACCAGAGATAAAGGAAATAGAGAGTTGACACAATGTTTTGTAGCTACAGGGTAGAAGTGGAAGCACAGCTCCATGCTGGGCTTCATGATATTCTATGAGAAGGGAACAGAGAGTATCAACTAGCTGACTTCCCACCATCTCATTCCACTTCATTGTTGGTGGGTAGGGGTCAAGGTCCTGCTCCCCATTGTGCTCCACTGATTCAGGAGAGATCAGTAAAGCCTCATAGTGCCCAGCTCTGCCTCGTACCATCTCAGTAAGTCTTGCTTCTCCCAGGTAGGTGTGAAGAGTCTGCTCACTGCTGGATCTCACTGACATCATCTGGCATGAGGAGAATGGTAACACCACCTGCTGCTGACTGATGGAGGATGGAAGATCAGTTCCATGTTAAGTCTTACTTAGTAGTCTATACTACCTTGGCAGGGAAATTGGAGTATTCTTGGCTTCCACTGAATGGGTAATAGATCAGATCCCCACTAGCCTCACTGATACTAATCCTGCAGGGGAATCCACATACTGCCTACATCTGCCAGGCAGGGGATAGAAGATTAGCTCTTGCTGTCATCCTTGCAAACACCATCAGACTAGGGAATCAGAGTGCTTCCACCTGCTTCTGTGGTACAGTGTGCAGTGTTAGAGTAGACAATCAGCTTGTTCTTGATCTCACTGAATTTGAGGGGGAGGGGTATAGCTTTTCCACTGTTTCATTTGTTTTGGGCTGGAGTAGGGCAGCCATTGCCAAAAATATTCCTGTTCTTAGGCCACCTATTTTCCAGAAATTTGGCTAGAAAAAACTTTTTTTTTTCTTTTTCGTTTTATGTTTGTGCTTGTTGGCAGTTCTGCATAGCCCCAATCTGGGATATGTATAGGTGATAAGAAAACCAAGGTTTTATGGACTGAATTTTGTGCCCCCTCCAAATTCATGTGTTGAAGTTCTAACCCCTAATGTGACTGTATTTGGAGGTAGAGCCTTTAAGGAGGTGACTGAGGTTAAATGAGGTAATAAGAGTAAAGCCTTAATTCTAAAAGTCTGGTATCCTTATAAGAAGAGGAAGAGGCACTAAAATGTTCTCTCTCTCTCTCTCTCTCTCTCTCTCTTTCTCTCTCTGCAAGCACACAAGGAAAAGATCACGAAAGAACACAATATGAAAGCAACCATCTGCAAGACAAGGAGAGAGGCCTCAGGAGAAATCAAATCTGCTAACACCTTGATCTGAGACTTCTAGCCTCTAGAACTGTGAGAAAATAAATTTCTATTGTTTAAGCTACCCAGTTTGTGGTATTTTTTGTGATAGCCTGAGCAGACTAATACACTAGGGAACTCAATACCATGTTATTCTTCAAGTCCCAAGGTCCCTAGGCAGCTCACCTTGTTTCCACATTTCAGAGTCTTATTATGCTTGTTTGTTGTGTTATATTCAGGGCTTTAGTTGTAAAAGGGAGTACCTGGACAGAGGGGGATCTTCTCCAACTTGTGTGGCACTGAAAGTCTCCTGCCCTGTAACTTTGGCGCAAACAATTATGGGTCACCAAGCAGAGTAGAAATTAATGATATTATGTAAAACTTTTGCAAATGATATGGATAAAATAAACAGGTTGACAATAGATATGTGTCAGGATTAGATATCTTTTATGTGAGCCTCATCTTTCAATTCCTATACCCTCAGCATGAATGTAAATAAAGTAAGCATCCCATTCTATCTGCACTTCATTGTTCTTATCTCTGTTAGTTTATTCTCTAAATAATATGTCCACTTAGAGACCCTAACCAGCTTAGATACCTGGACTTGTTTCTTCTTTGTTAATTCATGCATCCTGGAGGATTCAGCTTGCTTTAAGAAACAAAGACCTGTCTGTACCTTTGTTATATATCTATATAGATATAGCACTGTAAGCCTCACACTTGCTCTGTATGCATAGTAATTCCAGCTTATTGCTGTCAATTTCTACAGGGATTAAAAAATAATAGTAATGTTTTGGGATTTTTAAAAAATCAAATATCTCCATTATCCACAAGACACTTTAAATGTGCAAATAATAGACCATTATGGGATACAAGGTGCTTCCTGTGGCTTATGACTGAGGACAGGACCTTTTCCTCAGCCCTGGATATTGTAGTCTCTGAACGTGGGGGTCCAGCAACATATCTTCCTGATCTCCCATTATATTGCTCTATAAGTTAATTGTAAGGAGTAAGCAGCCCCAAAAGTGCTACCAACATCTATGGGATTACATGAGGTGACAACAAATGAAGCTTTGGCTTGCCCCCTTGTAGTTTAATCACATCTGAGAAGAAAATGAGCTCCTAGCTTCTTCTGCTTCTGAATGCAGACTTTGCTTGCACTTCCAACGTGCCTTATTGTCCTCATTATTTTGATAATATTTTTAAGTGCTCAGCCCCCCGAAAGTTTTTCCAATGGTGAGACTATAGAAGTGATTCTTAACCTCTATCCCCCCCAAGTTCATGTTCTTTCTGTTCTCCCTAAAGATAACTCAGAGTGGCCAAAATGTCATGGCGCTGTGAATTTTTTAACATCTTGTGTTGAACTAGAGGCATATGGCAGACTTGCCATAGACCTGACAAGATTTGTTGCTTAAAAATACTTTATAAACACTTTTTAGATTCACACTAAGCTGATATTATTGTTATAATTAATAACCCAGGTGTTAGTTTCTTAAATTAAATTATAGAATTATAAAAAGTATAAGTGTTAGAATTATAAAAAGTATAAGTCCCCATTCTGCATCAAATAGAATGCAGGCTTACAAAAACCCAAGTAAATCACCTCAAGTCATCTAGGCTTAATAGTAAAGTCCAAACATCAGTGCTATCGTAATAAGAAACCTGAAATACTTTCTATCTGTAAAAGAATATTTACACTTTGAACTATATTTGGAGATGAAAATGGACCCAGCTATACACAAAGAGTCTATTAATTAAGACACAACTGGTTTAATTTTGGATAATCAACCAAGCCACAAAGGCATCCAATTTACCAGACTCTAGAGAGCAGTTTTTCAAAGATCATATTCCCTCACCTTATTTGTATATATCAGAGTCATGCTAGAAGGCTGAGCTAGAAAGGGTGCAGGAGGTCATATGATCTAAATCTCATTTGGAGATGAGAAAATTGATACTCAGAGAAGGTAAGTGGCTTATCCAAGGTTGCAAAACCAATTGACCCTGAACTAAAATTCAGATCTCTTAACTCCCAGACAAATAATATTTTTATTATATCAGTGATTCTCTTATTTTAGGTGGTCTACAAGAATCACTTAGAGGGCATGTTAAAATGCAGACTGCTGTGTCCCACTCTCAAAGATTCTGATTCAGTTGCTCTGCAGTGGGACCCAAGAATTTGTATTTTATACCACATCCCATATAGCTGCTGATGCTCCTGGTCTTGGAAACCACTTTTTGAAAACCATCATTGCAGTATTTTTCTCTTATATTTTTAGACTATTTTATTTTTAAAGTACTTATATTTGAACTTTATATTTTGGAGAATTGTGAAAATACACAGAAGTGTACAAGGAATTCTCACAAATCTATCAAGCACCAACGACAGTCCAACAATTGCCAATCTAAAGGACCTCTAAACATACCACCTTTTTATGCACTTTTCTGGGGGTACAGGAACTCTCATAAGTTCCAAAAGTTTAATATAAATATGTTTTGTCCTATTGCCCTAGTCATTTTCAGTTTGCAGTTATTTAATATATACTGTCTTTACAACTTTATGAAAACATGGAGACAGTGGTTACCAGCTTCCATATCTCAGTGAGAGAAATGGAGACTCAGATGGTTATTAAGTAGCTTACCTAGAACTCAAATTGAAGTTTGACCCCAGAATTCATCTTTACAGATATTATTACTCAATTTCTTCAATTAAAGTCAAATGCATATGATTTTAAGACAAAATGACTTCACTAGCCTCACTTATTTCTATATGTGTAGCCAGTAATGGTAACACAACCATAGCACTTGTAGGAAAGTGTACAATGATTAATGGCCCAAGAATATGCATCCCTACTGATGGGGTGGAGACAGTTTCATTTACAGTCAAACTCTCAATGCGGTTAGTTGTTATAAAGATTTAGATTCCACCACCTGACTTCAATATTTATGCCGAAGTATGAGGAGTTCTTCCTTCTGTTTAGGACCTGAGTCTCCCTAGGATTCTGTCTCTTGCTTTCAGAAAGGTGGATACCGTTTGTCATTTATGTGCCTCCAACAAATTGTGAAGCTTAATGAACTATCATTAGCTTTACATATGACTGTTTATTTATAGTAGCATATGTCTCTAAATAGTTCTGTATTATATGCATATATTCATACTCATATTCATATACATTATGAGAAATTCATATGCAATTATGATTCAATATGCAAAGTCATAAAACACCTATGTGTGTCAAATAAAATGCTACTGACCATGTGTTATAAAGTCTTACCTTAATCTCCTAATCCATGTATTGTTCTAACAGTTACCACTTTTGAGACACAACTAATTAGTCAGTGCTATCACATGCCTCTCTGATTGTGGTAAACATCATGCTCTGGACATTTTATGATTAGCACAGAACAAAATCAAAGGTCAGAGAAACTCTATTAAAATAAAGCTTAGCAGTTAACAGTACTTTCTTACCACTGACCTGTGAATTTGTTATGTGATTCTGATTTCTTCTCTTCAAGATTATTAATTTGGAATAATAGTGAATGGTTTTAGGGAATTTTGTGAAATGACAGCTCTTTTTACCTAAGATCTATGAAAACAAATGAAAACATTTAATTTATATTTTTTAAATTAAAAATGTTAACTTCCAATTCAAATTGATGATTAGTATTGGAAAAGGTGCTCCACGTCTTTAGTCAACAGAAAATGCAAGTTCAAACCTAAATAAGGTATAACAAGGCCACTATAAGAACAAAAGGACTGACAACACCACGTGTTGACAAGGGTATAGAGTAACTGCAACTCTCACACATTGCTGGTCGGAGGGTAGATTTGTAAGACTACTCTGGAAGTCTCTTTGACAGCAAATAGTAGAGCCAAAAACAAATATTAATACCCTAGCATCCAGCAATTCTACTCTTGGCTATATACATAACAGAAATGTGTACACATGAGCAGCAAGACATATTCACAAGAACGATCTTGGAAGTTTTATATATAATGGCCAAAATCTTGGAACAACATAAATGTCCATCCACAAGCGAAGCAATAAAAATATGTAATATGTCCATACAATGGTATATAATTCAGCAATAAAAAAGAATTAACCACCGATATATGCAAAAATATTAATGCATCACATAGGCAAAATATTGTGTGAAAGAAAACCAAACTAAAAAGAGGACAAACTATGATTCCATTTACATGGAGTTCAAAGCAGCCAAAACTATTCCATAATGATAGCATTTGAAATTGCCATTACCTTCTGGGGAGTATTAACAAAAACAGAACACAAAGAAGCTTTCTGAATAGCTGGATATGTTCTATATTTTGATCTGGGACACATGTAAAAATTTATTGAGCTTTGTACTTGAGATTTGTTTACTTATTAAAATATTTTTACAAAGATGTAAAATTATTTATTTGAATATTGTAGAAATATCCCATTGAAGTAACATCTCAGGACTGGCTGATTTCCAAGTAACCTTTCTGAGTCACCAAGTCATATTTCTAGAGGTTCTACATGAGCAATATAATTTAAATGCTGATTTCAGGAACAAGTGATGCTGAAATGTAGATTTAGTACCATCTCTTTTTATTATAAAGTTTGACTTAGTCATTTTCTTTTCTTAAACACAGAAGTTAACAACTTAAAAACAATTTACAACATATATATATATTCACTACAATTTACATAACTCCTTGTAAGCTATTGTTCAACTAACTATTAGAATGTATCCATTCTTGAACTATCCTATGAGTCTATAAAGAGTGTTACTTAATAAAATATTTATCCTTTTTGAGATTCATAAAAATAAACTTCTTATAAATGTGTTATTTTATATTTCTTACAAATTTTATTTTCAATATAGCGTATCATTATTTCAAAAAAGGATAAATCATATGCATACCTGGAAGGAAAGTACAACCCCCATCCCTAAGCCATACTCCAGATGGGACTATTTTCTAATTGGGCTTGACTATCTTACAAAGGCACATAAGCAAACTTGACATATTATTAAATGTGTCACCTCTCCTAATTCTCAACATTACCATTGCTGAAACTAGGTATAATATAGAAGAAGGTGTTTCATGTCAGTAGAAGTGGTAGAGCCAGAAAATTAATTGGATTCCTTTTAAATGAATCTCCTATAGATCAGCAGATTTATTTAGGGTTACTTAAAAAGCACTTAACATTCCATTAGTGACAAACTTTGATTTATGTCAGCAATATAAGACATTCTTCAGCCATTTATTTTAGTGTAAGAAGTCATTGCAGAAAAAAGTGCAATTATTTAATATCTAAGAAACAAATACTAAGACAAAACTGGGATACTTTTCTTACAAAAGTATAGACATTATGCTTGAGTCTTCATTTAATCCAAGCATTTGGCTGTTTTACTTTGATAAGTTAGTTTATGATCATGAAAGATAAAATGATTTGTTTTAAAAGAACATTAACATAGTTTTACAAAGTTCATAGCTATGATTTAAGTGTCACTTGCTTAGAGCTATTAAATGGGGAGGATAGGAAATGCTTTTGGGGGTTTCCCAAGCCAATGTTTGGGACATGGACACTAGACATAAAGAAAGGCATGTCCTCAAATGCTGGCGAATCTTTGAGAGGCCAGCATTTATAAGTTCATTACTTCAAAGTGCCCTTCACCTTGACTGTATTGGGTTTAACCTCAAGCCCCTAAACTTTAGAATTTCTTAGTCATTCATAGGATTGAGACAGATAGCAGAAAAATCCCAAAGGTGTCATGCTGAAAATTGACTTCCCACAGAATGGAGGAGAGAGGTGAATAGCCCTGAGCTTCTTTTGACTTTTGGAATAAATGGACGACAAGGATGTTGGCAGAAGATGAAAACACCCATGCTATTTTTTCCTCTGAGTTAATTAAATAAATATGAAGATAGATTTCTTCCTCTGTGGAGATGGAGTAGATGTATATTTTTTTCTTATTCTTCCCACTAAGTGTAACTAAAATGACTTACAAGTTATTGAAGTATATAACCTAAAGATGGAGAGAGGAGAAGAAGGTAGATAAGCTAAGGATCTCTCAACTCAAGGAACAACATGGTGGTGAGTTCCAAACAAAAGCCTGTACCTCTTTAGAGAAAAGACCAGGAAAAGTTCAGCCTAGCAGACAGAAAACTTTTAGACAGTAACTGCTGTATTCCAGCTAAACACCATAGAAAATACTGAGGGAAGCCTCACCCTCACCATTAAAGACCAAATGGAAGTCCAGACTTTCACACTCACACTCTTCACACTCACACTTGTCAGGCAATAATGAGGTGCCAGAACCCCTCACTGAAGTGGTGTCAGAGAAGACCAAGTATGGAGCAGGGATTTTATATTCATCCTTGCTGGGTGATAATAAGACTATACTCCACTCACAATGTCATGGGAGAACACATGGAGGGCCTACATGTCCACTTATACCCTGCATTAACAAGACATTTCTGCCCCTTTCACCTGGGGTGGTAACAGAAGAGGGATAGGAAAGAAGCAGGACTTTTACCGCATCCCATCTGTAATGACACCCTCTTTGTAGTGTCACTGAAGGCCATGTGAGGAGCAGTAACCATGTACTCCTACTATTCAGCAGAGAGATTTCAGTGGGAAGAAGGGAGTAAAGAGCTAGAACTTCTACCCCACCCAGCAGCAAAAAGAAGCACCTCTACCTTGAGTGTCAAAAGAGGCCACGTGGAGAACCTGGACCTATACCTCTACCTAGCTGTAAAACTGTGATGTCCCCATTCCCTTGCTGGACTGCTGTCATATGAAACCAACTAAAACAAAGTTTAAATACGATTCAGAATCTCATAACATGATACTGAAAATGTCCAAGTTGTAAGTTAAAATAAAATCATCCTTTATACCAAGAACAAAAAAGTCTCAATCTGAATGAAAAAAAACGTTGATCAATAGATGCCAAAACCAAGATTACAGAGATGTTAGAATAATCTGACAAATATTTTAAAGTAGTTGTCCTCAACAAATAATGAAATCTTAAATAACCATTATGAACATGTTTGAAATAAAAACAATAGAAAGTATCAACAAAGAAATAGAAAGTCTCAGCAAAGAAATGGATAAGCAAGAACCGAGTGGAAATTTTAGAGCTGAAAAACAATAATGGAAATAATAAAACCCAATAAATGGGCCCAAAAGCAGAATGGAGGGGACAAAAAATGGACCAATGAACTGGAAGATAGAACAATAGCAACTATCATAATTGCATAACGAAAAGAAAGTAAAGTTACAAAATTAACAGAGCCTCAGGAACATTTCTATCTATATTAAAATATGTAGTATTTATGTCATCTGAGTCCTGGAAAGAGAGCAGAAAAAAGATAGTGTAAAAATGTACTTGACATACACATACAGATATGATAAGTTGAGAAGACTCCAAACAGGAAAAACCCAAAGAAATCCACACCAACACACATTAGTGTCAAACTTCTAACTAAAAACAAAGAAAAAATTTTGAAATCAGCTACATAGAAATTATACCTTACATAAAGACAAACAGAATGACAATGGATCTATTCTTGGAAACCATGAAGGCAAAAAGGAAGTGGACCAATATTTTTCAGGTGTGGAAAACTTATGAACTGTCAACCTAGAATCCTATATCCAGTTAAAATTTTGCCCAAGATTTAAGAGGAAATCAAGATTAAATTCTTAGATGAATGAAAATTAATGGAATTTTTCACCAAGAGACCTATTCTAAAATAATGCCCAAAGGAAGTTCTCTAAAAAGAAAGGGAATTACAAAAGAACAAATATTAAAACATAAGAAAGAATATAGTGAGCAAAAATATGGGTAAATACCATAGACTTCCTTTTTCCTCTTGAGTTTTTCCAAATTATGTTTGTTATTGGAATGAAAAATTATAATGATGTCTAATATGACTCAACATACATACAGAGGATATATTTTAAACAATTATATAACAAAGAAGGAAGAGTAAATGGAGGTAAAGGAAGGTAAGGATACTATACTTCACTCAAACTGATAAAATGATGATACTAGGAGACTGTGATAAGTTATGAATATATAATATAATAAGACAGCAACCATAAAATTGTTATACAAAGAGGTACTCTTTAAGATACTGTCAATGAATCAAAATGGAATTAAAAAATGTTCTAGCAACACGCAAAAAGACAAATAAGCAGAGAAACAAAAAATGAAGTAAACAAAGAGAAACAAAAAAAATGTCACATTCAAGCTTTAATGTAGCAACAATTACATTAAATGTAAATTATCTGAGTATAGTAATTAAAAGACAGAGATTTGCAGAATGGGTTAAAAAGCAGGGCCCCAGTATATGCTGTCTATAAGAAATTCACTTCAAATATAATGATATAGATAGGATGAAAGTAAAAGAATAGAAAAGAAATATCATGCACACAGTGATAAATGAAAGAAGTAGATATATTAATAATAAATAGTTAACATAGACTTCAGAGCAAATAAAATTGCCAGAGACAGAGTGACATTTAATCATAAAATAGTCCATTCATCAACAACAGAACTGCACAATATGTGATTAAAACCTGATAGAACTGAAAAGAAATATAGACATATTCATAATTACATTTGGAGACTTCAATGCTGCTTTCTCAATAATTAGTAGAACTAAACTAAACTAAAACTAAAAATTATTTTTAAGTACCTAGAGAACATATACCAAGTTTGATCATATGTGGGCCATAATAACCTCAACAAATTTAAAAGAATTAAATTCACATAGAATGTGTTCTCTGACCACAGTGGAATCAAAGTAGAAGCCAATTACAGAAAGAAAACAGAAAAAGCTTCAAACACAGGAAATTAAACAACATACTTCTAAATAATCCATGGGTCAAAGAGGAAGCATCCAGGAGAAAAAAACACATTAAATAAACATGAGAGTATAACATCAAATTTGGGGAGACATAGCTATGACAATGTTAAGAGGGAATTATGTAGAAATAAATACATATATTAAAGAAGTAGAAAATCTCAAATCAATAATCTACCCATTTCAAGAGCACAGAAAAGGAAGAGCAAAATAAACCTAAAGAAAGTATAAGGAAGGAAATAATAAAGATAAGAGCAGAAATCAATGAAATTGATTGAGATTAGGAACAAGGCAAAGATGTCTAGAACTAGAACATGGTTCCAGATCTTTTCGTCAGTGCAATAAGGCAAGAAAAGGAAACAAAAGGCATATAGATAGGAAAGGAAGGACTAAAACTGTCCATATTTGTAGATGACATGATTGTCTATGTGGAAAAATTTCAAGGGATCAAAACTGCTAGAACTAACAAGTGAGTTCAATATGGTCACAGAATATAAGATAAACATAAAAATTCGTTGTGTTTCTATATATTAGCAGTGAATATATGGGCACCTAAATTAAAAATGCAATGCAAATATACAATTGCTTTAAAAGGAAGAATTTAGGTATAAATCTAACAAAATTTGTACAAGACTTGGATTCTAAAAAATGCTAAACACTAATGAATGAAATTAAAGAAGATGTAAACAAATGGAAAGCTATGCCATGGTCATGGATTGGAAGACTCAACATAGTAAAGATGTTCATTCTCCTCAAATTGATATGCAAGTTTAAGGAAAATTCTATCAAAATCCCAGCAAGATTTTTTGAGATATAGACAAGATTATTCTAAAGTTTACATGGAAAGGCAAAGAAATTAGAATATATAAAACATACATGTAAAAGGAGCATAAAGTGGGAGCTACCAGTCTATACAATTTCAAGATCTGTTATATAGCTACATTAAGAAAGACTGTGTGTAACTGGTTGAAGGATAGTCACACAAATGAATGGAATAGAATAGAGAACCCAGAAATAGACCCACATAAATATGCTGAACTAATTTTTGACAAAGATACAAAAAGTATTTAATGTAAAAATGGTAGGCCTTTCAACAAATGATGCTGGAGCAATTGGACATGTAGGAACAAAACAAAAATAATAATGAATTTCAAACTAAGTCTCACATCATGTACAAAAATTAACTTGAAAAGAATCATGGATTTAAGTGTAAACCTTAAAACTGCAAACATTTTTGATGAAATAAAAGATATAAGACAAAATCTTATGGATCTGGAGCTAGGCAAAGTGTTTCTAGACCTGATATCAAAAGCATGACTCATGAAAAGAAAATATTGATATAGCAGACTCCATAAAAATTAGAAACTCTTGCTCTATGAAAGGCTCTGTTAAGGGGATAAAAACACAAAGAAGAAAATGGAAGCAAATAGTTGTAAACCAAACTATGTACGAATTTGGCAAAGGACTACTATCTACAATATATTAGAATTCTCAAAACAACAGGAAACAGCAACAAAAACAAAGCAATCTGATTAGAAAATGAGAAAAAAAATGAAGATACACTTCATGAAAGGGGAAATAAAGAGGGCAAGTAAACGTATGAAAATATATTCAACATTATTACCCATTTTGGAAATGCAAATGAAATCACAATGTTGTATCACTATACACCTATTAGGATGGCTAAGATTAAAAATAGTGACAACACCAAATGCTGGTGAGGATGTGGAGAAACTTGATCTCATATACATTGCTGGTGAAAATGGGAAAGGGTATAGCCACTCTGGAAACGATTTGTCAGTTTTTAATATAACTAAATGTGCAACTACCATATGACTCAGCAAGTGCACTCTCAGGCATTCGTCCCTAAAAAATAAAATGTGTATTCAAACAAAAATCTGAACACAAAAGTTCGAATTTACTTGCAATAGTCAAAAAGTGTGAACATGGGGGGGAGGGGGGAGGGGCAATGTATGTAACCCAAACAATATTTGTACCCCCATTACAAGATGGAATAAAAAAAAAAAATTAAAAAAAAAAAAAAAAAAAAGTGTGAACAATCCAGATATCTTTCAATTCTTTTTTTTTCAGTTGTTGAGTGGTTAAACACATTGTTGTAGATACATTCCATTGAATATTACTCTGCAATAAAAAGGAATAGATTTATACACATAACCTGAATAGATCTCTGGAGAATTATGCTGAATGAAAAAAATCCAATCCCTAAATGGCACATAAACTGTATGATTTCATTTATATAATATTCTTGAGAAGACAGAATTATGGAAATGGAGAACATATTTATTAGTGGTTGCTAGGAGTTAAAGAGGGAATAGGGATGGCATGGAAGGGAGCTTGGCTATAAAAGGACAACATTGAAGAATCCTTGTAATGGACCAGTTGTGTGTCTTGACTATATCAATGTTGATATCTTTCTGTGATATTGTACTATAGTTTTGCAAGATATTACCATTAGGGGTAACTGGGTAAAAGGTATATGGGATCTCTCTTTTTATTTTGTACAACTGCACACACACACACATACACACACACACACTAGAATATTATTCAGCTTTAAAAAGAAATAAAATTCTGACACACACTACAACATGGATGAACCTTAAACACATTATGCTAAGGGAAATAAGCCAGTCACAAAAGGATAAATACTGTACACTTCCACTTATATGAGGTATCTAGAGTAGTCAAATTCATAGAGACAGAAAATAAAATAGTGTTTGCCAGAGGCTGTGGCAGGGGACATAGGGAGTTACTGTTTAATGGGTACGGAGTTTCAGCTTGGAAAGATGAAAAGAGTTTAGGAAATAGTGGTGATGGTTTTTGCAGCAATGTGAATGTACTTAATGCCACTGAACTGTACAACTAAAAATGGCTCAAGCATAAATTTTACATTATGTATATTTTACGATAATAAAAAATGTTAAAATGAAAACGTACTTGACTCAGATATATAGATAAAGTACCCCATAGTATTTGTTTATCTCTGTATCTGGTTGTATACTTTATCTTCTTCCCCTCAACTTGCTCTGAGCTTGGTAAAATGTGGAGGCTGTCAACTGCCTATATCCCTTATCTATATACCAGTATTCTTGTGTATCCCTTTTAAACAGGTTCAGAAGGAAATCCATAAGGTAAGCTCATTCAGAGTAAAGCATTAATACTTAAAATTTAAGTAGGAAAGAGAAACTTAGTAAAATCCATGTATAATCCATGAAACCCAAGGATAAGCAATACAGACTGACCTCCTTTGGCATATGAACAAGCCATTGGAATGTCATCAGAAAACAAACATTTCCAGTATCTCCAGTGTGTCTATGTAATTTGCCTTATTTCTCATTCTGAAGTCATGCTTTATTGATGTTTTCCTCGACACATTCATTGTGACCTTTCAACCCCAAATTTACCCAACTGAATAATTGAGACCAAATAGCTTCTCCAGTCCCAATGTTAAATTCCTAAAAAGAGAATCTGATGGTTTTTCCCAGGTCAACGCCATGCCTTTTATCTAATTAACTGTTGAGTCCTGTGGGAGAATGAACGTGGATATGTAGGATGAGTCCATTGATACTTGCCTTTTTGAAAGATATGATGCACAAAATAAACACATTGGCAAGAGAGAGTTATAAGCATGAATGAAGCAGAAAACTTTGGATGAACTCTTTCTTGGTATCTTACAAATGTCAGTGCTGTATAGCTAATACATGGAGTGGGAATGGATGGCCTTCTCTCTCTCTTACATAGATGTCAAAAGTTTCTTTATCGGTATTAGAAAATGAGAGGGTTTTGTCAGCTTCTATTAGTATCCCTTCCATATTCTCTCAACATTCACTGTCCAGTACCTGATAACTTTGCCTACTGAAAATTTCTGTCTAAGGGCTTTCTTTTACTCAAGTGTTAGTTAATGCCCTAAGAAAGTTAATGCTTTTATGAAACAGCCTTTAGTAATAATGAATGGGAATTAGAGATAAATACTGGATCAAACTTTCCTCTGGGGAAGGTGGGGGATAACTCAGGGGCATGTTTTATCTTGGGTTCCAGAGTTTCCCAGCAGAATGAGCCCCAGATGTCCATAGCAATAACCTTCTATTACCATACCCTTTTGGGTTTTTTTTTTTTTTTGCTTCCTCCCCTTCTGCATTTCACTTTCTAACTTCCCTAATGGTGCTTTTTTGGTCAATGCCCAAATAAACTACCTGACCTCAAATTCCCATCTAAGGGTTTTCTTCTTTGAGAATGCAATGTAAGACAGTGGCAAAAGACGTGAATTGCCAAACGGCCTGCATTCAGGGCTGGCATGATGGAGGAGAACAGGAGAGGCCAGTAATTGACAAAGATAGGAAAGATAAGCAGGAGCCATGAGAAAGCTTCAGGTCTAAAGTGAACCCAACCGAGTGAGGGCACAGAAAGTAAATATGGCTTGAACACTCAAGAAAGATCTGATCTGTGCAGAACAAGAGAGACTTCTTACAGAATAGGAGTCAAAATCTTCAGCCAGATCGTGGAGCAAGATCATTAAGAGACAAGTCGAGTAAGGCTCATCCCTTTGGAATCTTAGCAGGTGGGAACATAAAAGAAAGGCCCTGCTAGATGCCTGGAGACAGGATTTGCCATCTGTGGTCAGTGACTTGAAACATACTAGAGACGTTCCTCAGCTGAGGTCCAAGTGAGTGAATTAATCCATACATCTATATTAGTTTGCTTGAAGAAATGCTAATGTGTCTATGCATGAGGATACAGATTTCCTCACAAATTAAATCATTAGCTAATGTCTCACTTTGGATTAATGAAATGTTTATTATAAGACAAAATAATTGTATCCTTGTAGACGTATTTTTTAAAATAAGACTTTAAAGCTTTAGAAAGCACATTTTCAGGCTTAAAAACAGAGTACTTCAAGACTTTCGCTCAGGTACATGTTAAGGTATAAGCAAAGATATAAAGATCCAACATTCTGATATTCAGTGTGAATTTGTTCATTCTGTCAGAAAAGGGCATAAAAATTACTTAACCGCTCCTAAAATGTAGACACCAAGGCTCTTTTCAGTGTTAGCTAATGAGGAGGAGTCAGTTCCAATGTCGTTAACTAGTCAATTGAATTGCGAAGTTTTACATAACTCTTAAGTTTTACATAACTCTAAGCATTTCCTGTAACAGAGCAAAAAGAATTTTAGTAACTAACTATAATTTACATACTTAACCACCTCGGTACCAGTGTCAACTATAGTCAATAGCCACAGATGAACGCGCACAGCAACTTCAGCCGACAGCCGTGATATGACTTTTCTAATTTTTCATTTATCAAAATAAAATTGTGAACATTTAAAAATAACGTAATGAAAACATATATGTATATGTTACCTATTCTGATTTACATTACAAGTAAAGCTGCCTGTAAAGTAAAACAAGCTTTCAGTGCTTTAAAGCTTTCCTCGTCACACAAGAGCAAAACGGATTCGTCGTCAATGCACAGCACAAAGTATCGTGCGGGCTATGAGTGCCGGCTGTGGGCAAGGTTTCCCAGCCGGTGAGCGCGGTTCCGACGTGGTTAAATCTCTGGAAACTCCACAGCCACTTCCACTTGAAAGCAGTTGGATTTCCCTTATGAATTGACAAATCACTAATTGAATGTGTAGTTAAAAATTAATCTAGAGACACTAGTAAATATGGCATCCTATGTTTCTTCTTTGATGTACTCCCTTCTGCTTTACACATTTAGCAAAAATAGATTCAATTTAAAAATAAAGAATCAAAGAGACTTAGACAAAATAAACATATTCATAGAGCAGAGACAAAATAGAAAGCTGGAGTGGTTAACACAGACCTGAAATGAAAGATCATATTCCAAAGTAGGCAGTGGAAGTTGCAACTTCACCTCCTATGGGGTAAGAAGGACTAGAGGTCTTCTATGGAGTTGGCCTCACTGCTTAAGTCCAGGAGCTATGATTCATAAAAATTGGGTGAAGAAATACTGACAACTGCTGCCCGAGGCACAATTTATATGGAGCTGCCAGGCAATGTAAGCCTGAGGATACTGACATAGCCTCAGGACAGGGCTGCCAGAGGCTCACTAACCAGTCTTGTAAATCCTTCACATTCCTACCAAGGAGGAGGCCTGAGCCTTGATTATAAAATAGCCTTATAACTTCTTGATAGGAAGAACGAGCCAAGAGAATTAAAGAAAGATAAAATGATGCAAAGCAAAAAAAAAAAAAAAAAAAAAAAAAAAATTCTCCTTAAATAAGCCTGCGATCCATAATTCTAAAATACATGAAGAGATCTAAAGCTTATAAATACAACCAACATTTTAAGTGTTCTCATTACAAAAAATAAGTATGTGAGTAATGTATATGTTAATTAGCTCCATTTAGCCATTACACAATGTATATATATTTCCAAACAACATATTTTGCAGGATAAATACATATAATTTTTTGTCAATTAAAAAATAAATTAATTTTAAAAATCAAAAGAATATGACCAATAAAATAAACATCAGAACAGGAAGCATCTTCTGTCCATCTCAATTTTATAAAATAATTTGATAAAGGTTTTATAATAAGTATGGTTATGATACTCAGAGAGATAAAATAATAACATTCAGAAATGGGCAAGAAAATTAAATAAATAGTTACATATGTAAAAGGTGAATATAAAAATCAAATTTAAATATATCAGAAATAAAAATATCATCAAAATAGAAAATAATTTTTTTTAAAGATGGTAAGGTAGACTTTATTTAATGAGATGATGGTGACGGGTATAGGGACTGTTATAACGGGATCTTGCAGAGAGATTGGCCTCAACTCTGATTCCAGCAAAGACAACTGGGGATTTATAACCCAGGAGCAGGCTGGGGTCAGTGGGTAAAAATCAGACAAAGATAAGGATTTCTGGCTAAAAGACTTGATAGGATTATTGCTGAAGGCAGGCCCAGGTGATAAGATACAGAGGGTGGACAGATACAAAGGGTGGGGGATTTTCACTAAACTGATTTAGCAGAATTCTTCCTTAAACTAGATTCTACTAATGCAAGGATGGAGAGAGAAGCTAGATTCTACTAATGCAAGGATAGAGAGGGAAGTCCAAGGTAGGGCCTAGTCAAGCAGAGGACTCAGAAGAGCCTGACTAACATTTTGGTCAAAGGAGTCTTTGTCATCCCAGTGATAGGTGAAGAAAAACTTGCTCCTAATCTATGTGGGTCACATGCTTCCAGCACTTTATGAAACCCAGATCTGAGCATATTTCTCCAAGTTTCGTACTGTTAGAAGATTCAAGCTCTCCAGAGTAAAAAGACTGGAAATGACAAAGACTATGCCTTTGTGGAGTTTTAGTCTGATGATGTTCTAAGATAGTTGCCAAAATATTGAGCTACTTTTTTGGTGAAAGACTCCTTTAAGTGTCATTTTATACCACTTCAAAAAGTACAGGAAGAACTTTTTAGAGAGTGGAATGTTCCATTTTAAAAAGCCATCATATCCAGTGAAATGATATAATCAGAATTGTACCTTTCTAGAAAAACTACAGATGAGGAACGATTTAAAAAGAAAGAAAAATTACTCAGGAAGAGATTAGCCAAAAAAGGAATTGATTATAATTTTCCTTCACTGATTTTTACCAAAAAAAGAAATATTTCAAATACAGATTTTCAGAAATCAGCAAATAGTCAGGTTTTACCTAAGAAGTATAAAAAAGAGGTGTCAGGCATTCCTATGGAAAAAAAAAGTCTTTTATCTGAGGAATGCAAGCCCTTTTAAATTATCAGGCCTGGAAAGGCATTTAAATTATAATAGCAGTCACATTTCACTCCCCCTTGAGCTAAATAATTACCTCTTGAGGCCACTTGCTGCACCATCTCTAGACTAACTAACATCAAGTAGTCATAAAATTCCATACACCCTATAGTTCAACAATGTACAGCCAATCATTAACCAGTGTTATTTGTGTAAAGCAATGCGAATTCCTGAAAAACAACTTTTGTATTTGCCCCTCTCCTGATTCCTCCTTTTTTTCCTTGAAAACTTGAGCGTCTCTGTTGTTCTCTGGAGGACTCCCCAAGGCAACTTGGAAGTGTGTCCCTGGCTGTAGTCTTCAACCTTTGCACTTGAATAAATTCTCTTTAAACTACATTCTGACCTTTTTGATTATTTCAGGTTGACACTTAATACTTCTGAAAAGATGGTGAATAGCCAGGGCCCCACACCGGTTTGTATACCAACATGTTTAGAAAGATGAAAATCTGAAATGATATAAATGAATAATGATAATAAAGATAATGAAATAGTTGGAACTACTAGACCAACACTTACGTGCACATATGGAAATAAAACTCATTGTGTTATGTAGATAGTGAGGGATTCCAGGTCTCCTAGGGACAAAAAATGGGTGCTGTTGCCTTGGGGCAATCGCCCCACCTGGGAAGAAGGACAAGGGTGTGCCCCAGGCCTCCATCTTGGTCCTGCCCCACCCTAATCCTCTCCCGAGCAACTGCTATACCTGGGGGAGGAGGAAATACCCTATGAATTGGCCAATCATAACTTCGCACACCAGCTGCAAAAGAATACAGAGGACTCTCTAGCCCATGGGCCAAGCAGCATAGGTACCACAGAGTCCAGAAATTTACCTAGAACAACCTGCATGTGTAGTAAAGCAACTCCCAACTGTCCAATCAAAGTGGTTCCATGGTGACGTCTGAGCCACTAAGGAGGTCCCAGTCTACGCACACCAAGAACCAACATTTCAGACTAAAACCTGACAATTGGAAATCAAACAGGTGAGAGGGGGAGAAGGCGATGGGTAAATCCACAACTAACGGGTACAATGCACACTATCTGGGTGATGGGCACACTTATAACTTTGACTCAAACTGTACACAACCAATTTATGTAACCAAAATGTTAGTACCCCCTAATACTCTGAAATAAAACCCATAAAAAAAACACTAAGGGGGTTTTGAAGAGACAGAAAACATTTTTACCCTTTTTCACACCATTTTCTCTGTCATAATGTTATGGACTTCCAGGACGGTAGCATTTGTCAATTCTCAAATCCTTAATCTCCTACTTTTATTCCCCAACATGTTTTGCAAGTATTTGAAATTTAAAAATAAAGGCCATCCATTCTATTTTTACAAGCTGTTTCAGAAGCACACAAAGTAATCCTTTAAGATAGAAAATCTTCTTTTTCTAGTATTTTTTTTGCTTTGAATATACTGCAAGAGCACAAATCCTGATATTAGTCATGTATTTTGGATAACCTCAATTCACAGCAGTTTATGTACTAAAAATATTTATGTATTCCCTGATCTTGATGAGCACAATAGCAATGTTTCAAAAACCTTCCAGTGGGATGTAATAAAACTTGAATTGTGGCCCTGAATCAACTCAGTGTT
Organism: Cheirogaleus medius; assembly: GCA_008086735.1. NCBI lineage: Eukaryota > Metazoa > Chordata > Mammalia > Primates > Cheirogaleidae > Cheirogaleus > Cheirogaleus medius. The sequence goes on from VBSM01001483.1 coordinate 12,676,134, forward strand.
CAACTCTGTCTCTTGCTTGCTGAATTGACTTGGGCATGTTTCAAGAATAGAATAAAAGAACATTGCATTCCCTCTGGAGGAGGGGTAATACTAACCCACTTCTCAGGGAAGAGATGGCTGCTGACTATTTCAGCCCCAGGAAGGAGTGACCACTTCCCACTTAATCCTGCAGTGGGATGGGTGTAGGATGGGAAGGCAAGGGCTTTAGAACCTCCTATTAAAGACCAGGAAGGTCTCTAGGTAGAAGTTCAGGTCCTCAGCTCCAAGCTCAGGAACTTTGGGCTTTAATATAACAAACAGTGACCAGGCCCTGGGTAAACAGAAAATAAAATTAATAGACAGGATAAATTATAAACAGAACACTGTTGAGTAGATTATTATTGACTTGGAAGATAACACTGAATGCTTCACTTACCACACAGCAAAGACATAAAAAATGGAAAATATGTTGACAAGCAATTAATATTCCCACAAGACTTATTGAAATCATTTACACTTAAACTTCAGGCACTAATCATCTGGGATCTCTTTTCCAGAATATTGAGAAGCAGGCAATGGCAGGGAAGAAATATTTCATAAAATATTAACTGATAATTTTCTGACATTAAAGAAGGATGCAAGTATTCAATTGATAGTGCACTTTGAGTACCAATCAGAATAATAATAATAATAACTACATAATTACATCTATTGCTGAATACATAATAGAGAAATTTCAGAATATCAAGAATAAAAGAAAAAATCTTAAAAGTGAAAAAGGTTGATTTACCTAAAAGTTTATAATTTGACATACATCAGATTTCTCATTATTGACAAAAAAAGCCATAGAAAATGAGGTTATAACTTCAAAGTGCTGAGAGGAAAAATAATTATGAACACAGAATTCTATACTAAACAAAAGTGTCATTTGAAATTAAGGCCAAAATAAAGACACTTTTAGAAATAAAAAGAATTTGTCATAAACAAACCTTTATAATATTCACTTTGGTTAAAAGAAAGACCCTAAATGAATGCCATGTTTTTTTCTTCCTACAAGTAAATTTCAGTATTGTGTTTACTGGGAGGTTGGGTACAGCTCAAAACTTTCCTCAGGTTTCTTACAATCTCCCCTATCTTAGTCAATTTTGTTTTGCTATAACACAATACCACAGACTGTGTAATTCATAAATAGAAATTTTTCCTACAGTTCTGGAAGTTGGGAAGGTCAAGGTTGAGGGATAACATCTAGTGAGAGCTTTCTTGTTGCATCATCCCATGGTAGAAGGTGGAAGGACAAGAGAGTACAGGAAAGAGAAAGAGGAAGGAGGCTCAACTCATCTTTTTTTCAGGAGCCCACTCCCACAATAACTAACCCACTCCTATGATAATGGCATTAATCCATTCATGAGGATAGAGCCCTCAGGACCTAATCACCTCTTAAAGGTCCCACTTCTCAACACTGTTGCATTGGGGATTAAGTTTACAACATATGGATTATGAAGGACACAATCAAATGATAGCATTCTGCCCCTGGCCATCAAAATTTCTATTCTTCTCACAAGTCCAAATACATTCATTCCATCCTAATAGTACCAAAAGCCTTGACTTGTTCCAATAGCAATTCAAAAGACCAAAATCCAAAGTCTCATCTAAATAAGATATGGGTGAGGCTCAAGGCACGATTCCTCCTGAGGCAAATTCTTCTCCAGCTGTGAGCCTGTAAAATTAGTAACTCACATGCTTTCAAAATACAATGGTGTAATAGGCATGGGATAGACATCCCCATTCCAAAAGAAAGAAATAGGCAAAAAGAAAAGGGAAACTGGTCCCAGGTAAGTCCAAAACCCCACAGGGAAAACAACACTAGTCTTTTTTTTTTTTTTTTTTTTTTTTTGAGACAAAGTCTCGCTCTGTTGCTCGGGCTAGAGTGCCGTGGCATCAGCCTAGCTCACAGCAACCTCAAACTCCCGGGCTTAAGCAATCCTTCTGCCTCAGCCTCCTGAGTAGCTGGGACTACAGGCATGCGCCACCATGCCTGGCTATTTTCCTATATATTTTCAGTTGTCCAGCTAATTTCTTTCTATTTTTAGTAGAGACGGGGTCTCGCTCTTGCTCAGGCTGGTCTTGAACTCTTGAGCTCAAAAGATCCACCCACCTCAGCCTCCCAGAGTGCTAGGATTACAGGCGTGAACCACCGCCCTGCCCTAACACTAAGTCTTAAAGCTAAAGAATAATATGGGCACAATGGGGCAAAGGTTGGGTCCCCAAGGCTTTAGTCAAACCTGAGTTTGCTGGGCTCAGTCCACCCTGCAGTTCTCATGAGTTTGAGTCTCGTAGCTGCACCTTTCCCAGGCTAGAATTAGACTATAGTGGCCCTATAGTTCTGGGATCTCTGGTGTGGCCTTGCTCCCTCAGCTCCACTAAGTATTGCAGTTGTGGGCTTTCTGTGGCTGATCTGACTCTATATTTCCCCTCAATGTTGCACTAGTAGGGAATCTCTGTGCTGGCTCTGCCCCTGCAACAAGTTTCTTCCTGGGATCCCAGATTGCCTGCAACGTTCTTTGAAATCTAGGTGAAGGGCACCATGTCCTCCCAGCTTACGCACTCAGCATGTATGCAGAGTCTGCACCACATAGATGACATCAAGGCTTATTACCCTCTGTGTCCTCTGGAGCAGCAGAACAAGCTGCACCTGGGCCTGCTTGAGCCAAGACTAGTGACGTCAAAGGGCACTGCTCTGAAATTCAGGAAGCAGAGACTTGAGATGGCACAGGGCAGTAAATGCTGAGGTCCTGCTGGCGCCTCTCTGGAAACCTTGCCCTGAAGATCCTAGCTTGCCTTGAAGATCTCTGAAATGCCTTCAGGGTTATTATCCAATTATTTTGATGAATAGCACCTGGCTCCTTTATATGCATGCTAATCTTTTTAACAAATGGTCTGGTGGCCACATTCTTGGTTCGCTCTCCTAAATACACCTTTTCACTATTTACATGGCCAAGCTGTGAATTTTTCAATTTGTTCTGTTCTGCTTCATTTTTATTTATAAACTCCATCTTTAATTTCTCTTTGCTCACATCTTACTCTAAGTGGTTAAAAGCAGCCAGTCATGCAACTCCTTCAATATTTTGCTTAGAAATTTCATCTGCCAGATATGACAGTTCATTGCTCTTAAATTACACCTTCTATAAAGCCCTCAGGCATGGACACAATTCAGCCATATTCTTTGCAACTTTATACGAAGGACAGCCTTTACTGAAGTTTCCAATACCTTATTTCTCATTTCCATGTGAGACTTCATCAGAATGGCTTTTACTGTACATATTTCTATCAAAATTCTGATCGTGACAAATTAAGTAATCTCTTAGACATCCCAGACTTTCCCTACAGTCTTGTCGTCTAAGCCCACATGAGAATCACCCTTCATGCTCCATTCACATCAATCTAGGCTTTTTCTAGCCTGCTCCCCCAAATTCTTCCAGCCTCTATCCATCACCTAGTTCCAAGCTGCTTCCACATTTTCAGTTGTTTGTTATAGCAACAGCCCCACTTCTAGAAACCAATTTTCTGTCTTAGTCCATTTTTTATTATTAATACTTAGAATACCACACACTGGAGAACATCAATAAGATGGCTAGCTAGAGTTGCCTGGCATTCATTTCACCCATAACAAGAGACCAAAACAATGAATCAACTATAATATTTTGACTGAGTGCCTGAGGAAATATGCTGCAGAGCACCAGGAGAGCAGCAAAATCCCTCTGAAGCATGGAAGCCCAGGATAGCAACATAGAGTGGGGAGTGAGGCATCCTGTCTCTGCTATACTGTCTCCCTTGCTGGGATCAGCTTAGAGTAAAGGTGGACTTATTTTTATGAGGAAAAGATAATCTATAAACCCCCAGAGGTCCCCATGGCCACCATAAACACTGGCAGTTCTTGCTACAGGAGAGTCTTTGAGTCCTCACAGGCCCCAGATCCAGTTTGGACAGTTTCCAGGAGTTCACAAAGCTATATGACCTGAGTAGGAACCTCTCCCCTTGCACTCTATACCCCTATCACCTAAGCTTCTACAGCATGGCACCATCTTGAAACCAGACCCACTGCTAGAGTACATCCTGCCTTGAGAGCCAGTAGTCACTGACTTTCTCCATCCTTGAGGCTCTGCTGTCATTTTGCCAAATTAACACCAGTGCCTGCAGTACTACTACTCTGGATGCTCAAAGTCTAGGCCCAATGAAATTAAAAAGACCCCAGAATTTGAACCTATCTGGCACCTTACCTCGCCCTAGGAAACAGACATATCTGTACAACAGGTAAGCTACTGAACAGCTAGCAATCTGCTATTCCTACACACATCTGCACCATCTTGCTGGCCACCCTGCCAAGCTTTTGTATGCATGAATCCAACCCAAAAGCTAATCTAGCAATGGACTCATCTCCCCAAAGAGACCACAGCACAGTCTGTCAGCCAGCTGTGCCCACAGCCAGCCAAAATATCAGTCCAATGTTGACTCTACCTCCCTTGAGAGAATACCAACACAGCTGCCTGGCCTGCCAATACTATGCTCACCTCTTCCCAGCCAAACAGGTGATTTGAAAGGGATCCTGTGTCCCCAAAGAGACCACTGCAAAGCCAGCTGGTCCTGAATGCCTGCCTCTGTATTGACATACGTGTCAGTGGTGCTCTCATCTCCTTAATCCATCTGCTACACTGCCTGGCCCAGCATACCTGCACCCAGCCCAACAGCCAGACTAGTGGCCACTCCACCACCTCAGAGAGACCATCACTTAGTCATTTGGCTTGCCACTACCACATTCATCCTGGTATGCAGTCTGGCAATGGCTCTGCCCCACTGAAGACCCTGCTATATATGCCATCAGCATGTTGTGCCCTCACCCACCCAACCTGACAACCAGCATGGGGCCCCTGTCCCCAGCAAAACCATGCCATCACCATCACAAACTCCCACAGTGTTTGCTACTGAGACAATCACAGATATCATGGAGAAGGACTGCAGCAGAAGAAACTTCTCGGAACCAAAGCCAGTGTACCATAATAAATGGCACCCTAAGGTCTATCTACATGAAAAAATCCTTTCCTGTGAAAGCCACTCAATAAAATTGAAAACAGCAACTGGTCCACTAGATGTGTAGATATCAATGTAGGGACACAAGAAACATAAAAAGGTAAGGAAAGATGACACCTTCAAAGGAACACAATAGGTCTCCAGTAACAGACCGCAAAGAAAAGAATATTTACAAAAAGCTTGGAAAGTAATTCAGAATAATAATCTAAAGGAAACTCAGAGAAGAAAGATGGCGGAGTAAAGGTAACCCCCGGGATTCCTGCTCCCAGAGAAGGAGACATAGATCTTGGTCTCCTACACGTGAGTGGATCTCCCCGCTACAAGGACAGCATCGAGAATCCGCAGAGGTTCAGTGCGGGACTCTCAAAAAAGGAAAAAACAAGGTGATAGGGAGATAAGATCGCGTTCTCTGGAGACTGCAAAGCAAACAATAGGGCATGTGGGAGGGCGCCGGCCCGCCGGGCCAGAGGGTGAAGTGCGATCAGACCCACAGGAGAACTCCTTGCTTCCCCATTGATCTCCACACCCACCCAGCCAGGGTCCTGTCTGAAACGGGTGGCAAATCGCAGCAGGAAAAGAGGGTGCTGGAGAGTGCCGTCATTAGTTGGGACTCCCCGGAGGCCACGCTAGGACAGCTCCAAGACGGGAGGAAACTGAGCCGATAGGGGAGGCAGTTAGATGTCTTGCCTCTGGTAAGGAGCGGGGCCAGCCCTACAGAGCTGTGCGCTAAGTAGGGGACTCTAAGCTGGAACTGCCTCGAGGGCGAATAAGACTGCACAGGGCGGGTCAGTAAGAGCGAGGGCTGTGGCTGAACTGGCGGTCGGCAAAGCGGCATAGAGGAGGCAACGGGGCATCCTGATGACCCAGACCCCCAGCCTGACACCTGACACCTCCTAAATAGTCTCCCCCAGTGCTGGGGCCCTGCGAGTGGGCAAGCGGTCGCCATCGAGGGGGTCCACAGCCCAGCCGCCATGGCGCAATACGGTGTGGAGGGCAGATCCCTTCCCCCAGCCTAGAGACTCTCCTGACAAATTCTACCCTTACACAATCTGCGATCGGCTCGCCAGGCCTGGCTCTATCAACGATCTACTGAGAAGACTAACGCCAAAGGAGTTACAGCCACTGTGGCACTGGGGTGCAGGGCAGTCTGGGGAGTTACCTCCTCCTTCCAGCCCCCATCCCTCCTGCTGAAAGTGGCAGGCTCCACCCCTGGAGGAGGGGTGAGACAAGAAAAGCCACCCCCACCCCAGATCTAGGGAGAACCCGCTCGGCCTGTGCGCAGTTCGTAAAAGGGCAGTATAAAAGACTTTGCTTCCCAGAACAGCTTAGGTCACTCAGCTGATCAAAACGCTGGCGGGGGGCTGGATCTCCTCCCCAGGTCAGTTGCCAACACTCAAGGCCGTGGTCAAGGAACAAATCCCCTGTTAGTGGCCACAATAGGCTCCACAAGTAACCCCTCCCATCAGGGGTACCTTCCAAGTGTGGTGGAAGAGCTCCCCCCAGTGGCTGATCAAGAAACTACAGAAGAGAGAAACTCTGGGCATCATCAACAACAGATCCAGATGGGGAGAGCTCAGCGAAAGATCTCAGGAACTTCAAAATATCAAACCGAAAACACTCCCCCCCAAATTGATACACCAGCTCTCAAGAAATGGAGACTGAGCAAACCCAAAACACTAAAATGA
>VBSM01001483.1:12685933-12736308 GCA_008086735.1 Cheirogaleus medius
GTAATATTTGTACCCCCATAATATGCTGAAATAAAAAATAAAAAAAAAGAAAAAGAAAAAAAAGAAAAAATCAAACAACCCTATCAATAATTGGGCAAAGACATGAACAGAAACTTTTCTAAACAAGACAGAATAATGGCTAACAAACATGAAAAAATGCTGAACATCTCTAATCATCAGAGAAATGCAAATCAAAACTACAATGAGATATCACTTATTTCCAGTAAGAATGGCCTTTATCAAAACGTCCCAAAACAATAGATGTTGGCGTGGATGCGGCGAGATAGGAACACTCCTACACTGCTGGTGGGACTGCAAACTAGTTCAACCTCTGTGGAAAGCAATATGGAGATATCTTAAAGCGATGCAAGTGGGTCTACCATTTGATCCAGCAATCCCATTACTGGGCATCTAACCAAAAGATCCAATGACACTCTTAAAAAAGACACCTGCACTCGAATATTTATAGCAGCACAATTCATAATTGCAAAGCTGTGGAAACAACCCAAGTGTCCATCAATTCATGAGTGGATTAATAAAATGTGGTATATGTATACCATGGAGTACTATTCAGCTCTAAGAAATAACAGTGATATAGCACATCTTGTATTTTCCTGGATAGAGTTGGAACCTATACTACTAAGTGAAGTATCCCAAGAATGGAAAAACAAGCACCACATATACTCACCAGCAAACTGGTGTTAACTGAGCAGCACCTAAGTGGACACATAGGAACTACATTAATGGGGTATTGGGCGGGTGGGAGAGGGGAGGGCGGGTGGGTATATACATACACAATGAGTGAGACGTGCACCGTCTGAGGGATGGTCACGCTTGAAGACTTGTGGGGGGAGGGGGGCAAGGGCATTGTTTGAAACCTTAAAATTTGTACCTCCATAATTTGCTGAAATAAAAAAATAAATATATAAAAAAAAACTGCTACAATTTGTAGCTAAGGAACATACAATAGATAAAGATGTAAATTAAGGCAACAGAAATATAAATTGTGGGGGATGGGAAAAATCTAGAATATTTTTATGCAGCCCAGGTTAAGTTGTTGTCAACCTTAAACAGTCTATTATTACTTCAAGATTTTATGTTAGTTTGATGACAACAATGAAGAAAGAAATTATAGCAGATATACAAATAAGAAAAAGAAAGGAAATAAAGTTTAGCACCCTAGAAAATCATCAAACCACAGAGGCAAACAAGAGAACATAATGAAAGAAACAAAGAATCTACAAAATAACCACAAAACAATTAACAAAATGGCAAGAGTAAGTTCTTACCTATCAATAATAACTTTTTGCTTAAGGATGCTTTCGCTATTCAGGCTATTTTCTGATTCCAAACAAAGTGTAGAATAATTTGTTCTAGATCTGTGAAAAATGGCATTGGTATTTTGATGCGGATTGCATTGCATATGTGAATTACTTTGGGTAGTATGGACATTTTAACACCGTCGATTCTGCCGATCCATGAGCATGATATGTTTTTCCATTTGTTTACATCATCTGCAATTTCCTTCCTCAGTGATTCATATTCTCTTTGTAGAGATCTTTCACCTCCTTGGTTAAATATATTTCTAGGTATTTTATTTTCTTTGTAGCTATCATGAGAGATATTGAGTCTTTGATTTGATTCTTAGCTTGATTGTTGCTGTTGATGTATAGGAATGCTTCTGATTTTTGCATATTGATTTTGTAGCCTGATAATTTGATGAATTTATTTATCAATTCAAGGAGTTTCTTGGCAGAATCTGTGGGGTTTTCTAGATATAAGATCATATCATCCGCAAAAAGCAATAGTTTTAAGTTGGCCAAATTTCCACACATTAGTCAACCCAATTGACTACTCTGGGATTCAAGAATGACCTATACATGTTACTTTTAGAAAAGAGCAAAGAAAGCCAACAGAATGGTGAAGAAGGCACGTCAACTCCCAAGGACAAGGAGAATGGGCAGGAGGGGGTCGACAGCATGGCAGAGGAAGAAACCAGTGATAGCAACACTGGCTCAGAGAGCAACAGTGCCACAGTGGAAGAGCCACCAACAGATCCCATACTAGAAGACGAGAAAAAGGAATAGATGGTGCCTTGTTTTATGTGCTCTAAATACTTTTTTAAGTGAAAAATGTTTTTTGGTTTAAAAAAAAAGAGCAAAGGAGTCAAACATTATATATACATTGAAAATGTAGCAATAGTGTGAGGACTATTTATTCATCTCATTCTCCCCCAAATCCTATGTATACATGTCATATAATCACTATTACAACATATACATCACCACCAATTAGCTTACCATGCTCTCACCAAGGCAATATTACTGAAAATTGATTATCTCTTGCCTATTCAATAATCATTTCCTAGTGTATGCATAGAAAGGTTCATTAGTATCAGATCAACATGAAAAGACTACCAGTGCTCATAAAAGTAAGCAGAATTTATTGGTCTCCAGGCAAGGGAGAGCTAGGAAGGTCATTCAAGACACAAATTCATACGGTCTAATCAAGTAAAAAGCAGAAGAACTGGATATAGTAGAAAAAGAAAGAGATTTGCCCAAATTTGGAAGGTCATGATTTAAATGCAGAAAGAGAGAATTTAAAAGTCTCTTTGAGGATTGGTCTTTGCACTGGTTAATATCACAAAAGTGTGGGTGCAGACATTATACATTTAAATTAGTAGAGATAATCATTTTCTACTTATATGGCAGACTTCAAGCTCATGGGCAAGAACTTTGTTTGAATTGGCTCTATACACCAACCAACACAACACACCGACCAACACAATACACCTTGTGTCATGTTGGGTACTTGCGATTGCCAAAAATAATTTTTGAGTAAATCAAGGTGCACAGGTTTTGAAGAATAATGAAACAACCAAAACTTTGCACAATCCTTAGAAATATTTTCCTCCAAGAATGATTATTTCCACGTTCAGCATAGTGCTATGATTTTCCATGTTCTTGCTATATCTCCAGGAGATTTTCTACTTTGCTATGGGTTTTCACATGGTTTATAACAGATTCTTTGTCTTTAATTTATTTTACGTTTTGGCGTAATAAGTGGTTTTGACGCATCAATAATTCTTAACTAGATCTCTAATAATGGTTTCATCCTTGTGTATGATAAAAATTTAGGATGCTTCCCTCTTCTTAATGTGTCATCTCTCCTGGAGTAACATGGGAGTTCTGGAAGTAGGCCACAGTGTGGAATGGAGGAAAAATGAAAATGGAGGGTAATGTCAGAAGGAGAAATAAAAATAAAAAAACAAGTGGAATATCAAGGTGTCAATCTGAAGCAGCTAGTCAGAGGGCAGAATGGGAGGTACCTGACAGCAACAAAGGCATCAGAGAATCCAGACAAGATTGTCCGTTTCAACTCTATGCACATGTGAGTATGAAAGTGCCTGGGAGTTGGATGGAGGTGAACACTGAGGCAGAACTATGGGTTCATTTCATCCTGTGATTGTAACCCAGCTGAGGATGTCAAAGAAATAAACTCGGTAGGCATTTTCCCAAGCATACTTCAGTTGTTTATGAGTGGTGCTTTTCATAAAATATTTAAATATGTGGTAGTGCTCTAGAAACTGCTTTTGCTGTTTCCCAAAAGTGTGGTAGGTAGAAAGAACATTGAGCTAGTAATAGGGACAGTTTCCACTACTGCCTCTGCTACTAGTTTAGGATGATGAATATGCTAAATTCACTTCATATAGAAAGACACGTAATGGAAGCTATGTAAAAGGAACAACACTAGGTAATGTGGTGGATGCAAAAATGATTAATATAAAATCCCTCTCCTCTAAGAGCTCAGAAATGAAGTGAGGGAAATATTTATCCTCAATTGAAGAGACATAGTGTGACAAGAACTAAAATAGTGTAAAACACAGATGGAAAGAATTAGAAAAAAATGATTCTGGATAGAAATCATCTGACATCTATAAAACTTTCCGTTGGAAGAAGAATTTGAATAGAGTTTTGAAAGATGGAAGGTATTTTTGTTGGGCAGGTATGAGAAAGAAGTATATTTTAGACAGACAAAATTGCACAAGCAAGGTACTGGGCAAGAGTTTCAGTGGGAACTAAGCGCTAGTTTTGGTTTTGAGGCGGATGAAGGAGAAACAGCGTGGAGATAAGATGGTTAATTGAAGGGGAGTAGATTGTGAAATGCTTTGAATTTCCAGCTGAGGAAGATGATCTACTCTCTAAGCAATGAGAAACCACTGAGAAGCTTGTGAATATGACTGATATGGGGGAAAAAGAAAAACCTTTGAATGTATTGGAGGGTGACAGGCAATAGTAATCTAGACACACTGTGTCTGAACAGGACAGGTGCTATAGGCATAGAAAAAGAGGATGGTTAAACATAACTCTATAGAAGATGAATCAATAGGATTTGGCAAAAAGTAATCAGAAGAGAAAAATGGAAAATCTACAGATCACTTATTAAGTCTGTGGCTTTAAAATTGTGGAGGGCATGGTTCCATCAAGTGTCTCAAGAATCAAGTTGGATTAAAGGAGAGGCTCATGAGTGGATATCTATAATTTTTAAAAAACCATTTTATTCTTTTTTTAAATTTTTAAATATTTGGAGGGTTCAAGTACAGTTTTGTTGCATGGATATAGTGTGTAGAGGTGAAGTCTGGGCTTTTAGTGTAACAATCACCCAAATTGTGTACATTGTGCTCATAAGTTATTTTTCATCACCCACCCCCTCCCACCCTCTCAACTTTCTGAGTCTCTAATGTCTATTATTTCACTCTCTATGTCCATGTGTATACATTATTTAGCTCTCGCTTGTAAGCAAGAACATGTGGTATTTAATTTTCTGTTTCTGAGTTATTGTACTTCAGATAATGGCCTCAAGTTCCATCCATGTTGCTGCAAAAGACATGATTTTATTCTTTTTTATGGCTCAGTGGTAGTCTATGATGTGTGTGTGTGTGTGTGTGTGTGTGTATTTCACATTTTCTTTATCCAATCATCTGTTGATGGACACGTAGGTTGATTCCATATCTTTGCAATTGTGAATTTTGCCATGATAAACATTACGAATGCAGGTATCATTTTGATATAATGACTTCCTTTGGATAGATTTAATTTCACAACTAACTCTGTGTGTTACTGGGTTTCATATACAATTTTCTTTGATAAAAGTTTTCTATCAAATAAAAAGAATAAATAAAATTTGCAAATTTCTGTGATAAATTACAGATTCAGATCATGATGTTCAAAGATGCTTTCAATTCGGATATTTTATGTATCATTTTATATTCATGTTATATAGGAAGTCTCTGAAAACATGTCACAAGGTGTCACAAAGGCCCCATGACAACCTTAAATCATTTAATGACATTTCTTGGTTGTCTTATTTGATATGACACTGCAGCAGTGAAACTTGTAGCATTTAATAAATAGAGGTGGTAGATATTGTGAATTTGGGAAATGCTGGATAAGCCCTTAATTTTAACATGTTTTTCACTGGAAAAATACCATCATCAACATTAACAAACATGTACTGAGCATCTCTGAGTGCAGCTAAAAAAGGAATAGAATGATAATTTTGAGTACTCTAGGTTGTTTTGGGGAAATGTGCAGAAGGTACAAGTAGACACTGGTTCAAACATCCTGAAACAGTTTTAAACAATAATTACAGTCCCTTACACCATGAAAATTTATGATCTAATTTTTTTGGATTATGTATAACTTTACTACTTTAAATGATTATTGTGGCTCATATTTATCAAGTTTTAGTTTTTATTAACTATTTCTGTTCCTTTCTTGATTCAGTTGCTAAGTCTTTATGCACAACGCAAACTCCTTGGAGATCTAGGAATGCAATATAATGGACGAGTGTGAGGGCTACTGTAAATCAACTAAAATCATTGATCCAGAGCCCATTGTGTCCATTGCTTTTGTAGGAAAGAGAGTTGCTTATATTGTTTTTGAAAGCCAAGGTTCAGGAGTGCCTTAGGTTGGTATCTTCCATATCAGATCTTGAGAAAAACTTTTAATGTAGATAGTTTATTTGGAAGGAGACTGCAGGAGACACCATAAAGAAATGGAGAAGGGAAGAAAGCTAATCTAGGATCAACTATTTGAGAAAGTTACCACCGCAGGCAACAGAAGCTCAATCCTGCTAAGGACTTCGGGTAGAACATAGAGAAAACACCCCAGAGTTATCCCACCCTAAGCGCAAGGATGTAGGAATATTATGGATTTCCATTTGTCTATTATCGATCAATTTTTTATTAAGTGCTGCTCCCAGGGGCACTAACTCCCTGGCATTTCCAGCCAGACTCTGCCCTTTCAGGTTGAGCATGCTCCTATGGCCAGAGAAAGTCCAGAGGCAAAGAGTCACATGTGCTTGCAGCAGAAGGCCTTTGCTCTATCTGGAAAAAGTGGCTGTCATGGGGAAATGGACAGGGCACCTCCTTGAGTTCTCCTTCTGATGCTAAAACATGTATGAGCAAAATATATTCTCTCATGAGTCTTAGAGTTTTATTCACTATTCAGTTTTGTCTACTTGAATTGTCCCCGCCCCACTTTCCTTTGGACAAATAATAATTTGCACTGAAATTTCAAATTAAGGACACTTCTTCCTAAGAAGATAACATATAGGATAAGATTTAAAACACAACAATTTAGCATCACAATTTTAAGTATTTCTGAAATAGTCACAACATTAAATAGTTAATAGCATGTCTCCCAGTATCTCATCTTCACTTCCCTCTCTACGTCAAATCCAAATTCATTCCATTCTAGGCACTTTAATTTAAATTATTGGAGCATGACAGTTAGGACAGCAGTCATGATTCTCAGAAGACTCAATATAAAAACTTAATATTATTTAAATATTATCTGTTTCCATAAATACCAAAATATAAAAGCAATTAGATCTCTAAGTATATTCATGCCAAAAATGATTTTACTTTCTTAAGGGATTTGAAAGGTTTTATGAAGACTTTGTGAGAAATATTTTCAGAGAGTGACCACCCCCCAACCCACCCAATGCACAATACAGCAGAGGAAAGGACAAATGATCTATTACTCCATGCTCAAAGAAGTAATCTTTAGGGGGTCTAAATATGAGAAACTTCTGGAAATTCATAGAATTTTAGCTCTTATCCTTTCCAGGGATGGCAAATCCAGGGTAAATGGACCTCCACTCCCCTCTCCCTCAATTGCTGCAGACAATACTAATTAACCCCATAGATGTGTTCCCAGAATTCTGCTTAACACCGTGTAATGCAATTACAATTAATAGATTCACAGTGGTTCCTAAAGGCCATTCTTGACCTAATACAGAGGTTGCTAAACTTTTTCTGTAAAGAGACAGAGAATAAATAGTTTAGGTAGGCAGCTAAGTGTTTTGTATCTACTCAACTTTGCTGTTGTAGCATAAAAGCAGTCATATACAATATATAAAGAAATGATTGTACCATGTTCCAATAAATATTTATAGGCAATGAAATTTAAATTTCATGTAACTTTCTTGTGTCACACAATATTCTCTTTTTTTCCAACCATTTAAAAATGTAAAAATTATTCCTAGCTAGTGGGCTATATAAAAATAGGTGACAAATGAGATTTGTTACACAGGCCATAGTTGGCCAACTCCTGTCCTAGAACAGTTCCTTCATTTTGCACACAAGAAAATAGGATACAAAAAGGGTTAGGCAATTTGCTTAAGAGTACATAAATGTTTTGCAGCAGAGTCAGTCATTTTGAATAAAAATGTCTTAAAACTGGCCCATATTGGCTATTTATTATTATATTTCCCTTTTATGCTAAGTCCCAAGCAATATACTCTCTTTTACTTTGATTGATCCAACTGCGAATAAAAGCAATAATTCAAAAGGACCAGACACACAAAATGAACTTTCTCCTGGATCATTTTGAGGTAGATCTAAATTATTTGAAGAGTGCAATATAGGAGCATACAGACTACATACACACATGTACATAGATTTTTAAATTAATTACTTACTAAATAGCACATAATATTCCAAGTAGCGGGTATAAGAAATGGTAAATCCAGTTTTATATCCTAATTTTATCATTAACTTTTTATTTATTTATTTATTTTTTATTTCAGCATATTATGGGGGTACAAATGTTAAGGTTATGTATATTGCCCTTGCCCCCCCCTCGGGTCAGAGGTTCAAGCGTGTCCCTCCCCCAGATGGTGCACATCACACTCATTATGTATGTATATACCCATCCCCTCCTCCTCGCTCCCACCTGCCAGATACCCGATAAATGTTATTCCTGTATGTCCACTTCTGTGTTGATCCGTGAAACCAATTTGCTGGTGAGTACATGTGGTGCTTATTTTTCCATTCTTGGGATACTTCACTTAGTAGAATGGGTTCCAGCTCTATCCAGGAAAATATAAGAGGTGCTATATCACCATTGTTTCTTATAGCTGAATAGTACTCCATGGTATACATATACCACATTTTATTAATCCACTCATGTATTGATGGGCATTATCATTAACTTTTTAAAGACTCATAAGCAGCATCTATTTGAGATATTGAGCTGTAATAGCAACACTGGCATTTGAAATATATACACAATAGAATACTATTAGCCTTAATTTTAAAAAAGGAAATCCTTCCATTTGTGATAACATATATGAACCTGAAAGACATTATGTAACGTGAAATAAGCCAGGCACAGAAAGACAAATACTGCATGATCTCACTTATATATGGAATCTAAAAAAGATGAACGTATGGAAGCAGAGAGTAGAATGCTGATTCCCAGGGGCTAAAGAGACAGGGAAGATTGAGAGATGTTGGCTGAAGAATAGAAAATTTCAGGTAAGATGAATTAAGTTCAAGATATCACTTGTACAACATAATAACTATAGTTAACAACAATGTGCTGTATACTTGAAAATTGCTAAGACAGCATATTTTAAGTGTTTTTACCAAAAAAGAAAAAAAAGTGAGGTAATGAATGCATTAATTAGCTCATGTTAGCCATTCTACAATGCATACATATTTCAAAACATCATGTTGCATACCATTAATACATACAATTTTTAGTTGTCAATTAAAAAATAAAGACTAATAAGCAACATCTATGATAGAATAGAAATTTAGCTTTAATAGCAACACTGGTATTAGAAATATTGTTGTCAATGAAATTATGTTTCAGTTTTATGACAAATGTACTCTTGCACTTTAAAAGTGAATCAATTCCAATATTTGTAACCAAAGCTCATTTAAAAAAAATACACATAACTCAGAAATGATATATGACATATTCAGAGACTAGATTAAATCACATTTTAACAGACAAGAAAATATAGAAGGCCTATTATAATTAAAACATTATGTCTCAGAAATATTCCAAAAGAGGAGATAAAAATCATGAAAATTCTACTTGAGACCAAGAAATATTTTAGGAAAATTTTTATTTATTTTTCGTCATCAAAGGAGCACCTTTGATGGTAGAAGACACCCCTGTGCTTAAGAGTTTAGCATTTTCACGGATAAAATTGTGCTGACGAACTGGCTTGTGGTCATATGTCTCATTAGTAGCATCAATTTTGGCTTTTACATTCATCAGTGGCATGCCTGAATAAGGTAATCCATTGATATCATATAACCAGTACATATCCGCTGTCTGGAAATAAAGAGAGGGAGAAATTTTGTATGAAATATCCTTGGACTTAGAAAAATGTAGGAGGGAACAGTTTACCATAATTAACACCTTCTCTTCTCCATGTAGGGTATGAGAAAGATACAGAATTGAAACCAGACAGAATTGTGTATAGTGATACACAATTAATGTAGAAAATAAATTAAGCAAAGAATTTAGCATTATGAGTTAAGAATTATTCAGTAAAAAAATCAGTTAGAGGTTTGCCTGTAGAATAAGCATCTGTCTGATATAAGGGAAAGCAATTTATTTGCTTTGCATAAGACTATTATCTAGCATGGACTAAAACTGATGGAAACAATACCTTTCAAGATAAACTCACTCATGGGAATTGAAGGGTAGCTATAGAAATGACTGGTAAAATATGTTGAGCTGCTTCTTTACGAAAATTCATAATACACATAACCATTTTAATATGCTGAGAGTGGTATAAGATCATCAATGAAAATCATAATCTAAATCCAAGTGAGTACAACTTATACAGGCATTTATTTAAAAATTCTTCATTTCTTCTGCACATATCCACAGTTAGGCCATATTGAATTAGGTAGTCTAGCATTTTCTGTATATTTATATTTATACCCAAGTCCTATTGTTTTTGCAAAATTTCCTGATGCCACCTTTGCTTATAAAGGCCTTCTTTCTCACACTAAGATTTGTACCATGTGTGCTCAGAAAAAAAGTCATTCAGGATAAGTCCAGACCAAGTGAATATCACTGGACTTGACATATAGTATGAAAGCTATCAATGAATATTAAGTGCAAGAATTTCTTGCACATCTATCATAGCTTTGTTTTAATCATATCTGGCCCTTTAATCTAGTGTTTATAGTAATTATATGTTCATAATCAATGAGTCAAAATCAGATCAAACCAAGAAGCATAATACAACTGGGTTAAACAACATCTTCACATAAAGATGTTTAACTTGAAAAACAAAGCTACATTTTGGTGACTGTGTATATGCCATTTTGTGCATTTTGTGCATTGATCTGCTTCATGGGTACAAATAAGTGATTTAAATGAAAATAACTGTACCATGCCTGGCACTTGGTACTAAAGCCTGAGTTACATGAAGGGCTATGCTCCCATGCCTGGCACTTAGTGGGTACACGTGAATGAGCTACATGATGGGATCTACACTTCACCCAGCACCTGGTGGGTACAAATAAGAGCTACAGATAGAGACTTATATCTTTATTTGGCACTTATATCCAAGATCCTTTGAAAATAATTATCTATAAAAACACTATTTTAAAAGTCCCAATTATATTGTATGCATTTCAATTAAGATTTAAATAATTTTACAACAAGTGATGCTGAGTTTGTGTATGTATATATACACATATATGGTAATGTATATAAATATATCTACATATATATGGAACTTGCATATATATATATGGAAGTTGTTCAGGTTCTTTATTCTAACATGCTATATAATAATAAGAATAATAGGTTTACTTTACAAAATAAAGAGTAAACATTACAGTTCTTTTACCTATAGTTAAATTTCTTCAATCCAATTGTGAATAAAAGCAATTATTTATTTTGACAAAAACATTTGAATATATAGCTCTGTATTTTCTATCCCCAATCTTCCTTTGAAAATGTAAATACAAAGCAGAAGTTAAAATTATATAAGAATAAATTAATACTTCCGTGTTATTAAGGCTTCATAGAATCAGTCTGTTTATTTTTACAAAAGAATGCCAAATTGACAATTATACTTCTCAGCTATTAATGAAATAAAAAACTAATTTTTTAAACAGATGAAATTTCCATATTTAGGTAGTGTCTCTATATTCTGAAAAGAGATCAGCCAAAGCCAATGACCTCATGGAATAAATAACCAAAGCTATATTTTTAAGGCATATTTCTAAGAATGAAAACAATTGCTAATTATCTATTAGCAGATGTGGTCTGTTCCCACCCTCATCCCGCAGGTGTTTCTATTTCACTCCTGCTCCTGGTTACTCCTGATAACTTTTAATTACCAGTACCTGCACCTGTTTGGCTCAAGATTGTTAAGAAACCCCAGAAGGCTTCTCTGCTGGTGCCAGAGTTGTAATAATTCCTGGGAACTTTCCTCAATCAGTGATCAGAACAGTGGCAGTTGGTGTATAAGAACCCCAACTTCCTTGCCCCCTTAGGTGTGAAAAATTCTGAGGTGTGTGTTTCACACCATTTTCTGGAGCTCTTCCATGGGATTAATTTCCAGTTGCTCACTGTGGTGGATGCCTTGATAAAGCACAGTTTATTTATTTCCTTTCCTACTCTATCTCACATCCTGGCTTCCCTACATCTGTATCTTGAGATCACATAGCAAATATGCTTCTTGGATTTGAATCCTTATTTCAAGATCTACTTCTGAGGAAATACAAACCAAGATATTTACAATGCCATTTCCCACAGTTTCATGCTAATGATGGCTTCCTTTAAAAGCAATGCATTTACAGACATATCACCAATGTCTGGTTATGTTTCTAGTTATAACATGGGCATCCATATGTAAATATTACTTATATATTATTAATATATATGAAATAGCAATCATATATAATCTTATATATTATTTATTATTATATAAAATATATGTAAATAATTTATATGAATATAAAGATAAAGCATCATATGTTTTACTTTGGATAACTCTGATAGTTCTTAGATTTTTATAAACTATTTAAGATTTACTGTGTCTACCATGGAAAGTTGAGCAGATTTACTACTCTGAGTAGCACTACATTTTGTAAAACATACTGAATAAGTTAACTTTATTTCCTCAAAGACAGTGCTCTTTGCCTTGTTTACTAGGGGGTGAATAAACTTTTTAATCACTATAAATGTTATTTGATTGAATAGGAAATTATGAAGCTTCCTAACATGATTGTTGAGGTTTGTTTAAGCTAATATTTAATTATGCTATTCTTAAAAACCATCATTTTTATTTCCAAGTAAAACACAATGAAGATTGTAGTGTTGTAAACATTGACTTAATGCTTAAAATCAATAATTTAAAAAGACAATGATAATGTAAACAGTAATTTTCATTTAGATTATGATTTAATTTTTTAAATTGCCTTCATGTTTATCATGTGCATCCACATGGTGTTGTCATTAAGAACTGGGTTTTGGAGTCAAACAGTATGTGAACTAATGATTTTAAGATCACTGGTTTGATATATGCAATAACTCTTATGAATCTCAAGGGCATTGTACTTAGCATAAAAAGTCAATTTCAAAGGTTACATAGTGTATGATTCCATTTATATAATATTCTAGAAATGAGATTAGTGATTGTCAGGGGTAGGGCAGGGATTATAGTGTTGGACATGTCTATAAACGGTTAGCACAAGGTAGTTCCTCTCTGGTGATGAAACAGTTCTGTATCTCGATTGTGTCTGGAGTTACATACATCTATATATGGGTTCAAATTGCCTAGAAACACATACACACACACACACACACACACACAAATGTGAAAAATTCAGAAAATGGAATAAAGATTTTAGTTATAGTTATTTTACTAATGTCAGTTTCCTTATTTTGAAATTTTCCTAAAGTTATATAAGATGTCACCATTGGGGGAAATTGGGAGAAGGCCTCATGGGGTTCTATGTATTATTTTTGCAACTTCTTATAAGTCCATTTTTTATATTAAAACATTATGAGATTTATGAGTCAACTGGAAATTTGAACACTAAATTAATATTTTATATGTGTTGATATTATAGAATTATTCTTAATTTTTAGATGTGATAATGGTATCATACTTATGATTTTTATCTTTTAGAGATTCACAGGAAATATTTTCAAATAATACAATGTCTAGGATCTTCTTCAAAATAATATGGAAGGTGGGGAAGGGAGTGGGCATATAGGTGAAGCAGGATTGGCCATGAGTTGATAAGTGTTCATACTGGATGATTTGTGCTTGGGGATTAATTATTCTCTATTTCTTCACATATTTAGAATTTTCCATGATAAAAGTGGAATCAACAAAATAGCAATTCTTTTTTAAATTTCAATAGATTAAGGGGGTACAAGTGTTTTTTGTTACATGGATGAATTGTATAATGCTTAAGTCAGAGCTTTAAGTGTACCCATCACCAGAATAGCGTGCATGTTAACCTCAATTTTTCCCACATAAGCTTTATCAAATTGTTCTACTTCAGACTAACTGGAGATGGCATATTCTCAGTTGATCTCATATGTCAAGTTATTCTCTCATGTAAAACTTTCAATTGTGCTGACAATAATTTAATTGTTATATCAACACAGGGAAATCAGGCACAGATTTTGTTGGTAAAGCCTCCTAAACAGTTAATTTCAGAAATGTCCATTGTACGCTAGATAAAATGAACAACATTTCTAATTTGCAAATCTTTTTTAAAGATGTCACTTAATCCCTTAGAGTAAACAAGCAAATATAATAACATGATCACTTTAAATCAAGTTTAAATGAAGGCAAGAGTGTATGTGCAGCCAGGCAACAAAGGCTTCATCTTCTTCCTCCTATGTTGTAAGGACTCGTAGAAAGATAAATAAATAGATATAACTTTCTCAAACCATATTCAACATTTTATTTTCTCTGTTCATTAAAACAATAACAACATTTTTTTTGCCTATGGCACTACCTAATTATTGCTTGAATCAGAAGTCTAGAAATCACTCTGGCACCAGGAGTTGTGTGTTATAATGTGACAACATGCGCTTTGTGCCTCTGCTACTGAAAATAGTGGTAATAGGTATCTTTTCAGAAATAATTTAAAAGTTGTCTTTAGCCTGAAAGTTCTTACTATAAATTATTGATGAAATTTAGGGACAAATTTTGGTTACTGAATAAATTTTCAAAATTGTATTTACCTTAATTGTGAATAAAATGATCACTTTAACAAACTTCTATATTAATGGCCCACTTTACATCATGTTTTCTTTTTTAATTCAAAATAAATTCTATGTTCTATTCCATTCTCTTCATTTTAGACTTCAACATTTTGACAATACTCTGTCTTAATCAAAGGCTCCAAAATCTCTATCTCAAATAAGCTAAAGTTCACAAAGTTATTGAACAGGTATATTACAGAAAATGATATGTGACAATACGAATCACTTAACAGTCATTATTTGTCTCTCCCACATTTCCTTAATATGAAATGGAAATAATTCTTTACTTTTCCCTGGTGTTGACATTCTTTTTTTTATATACCATACTTAAAATTCTGTTACTGGACAAAAGAAAAGTATAATAAGACAGAGCAGTTGGAGTAAGTTGACTTTTAAAAGGCAATATTGTTATTCTTTACCTGTGGCCATTTGGTAAAACCTTTTCTTCCTAGTTCATTTAATGCCTTTAGTTACATCAAATTTCCTTGACTATTGCCTTTATAGAACTCACCTCTATTGCTAATGTTGCTTTGTATTTTCTGCTATACATTCGGGGTTTAAATCCTACAATGATGAGAGTTCCTTTTGTGTTACTAGGAAGAAGTTTTCCAGTCTGAGGTCTTACAAAAAACTCCGGATCACTGCCAGGTAGGAAGTATGCAGTGAAGGACTCAGAATTTCTGGAATAAAAGTGTAAATATCAACCGATTAAATTTGATCATTATCTCATTTTCTTTAAGATAACTTGATGAATAGAGTTTGAATCCTGCTGCAATAGGCCTACAATTAACATCAATGCTAAATACTTACTAAATAATAATGAGGAGGCATTTTTAAAATTACTGAAAATTGTCATTCTTCTCAGGTGACAAAATGAAATCCTAAAGTTTCTTTTTCAATCACATCTTATATTTATGGTGTACAGACAAAAAAAATTTGTCCCTATAAAAATTGAAAGAATTCAATGCCCTGAATAAAAATTTAAGCATTCCATATACAAAATGACTACCCCTAAAACTATCATAAAGCCTTTTGTTTCTACTATTATTCGATGGTGATATTTCATCACTCTCCTTTAGCTTTCCACTTGCTAAGTGATACAAAAGCATTTTACAGTTTCATTAAATATTCTTGGGCCTGAAGATGGGTTTCTATGATCTGAAGTAAACTGAGTGACATTTAAACTTCAAATGACTATGTTCACATCAAGATTGACTATATTTGGAATAAAAACTGGGAAAGAAATTGAAGAATTTCCTGGTAGAATAAAGCAGGAGAGGGGCACACTACATGGGAAGTTGTATGGAATTTAAAATTCAAATTGACAGGGGAGATGCAAGCAAAAGTTCGAGCACAGTCCCTGAAAACAGATTCAACAGTGAAACACAGAAGAAAACACAGGCAAGATTCAGGTTGGAACTTGCTGATCCATTACGCAAATATGTATTAAGTATCATGACAGAAAGTTTGAGAACATGGACAGTAGATATGGATGGCCTGGATTAGAATCATAGCTTTATCCAGGTGCATGACTTCAGGCAATTTACTTAACCTTTCTGTACTTCAGTTTTGTCCTTTATTAAATTTAAATTAATAATCACTATAAAGGCCTTAGATCAATGCCTGGCACATGGAAAGTGTTCTATAAGAATTAGACAATAATATTTTAGTTATCATTATCATTGTTGTTTTAAAATATTTTATTCCCAGTACTAGGCAATGATGAATGATCCAATAAATGAGAATGAATAAGGCAGAGTGCTTAGGGGGATTACATCAGCAAGATGTAAGAACAGGGACTCCTAGATTTTCCTTCCACCAACGGAGACACTGACTCAACAACAACGCATGAAACAAATCCCTTTGTGAGAAATCCAGAAACCAATTATGAGGCTTGTATAGCACAGTAGAGCACGAAACAAGACACATTGAAGCCAGTAGGAAAATTCTTGGCACTCTCTTGCCATAGTCCTCCCCGCGGCATAGTACCATATGATCAGAAGGAAATACCCAGCTCCTGCTTCTCTCTGGGGAAGGGAAGAGAAATTGGACCAGACATTGAATGTTCAGACTTTACAGGGGGTTGGACTGGCTTATGACTTGTGTGTTTCAGAATGCCGATGGGACTTAGTATGCTCTAGATTCCTGGGAGCCACTGAGAACAAAAAAAGGTTGGGTGGTGTGCTGCTGCTGCTTCAGAGGACAGATAGTACAGCAGACAGATACCGGATGGAACAAGAAATTATAAGCTCCTAAAGAAAAAGAGACTGGCAAATCCCTCTAAACAGGAATATACAAGAACAAATCCAGAAAAGACACATCCATATAAAAGGCCTCTATAAACTCTAGGCAGGCTAACTGATGAAGATCTTTCCCTGTACAAAGCCAGTCTGTAAAGATTGGGAGAGGAGCCTTTATTTAAACACACTAATACTAACACAGAGTCACAAGGAACATGGACAAACAGGGAAAATAGCCCAATCGAAGGAACAAAATAAGTTTCCAGAAATGGGCCCTCAAGAACCAGAGGTATACCTGACAAATTATTCAAAATAACTGTCTTAAACATGTTCAATGATGGATGAAAAAAATTAAAGTCTCAACAAGGAGAGAGAAAATATAAAAAGAACCAAAAAGAAAATTTGGAGCTGAAGAATTTAATAATTCAATAACTGAAATGAAAAATTTACTAGAGGAACTAAATAGCAGATGAGTTCAAGCAAAGAAAAAAAATCAGTGAACTCAAAGACAGGTAATTTGAAATTATGTAGTTAGAGGAGCATTAAAAATAATGAAAAAGTGAAAAAAGCCTACAGGACTTATAGGACACCATCAAGCTGGTGAAATACACATATGGAAGTCAAAGAAGGAGAAGAGAGATAGAAAAGGAGTAAGAAAACTTATTTAAAGAAATAATGGCTGAAAATTTCCAAAATGTAAGAAAAGAAGTGGACATCCAGATTCAAGAAACACAATGAATCCCAGATATGATGAACTGAAAAATGTTCACAACAAATACATTATAATCAAATTGTCAAATTTCAAAATCAGGAGTGACATCAGCAAGATGACAGAGTAGGAGATTCTAGCTTTTGTCTCCCCACAAAAAATAATTAGACAGCTATCCACAAACAAAATAGCCCTAGGAGGCCTCATGATTCTGACTAAGAACCAATAGCAACACAATGGCACAAAAAATGCAGAATAAGTGCACAGGAAGGATTGCTAGGGAGATTGGCACACCTGAGACATCTGAAGACAGCTAGCAACAAGGAAAGAGGATGAGGGCTATTAGTATCAGACATGTGGTGGGTACCACTGCAGTCCCCAGTGGCTTGCTCTGCAGCGGCCTCTAGCAGCATTTACTGTTGAGGATTTTAACAGCCCCTGTGGCACCTGCAGACTCTCTGTGGCTTTCACAGTGGAAGTTGTCTTAGTGCTTGTCTGCACAGGCACAAGTAACCTGCTCTGGAGAGGACACTGGCAGTTTTGCCACTGGGGCAACCAACTGCCACTGCCACCAAGGATCCCCTGGAGAGTGAGATTCTGCTGCACCCAATCCCCCAAAAAGGAGCCACTGTTGTGCTTCTCCAGGACAGGGGCCACCATCATCCCAACCCTGTGCAAACCCTGGACCTCAGAGTTCCTGTTGCTCCATGCATGTCCACGCTTTAGACCACATCTCTGAAACCAGTCTGGACATTCTTGCACCACTGACACTGGAGCCATTACTGCAACTGGTGTGTCTATACCCCAGACCTTGGAGTGGTCTGTGATCCCTCCATGGACACCTGTACTTAGGACACCAGAGTCACCACTGTAATGGGAACAACCATGTATCAAACCTCAGAACTGGTATAGCTCCCCAGCTGCTCCCAAAGCACCCATGCTTTACATATTATTAGCAATGCAAATGTGGAGGCACCTGTGCCCCTCACACTGGTGTCACTGCCACCCTAGTTGTGGCAGTGATGCCACTGCCAAGTTGTGGTCTCTCCGTGCATGCCCATGCTCCAAGCCCCCTTTTTAGGTCACTCCATAGGCACCATGCATGGAATGTTGGTGCCACCACCACCCCAAGTATACCCATGAGCCAGATTTTACACTAAGAGGGATATGCTCAGCCACAACTTTCTCTATGAAAGAAAAATACATTAGGAGTACTCCAGCAGATTTTGCCACCAAAGACTCAGACAGCCCTCACTGCCACTGTAAACATTCTCAGCCTTGGCCCCTAAGGACCTTTGAAATCTTTGCCAATGTTGACCTCAGCTGACAGACTTCATGCAGACTATGCTTATACCCCTGTAATGGCTGGAATGACCCCACCCCACCCAGCTGTTGCACTCCCACCCACATAGGTAAAGATCGTCCCCCAAGGAAACCAGTCCATAAAGTATAAAAAAGATAACTACTCCATCAAATATAAAGGCATCAGCATAAGGCAACAAGAAACATGAAAAATCAAGGAAACATGATACCACCAGGGAACACAATAATGTTCAAGTAACTGGTCCAAAGAAATGGAAATCTACAATTTGCCTGAAAAGAATTACAAATAATTGTTCTAAGGAAACTCAGCAAGTTACAACAGAACAGATAGACAACTCAATGAAACCAGAAAAACAATACATGAACACCACAAAAAGTTTAATCAAGAGATAGAAATCATAAAAAAGAACCAAACAGAAATTCTGGAGCTGGTAAATAAAATGAAAAATGCAAGAGAGAGAGAGAGAGAGAGAGAGAGAGAACAGCAGACTTGATCTAGCCAAAGAAATAATCTGTGAACTTGGACACAGGTCATTTCAAAATATCTTGTCAAAGGAGAACAAAGAAAAAGTTAGAATAGGAATGAAGAAAGTCTATGGAATTGGTAGCACACGATCAAGAAAGCTAAGATTTGGAAAGGTGATGTCAGCAAGATGGTGGTATAGGAGATCCCAGCCTTTGCTCCTCTCACAAAAAACAACCATTTGGCAGTTGACCATGAATGAAAATAACACTGGAAGAGCTCAGGAACCTACTTAAGAAGCTACAGCAATAGAGTGAAAAAATAAAATCCTGAGAAGAGCTGTAAAAAAGGGTAGAAATAACAGTATCATTTTGCCTGCCTCACCCTACGTCCTCTAGGCAGGCAGTGCTGAGCACCTATATGCAACTCCTTGTGTTGTGAGTCCCTTTCACAGAGAAACAAAGAGTCGGGTGAACAACTAGCTTCCTCAACATTTTGGGGCACTTCCTAGGAAAGCAGCTTAAATTTCACCCTATCCAGATCACTAAGGAGACTAGCATAGCTGAGATGTTGGGAGACAGCTAGGAACAAAGAATAAGGTAGAGACTATCAATAGCAGCCAGGTGGCAGGAGTCACTGGTACTCAGTGTTCTGCTCTGCACAGGACTCCATCAGACTTCTCCACTGAGGATCCCATAAGCCCTTTTAGGTTTCATGCACCCTCCTACACACAAATTTCACAGCCAAGGACTCCCCAGTGTTTGCCATCAAGAACCCAGTGGCTTGCTCCACAGAGAACTTTGGAAGCTTTTACTGCTAAGGAAGCAAACAGCCTGCATAGACCTCCTGTATCTTTCACCACAAAAGGCTGCACCAATTTTTGCCTTCATTGTCCCCAGGTATCTGAGCAACCAGCCTCTCCCTCCCCTTATCCATAGCCATCCCAATTGATGCTGCTGTGGATTCTCCAGTCCAGGGACCCAGCACACCACTGCATTCATACTTGCAAATGGCCCTGGGTCCCCTGCTACAGGCTCTGGCTTCCACTATAGAATGTTAGCAGCTGCCCCTGCTGCTGGGCTGCTGCACATTGCTAGCCCTGGCCCCTGCAGTCATGTTTGCATAAGCAGCCAGCCCTGCCTCCTGGAACCTCCTCCTTACTACTATGCTTCAGCCCAGAACTTGCCCCTGTAGCTACATGTGTGTGCACACCTCCAGCTCAGGCATGTGGCTGCCCAAGTACATGCAGCCAATTGGACTCCTATCATCATCCCACCTCTGGCCTGTGCAATTGCTCAAGTGAATGCTGCCAGTCATCCCTACTACCACATGTGTACCTACGGTTGGCCCTGGCTCCAACTTCTCACTGCAGCCCTCACCACCATGTACAAAGCCACAGTTCACCTCTGCCACCACAGATGTGTCTGCAGCTGTCCCCTGCAACTGAGTATGTACACACTGCTGGCTCTAGCCCCATTGCTGCCTTTCCTGGTCTCCTGCCATTGGACCCAGAGGCACCAGTAAGGATCTCAAGAGCCTTCACAGCCACTATGCATCTCCCACATCTCTTGCCAAGGACCACACAGTTCAGTTGTTGATGTTACAGACTCTGTTTGCCTAAGCCAATGAACCCAGTGGCTTGCTCCACAGAGAACCCTGGAAGCTTTTACTGCTAAGGAAGCAAACAGCCTGCATAGACCCCCTGTATCTTTCACCACCAAAGGCTGCACCAATTTTTGCCTTCATAGTCCCCAGGTATCTGAACAACCACCCTCTCCCTCCCCCATCCATAGCCTGGAGCCAATTTTCCCTCATAGCCTGGAGCCACTGCATGCCGCCACACTTGGCACCCTGAAGCACTAGGCCCAGTGCCACAGAACACCTCAGCATGCACCCCACCACCAGTGAAGTTCCTTAGTTACTGAAGCCAATTCATAAAGTCTGAAAGAGGATACTTCTTTAAATGAGCAGACACACCTTTACAAGGCTACAAAGATCATGAAATTCAGGGAAGTATTATACCAACAAAGGAACAAAATACTCCACTTTTAACAATGGATAGATCATCTAGACTGAAAATCAATACAGAAACATTGGACTTCAAATATACTTTAGATAAAATGGACCTAATAGTGATATATAGAACATTCCATCCAACAGCGACAGAATACATTCTTCTCAAGGGCACATGAAACATCCTACAGAACAGATCATATGTTAGGCCATAAAACAAGTCAGCAAATTTTAGAACATTAAAATTATTAGTATATCAAGTATCTTTACTGAGCACAATGGAATGAAACTAAAAATCAATAGCAGAGGGAAAACTGGAAAATTCACAAATACATGGAAATTAAATAACATACATTTGAACAACCAATGAATCAAAGAAGAAATCAAAAGGGACATTAGAAAATATCTTGAAACAAATGAAAATGAAAACACAACACACCAAAGTTTATGGAAAAAACAGTACCAAGAGAGAAGTTCATAGTGATAAATACCTACATTAAAAAAGAAGAAAGATCACAAATAAACTACTTAATATTACATCTCCCTGAACTAGAAAAAGAAAAACAAACTAAACTCAAAGTTAATAGAAAGAAGAAAATGAGATTAGAGCACAAATAAATGAAATAGAGTATAAAAACAATAGAAAAAAATCAATGAAATTATGAGTTTGTTTATTGAAAAGGTTAGCGAAGTTGACAAAGTTTTAGCTAAATTAACTTTAAAAAGAGAGAATACTCAAATAAATAAAATAAAAATAAAAGAGATATTACAACTTATGACACAGAAATTAAAAAGAATTATAAGTGGCTACCATGAACCAAATATAATGGATAATCTAGGAGAAATGAATAAATATTAATACCTAGAAATATATAACTACTAGAATCAATCATAAAGAAACAGAAAATTTGACCAGAATTACTACTAATATGGGGATTAAATCAGTCGTTAACAACTTCCCACGAAAGAAAAGCACAGGGCCAGATGACTCCACCAGTGAATTCTACCACTCATTTAAAGAAGAATTAATATTGATCCTTTATAAATTCTTCCAAAAAAATTGAGGAGGAAGGCACACTCCCAAACTCTTTTTATGAAGCCAGCATCACCCTGATACCCAAAGCAGACAAAGATACTACAAGAAAGGAAAAGTACAGGCTAACACCCTTGATGAACAAAGGTGCAAATAACTTGAACAAAATGCTAGCAAAATAAATTCAATAGCCCCTTAAAAGGATACTACACCATTACCAAATGGGATTGTCTTTGGGAGGCAAGGATTATTGAATATAGGAAAATTAATCAATGTGATACATCACATTAACAGAACAAAATATAAAAGTCACAGGTTCATCTCAACAGATGCAGAAAAAGCATTTGAGAAATGCAGCACCCTTTCATAATAATAACACACAACAAACTAGGAATAGAAGGAAATTATCTCATTATAATACAGGACACATATGAAAAGCCCACAGTTAACATCACACTCAACAATGAAAAACTAAAATCTTTTCCTCTAAGATCAGGAACAAGACAAGGATGCTCACTCTCATCACTTCTATTCAACATAGTACTAGAAATTTTAGCCACAGCAATTAGGCAATGAAAAGAAATAACAGGCATTCAGATAGGAAAGGAAAATGTAAAAATTGTTCCTAGTCACAGATAATATAATCTTATATATAGAAATCCCTGAAGATTTCACACAAAAACTGTTAGAAATCATAAGTGAATTCAGCAAAGCTGGAGAATACAAAATTAACACACAAAAATCAGTTGCGTTTCTATATACTAACAATGAACAATTAGGAAAAAAATCCCATTTACAATAGCATCAAAAATAGGCGAGGGAGGCAGGGGCTAGGGAGAGTGGGTTGGTCAGACCAGTCTACTCATGAACAGATAGGCTTGCGGACAGGACAGCCTCAGCTGCAGGCCCTTCTAGCCCACTTAATCCCAGATGCACGCACGCCTGCCTGTGTGTGTGTG
This sequence comes from Cheirogaleus medius, assembly GCA_008086735.1. Taxonomy (NCBI): domain Eukaryota; kingdom Metazoa; phylum Chordata; class Mammalia; order Primates; family Cheirogaleidae; genus Cheirogaleus; species Cheirogaleus medius. Next base: position 12,709,232 of record VBSM01001483.1, read on the forward strand.
TGTGTGTGTACAGCCCCCGTGTGTGTGTGTGTGGACACAGCCTCCACTGGGGGATGCTGTGGGATTCCTGGCGCAGATCAAAAAAAGTTAAAAATATAATAAAATAATTACAAATAAACTTAAGCAAAGAGGTAAAAGATTTGTTCACTGAAAACTACAATACATATGAGGTATCTGAGAGTCATAGTCAAAGAAGCAAAGAACAGAACAGTGTATGCCAGGAGCTGCAGGTGATGAGGAGTTGCTATTCAAATGTGTATAGTGCTCTACAACGTTATACTTATAGTTAATAATTCTGTACTGTACAACTAAATATGTGTTAGGAGGATAGATATCATGCTATGTATTCTTTTTACCACAATAGAAAAATAATAAGACAGAGTGCTCATTCGCAAGAAGATGAATCTAATGCTGTATTTTTAATTTATAGATTTAAAGGCAGCTGATCATAAAAATACCTCATATACATTTCCAAAATATAAAAGATAAATTAAGATATGTAAAATATAAATGAATTGCTGTGGCTGAAGTCTGAATGAGGAGCCAACGAGGATATATTGTGCTGTCATAATGTTTATTCTTTAGTTTCTAATTATCTGGTTATTAATCTTGTGACCCACAGGGGCTACAGGCATTTGAGCTTGTGACCTCAGCTAGCTCAATGCTTCCTAGTATTTTGCTAGGATGTTTTTATAAATCAGAATGGAGGAGGTTTCCTGTGTCTGAACTGACTTCATTATCTTTGATTTCCAACCTCTTTGGAAAATATGCAAAACTATCCAAGAAACTTAAACAAAAAAATGTTAATTACAAAAATTTTGGAGTTATAAGTCCTATAGATCTAGAGCAAAGTTATTAGTGACATAAAAATTACAGCTATTGGAACTTTATTCAGACACCCATGGGTTGATAGTTAGTGAATTAGTGTAGCACAACTCTATAATTTGTTCACAAAATAAAATAATAAAGCTCCTTTATGTAAGGTTTAAAAATTCAACTTATTAATAAGGAAGTTTTGTCTTATTTATAGCAGAACTTTAAAATGTTCTATAATTCTAAAGAGCAACCGCTTATATAGAAAACTGTGATCCACTCTTCTGTATTTCTAAAGTTGAGGCACGGGAACAGGGTCTGGGATCTTTGTGTGAAATATTTATGGCCAATAGTAAGCTTTGCAATTTATCCTTCTTCAATACATTCTGCTATATTTTTAAAGCAAAATTTACATAAAACCTTAAAGCTAGTCTTTGAACTGAGAAAAAAATATTGCTGACTGGCTCTATGAATGGATAATAAAAATAATAGCCATCATTTATTAAATTTTGTTACATTATATTTCAATAAGATCTCTTAAATAAAGTTAGGAGATTATAATCAAAATGGAAGGATTTAGACTGGTTTCCATGAGGGATCAGGACAGACAGGGAGCCTGGACCCTAGAACTGCATCCCTGGGAAAATGAGGAAGAGAAATTCTCTATGGCAGAAGAAGCTGCAAGGACTACTCTCTTGATGTGAGAGAGAAGAGCTGATGGATGGGGTGATTTAGTCCCAGCTCTGATGTGGTGGTTGTCTGCCCTTGACACACAAAGCACCTGTTGCTTGTGAAAGGAGTCATGACTACTTGGGGAAAGTCATTCCCTAACCGAGGTAGCACAGTGTCCCGCCCCTGTTTCTTCTGTGATGATACATGTATGCCAGCTCCTCTGGGCTCTGCTGAAGCCTGGGCCCCTGTCCAAGGAGGAGAAAGGCCTGAGCAGAGGCACCATTAGCCTTGAGGAATATGAAACATGAGTGGCCCAAGGACTGTTCAGGAAGCCCACGGGGCCTGCGGTGAAGCCATGTGAGTCAGGGAAGGCAGGGTGGGAAGGGAAGGAGAATGGCAAATATGAGACGCCTCAGAAATACCCTCCCTTTTAGAGGCAGAGAGTGGGAAACAGGAGGACCCCAGACCAAAAAATCCAGATGTGTTATAAATGTACATCTGGCCTGTAGTCTTAAACTCAGGTCCTGTGCAAATCCCTGCCATCCAGACAACTACCAGTGTATTAGTTATTATTACGGTTTTGCCACTATGATGTTCAGACTCAATTGCTTAATAATATAGCAATCTAGATTTCCCTCGTGAGATAATTCTTTTACAATGCCAGCTTTTAAACTGAATTCCCAATTACCTACCAATTAATCCCTGATACTGATATGTGGCTTGTCTAGTGTCAAGTATTCATAAGAAGCCCTGACATTGTACTACTAGAGTGATCATAATTTCACAGAGGCACACGTTTCAATTACACAAACTGAAGATGAAGTTCTAAGTGACTGAGCCTGGCCTACACTTGACCTTCCTCAGGAAAGTGTTTTTTTTCGGTCTGAGTCATTCCACATGCAATGACAAAAACAATGTTTCATTCTGAAAACTAGATAAAAAATTAAAGATGTCAGCTATTGCTGATGATGGAACAAGCTAAACATTGAAACAATCTGTAAAAGTGATGATTTTTAGAAGAAAAACCAAAATGTTGGTTACATTAGAGAATGTAGTATTGAAGCAATAGCTTGCAGTTGTAATTTATGATGTGAATGGGCCTCCTATAGAAGAAATAAAGAAAAGAGTTTGCTGAAATTACTTTAGTAGATACTCCTCTCATCTGTGTAAAATACACTTATTCAGTGGAAAAAAATTAGTGGAAAGTGAAGAGTTATTTTACTTGTGGTCCAGGAAATGTATAGGTTTTAAGAGAAATATAATTCAGGAGGCAGTCAGCAGGTATTCCATAATAATCATCACTTCTATTTTATTAGAATCAAAATTCAAATTTAACTGACTAGAGTTATACTCCAAGGCTGGGTATAGTAATTTTAAAATGTATATTAGTAGTTTCATAAAAGATATCCCATATTTATTGACACATTGAGGGTTTAAGAAATTGATTTTTAATTTTTCTTGCATGTTAGCATATTTTATGGGGGATCTGATATACTACAGTTGTGTTCACCATTTTGGAAATCCTAAGACTGACTTAAGATGTTTCCATCTAGAAGATCAAGGGTACATTCTATCTCCAATATTTTATTTATGCAGCAAATGTTTCTGAGTCTGTATATTTGTTACATATTCCTAGATGCAATGGGGGCCACAAAGAAGTAAAACAAATGATTCCTCCATTCAACTACCTTATAATCTACTCGAAAAAATGAGCCATATAGAAAAATAATTTTAAAAATTGATTAAAACTTACAGCTAGATAGGAAAAATAAGTTCTAGTATTCTATACCACTGTAGGATGACTATAGTAAAGAATAATATATAGTTTTAAATAGTTAGGAGTATACTGAATGTTCCTAACACAAAGAAATAATAAATGTTTGAGATAATGGATATTCTAATTACTCTTTTCTGACCACTATACATTATATGTATTGAAACATCACTGTGTACCCCATAAATATGTATAGTTATTATATGCCAATTAAAAATTTTAAAAATAAAAACAGATCAAAACTCAAAAAAGTTAAAAGACAGCACATACTGACCACTAAATGATATGTAAAATAAAGCTAGTAGGAATTCATGGACAAAAAGATCTATGAGGTAGACTGGCCAAATAAATGGTGGAAATTTATGCTTTAAAAGGATTATTCTGGCTGTGCTGAGAATGGACTGCAAAGAGAAAAGGTAGAAAGAGATCAGTGAAGCTTTGCAATAAACCAGGCTAAAGATACTGGTAGTTGAGATCAGTGGCAGTAGTAGTATGGTGAAAAATAGTTGGAGTTTACTTATATTTTGTAGGTTGCATTGACAAATTTGATAATGTATTGATAGGACATGCAACAAAAACAGAGGAGTCAAAGTTTGCTCTAAGATTCTTAGCCTGAGCAAATACAAGAATAGAATTACTATTTACTGAAATGAGAAGACTGTTAAAAGAAGCAGTATGGGGAGAAATTCAAGAATTTAATTTTTGAAATTTTATGTTAACTGTGAATACTAGAATTCAAATAGTTATGTTCACTGGAAAATTGATTATATGTGTATTAATGTTCAAGAAAAAGGCCCAGACTGGAAACAGAATTTTGGTTTCTTTAGAATACAGATGGTAAAGTTATTAGGCTAGTAAAATACCCTAGAAAGGGAGTGCAGATACAATAAAAGATTAAACCCTAGAAAGCTATAATGTTTAAAGGTTAGGGAAAAGGGAAGGGGCCAAAGAAGGAATCTGAGAAAGAGCGGCCAGTAACAGCAGGGGAAATCGAAGAAAGCGTGATGCTCTCAGGGTGATACATGGACAGTAGTTCAAGAAATTAGTGGCAAAACAGCACCAAATGATGATGCAGGTCAAGTGAGATTAGGAGCAAGAATGCTCCTTTGGATTGAGAAAAATTGAGGGAATACAATAATCCAAGTGGCAATTATACAGCTTGCTTCCTCTGGGTGGATACTGATGTTATTAATAACCATACCAGGGATGGTGCAGTAAAGAGTGACATTAGACTAGGTGCTGACAGGAAGTTATTACAGTGTATTTAGTGATTATGGCTAGGAAGAGTAGGGGTGAGAGATTCTGATGAGCTTCAATGCTGGCATTTGGGGGAGGAGGACAAGGAATGATGGGGAGTGGCAACAGTGAGGAGGTACCTGCCCAACCAAGGGGCCTGCTGGTCTGTGGAGTCCTGAGGATGGCATCTCCTCCCCTGAAGCTTCAAATGTCCACAGCACCAAACCAAATACCTACTCATGCATTTTCAAATCACACCTAAGTGGATATTATTGTCCCTGGTTAGGAACCACTGGACTTAGTTCCAAAGCTCATTTCCTTGCTCTTTGTTGGCCCTGCCTCAACTATGTGACCCTTTCAAACTTGTAAAGTTCTATACACAACTACACAAAGATTATTATCACATAGTTCCAACAGTCCATTTTAATGGGCATTCATGTTGCTTCAGGGAGGTCCCCTTCTTCATATAGTGGTTTGCAAGACTTTTATTTGATTGATTTATGTTTTTATCCATAGACAAGTATGTTTAAGCAAGTTACATAGAAGCACAAATAATGAAATCAGATGAAAATAGTTTCTCTGTTGTAATACTAAGAGTTTGTGTGTGTGTGTGTTGATGGAGCAGGGAGGCTGGGAGTAGGAATAGTGGAGTATGGTTTAAAAATAACAACTTTAATGCAAAAGGATAAGGCTCTCATAGGAGAATTACAGATCTTAATAATGATAGATATTTATAGAAATTATCTCTTCCTTCATGTGTCATTCCTTAAATTATTCTTCCCATTAGGATACCTATTCTACTGGTAGCTGCCAAAGCTAATGCTGAATATAACTCTCTAAAGGAGAAGGAATGTCTAATAACTTTCTCAGGGCTATCGATATTGAAAATACATATGGGAGAGTCTGCCATGTTTGTTAGCCTACCACAGTTCAGAATGGGCTGAATCTGAGCTTCACAGGACACCAAGTTGGGGTATGGATGAGAATAAGGGTTTCCTTGCTGAGATAAGATCAGAGGGAGGGGAAGGAGAAGCTGAGGCATCTTACCCAAATATATACCCTATCGACTAAGCACTACCAAGTCTGGAACTTACTTCATTCCTCACTGTGATTGTGTAAAGAGGTGTGTGTGTGTGTGTGTGTGTGGTATTTAGGTAAATTGTAGACAGTGATATCTACTTGGTAGTAGCATAAAAATTACATAATTGTATAAATGCTACTTAGTAGACATGACACAAACATTCACTTTTCTTTTTCTTATTTCAGTATATTATGGGGGTACAAATGTTTAGGTTACATATATTGCCTTTGCCCCACCTGAGTCAGAGCTTCAGGTGTGTCCATCTACCAGATGGTGCACACCACACCCATTAGGTGTGAATATACCCATCCCTTGCTTCTCCCTCCCACCTGCCCGACACCCAATGAATATTATCACTCTATGTGCACATAAGTGTTGGTCAGTTAATACCAATTTGATGGTGAGTACATGTGGTGCTTGTTTTTCCATTCTTGGGATACTTCACCTAGTAGAATGGGCTCCAGCTCTATCCAGGAAAATACAAAAGGTGCTATATCACCATTGTTTCTTATAGCTGAATAGTACTCCATGGTATACATATACCACATTTTATTAATTCACTCATGTATTGATGGGTACTTGGGTTGTTTCCAAATCTTTGCAATTGTGAATTGTGCTGCTATAAACATTCTAGAGCAGATGTCTTTTTTATAGAATGTCTTTTGTTCTTTTGGGTAGATGCCCAGTAATGGAATTGCTGGATCAAATGGTAGTTCTACTTGTAGTTCTTTGAGGTATTTCCATATTGCTTTCCACAGGGGTTGTACTAGTTTGCAGTCTCACCAGCAGTGTATGAGTGTTCCTATCTCTGCATATCCATGCCAACATTTATTGTTTTGGGACTTTTTGATAAAGGCCATTCTCACTGTAGTTAAGTGATATCTCACTGTGGTTTTGATTTGCATTTCCTTGATGATTAGAGATGTTAAACATTTTGTCATATGTTTGTTGGCCATTAGTCTATTTTCTTTTGAAAAGTTTCTGTTCATGTCCTTTGCCCACTGTTTGATAAGGTTTGTTCGATTTTTTCTTGCTCATTTTCCTGAGTTCTATACAGATTATAATGTCTCTACTACACAAAGTGATCTGCAGATTCAATGCAATCCTTATTAAAATACCAAAATCATTTTTCGCAGATGTAGAGACAATAATTCTATGCTTCATATGCAACCAGAAAATACCCCATATAACAAAAGCGATCTTAAGCAAAAAGAACAAATTGGGAGGCATCCATTTACCAGACTTCAAGCTATACTACAAGGCTATAGTAACTAAAACAGCATTAAACTGGCATAAGAACAGAGACATAAACGAATGGAACAGAACTGAGAACCCAGATATAAAACCATCCTCATATAGCCATCTAATCTTTGACAAAGCAGACAAAAACATACACTGGGGAAAAGAATCCTTATTCAATAAATGGTGCTGGGAAAACTGGATAGACGCATGTAGAAGACTGAAACAGGATCCACACCTTTCACCTCTCTCAAAAATCAACTCATGGTAGATAACAGACTTAAACCTAATACATGAAACTATAAGAATTTTAGAAGAAAATTTTGGAAAAATTCTTACAAACATTGGCCTAGGCAAAGAATTTATGAAGAAGACCCTAAAGGTAATCACAGCGACAACAAAAATAAATAAATGGGACCTGATCAAATTAAAAAGTTTCTCTATAGCCAAGCAAAGTGTCACGAGAGCAAACAGACAACCTACAGAATGGGAGAAAATATTCACATGTTACAACAAGCATTTACTATTGTTATTATTATGTTGTTCTTAGGTACGGCAGACCAAGAAATAAGAAAACTGTGGTGATCATGAATAATCACTTAAGTGGACTCATATTGTCCTACATTTGACACAGCTCTGATTTTTACAAATTATTTTCAGTTCTTTTTCTTGATAACTATATTATTAGGCACAATAGATAACTGTGCCTGGGGAAATATCACCTTCCATATGTTTATGACAAAAATATGGCAGCCATTCTCTAAGGTAAAAATAATAGTATTCAGAAAATTGAAGTAACTGCACAGATAAATATTGATTGACTCTAGAGAGATGATGCTAATGCATGGAAGAGAGAGATAAAATTTCCAAAGGGGAAAAATTTCCATTACATTTTAGAGGTTTTCTGAAGATTTTAAAAACACTTTTTGTTCTCCATCTAGAGCATTTGAAATCTATTTATTTCAGTCAGTGGAAAGTCCTTGAGAAAACTGCTTATAAAACAATTTCATAAACTTTTCTTTATATGTCATAATTTTTTCTAAAGGACAGTAGCTTTATTGTTATTGTTAGAAACAAATGGAGACCCAGCTGTGGTGTAAGACAGTTGATAATTTAGAGATGGTTTAAACAATGTGAGCAGCATGATTCATGAAAGATTTCTTAAATTATATATATGTATATGTGTGTGTTTATATGTATACAAACATATATGTGTGTGTCCATACGCACAAACATGCCCTATCATTTTGTCATTTTAATCAAAATCCCCATCCACAGTAGATGTGCACTTTATAACATGAAAATTTCTATGTAGCATGATCCAAGATTACTATTTCAGAAAATAGTTAGCTTACACTATTAGGAAACCATTCGTTTCTAAATCCTATACTCTACCAAAACTGAGTTGCGATTAGTGATAGTGGCCAGGAGATGGTGTACTCTCTTTCGCTAAGATTTACATCATAGGCTTTTGTGAATTTGTAATGTTCATTTACTTTCAAGAGAAATGCTTTTTTATTGTTATCACAAATGGCAGACTTGAGTGAAAAAAAGACATTCAGAAAAAAATAAGAAATCAAATTTCTCAAAAGTTTTACTTACTACTGCCCACATTTGGACGCCCTTGATTTCCTTCTCTTATCTGAAAGCTCTGGCTAGGACTTCCAGCGCTATGTTGAATAGAAGCAGTGATAGAAGGCAACATGGTCTGGTTCCAGTTCTAAGTAGGAATGCTTTCAATTTTTCCCCATTCACTATGATGTTGGCTGTGGGTTTGTCATATATGGCTTTTATCATTGTTAGGTAAGTACCATCTATGCCTATTTTGTTAATCGTTCTCATCATAAAAGGGTGTTGAATATTGTTGAATGCTTTTTCTGCATCTATTGAGAGAATCATATGGTCTTTGTTTTTGCTTCTATTTATGTGGTAAATTACATTTATAGATTTGCATATGTTGAATCATCCCTGCATCTCTGGGATGAAGCCCACTTGGTCATGATGGATTATTTTCTTGATAAGGACCTGGATTCAGTTTGCTAGGATTTTGTTGAGAATTTTTCATCTATATTTATAAGGAATACTTGTCTGTAGTTTTCTTTTCTTGTGCATCCTTTCCTGATTTTGGTATTAGGGTGATGTTGGCTTCATAAAACATGTTGGGGAAGATTCCTTCTTTCTCAATGTTGTGGAATAGTTTCTGCAGGATAGGCAGCAGTTCTTTGTAGGTCCAATAAAATTCGGGTGTTAAAACATCTGGGCTGGGACATTTCTTTTCAGGAAGGTTTTTTTTTGCTGCTTCAGTTTCAGTACTTGATATTGGTCTATTCAGAAATTCTATTTCTTCCTAACTGAGCCTAGGGAGGCTGTGTGTTCCTAATAATTTGTCCATTTCCTCCATGTTTTCAAGTTTATGTGCATAGAAGTTTTTATAGAATTCATAGATGATATTTTGTATTTCCATGGTATCAGTTGTGACATCTCCTTTTTAATTCCTGATGGAGCTTATTAGAGTCCTTTATTTTCTGCTTCTTGTTAATCTATCAAAAAGCCTGTCAATTTTGTTTATTTTTTCAAAGAAACAACTTTTTGTGTTATTAATCTTCTGTATTGTTTTTTTATTATTGATTTCATTTAGTTCTGCTCTGATCTTTGTTATTTTTTTCTTCTGCTGGGTTTGGGTTGGTTTGCTCCTCCTTTTCAAGTTCTTGGAGATGATTCATTAGATTGTTGATTTGTGATCTTTCTGTCTTTTGGATGTAGGCATTTATGGATATAAATTTTCCTTTCAGGACTGCTTTAGCTGTGTCCCATAGATTTTCATAACTTGTGTGTCCTTTATCATTTAGTTCAAAGAATCTTTTGATTTCCATCTTAATTTCCTCCTTAACCCAATAATTGTTCAGCAGAAGGTTGTTTAGTTTCAATGACTTAGTGTAGAGATGAGAGTTTCTGTTGGAGTTAATTTCTAATTTTATTCCACAGTGGTCTGAGAAGATGTATGGTATAATTTCTATTTTTTAAAAAATTTTGAGACATGCTTTTAGGCCTAGGATATGGTCAATCTTAGAGAATATCTCATGACCTGATGAGAAAAACATATACTCTGTGGTTTTGGGGTAGAATGCTCTGTAAATGTCAGTCAGGCCCATTTGTTCTAGAGTTATGTTTAAATCCATTGTTTCTTTGTTTATTTTCTGTTTGAAGGATCTGATATTATATCTAGAAAACCCCAAAGATTCTGCCATGAGACTACTGGAATTGATAAACAAATTCAGCAAAGTCTAAGGTTACAAAATCAAGGTACAGAAATCAGTAGCATTCCTATACACAAACAACAGCCAAACTGAGAACCAAATCAAAGGCTCAATATCCTTCACAGTAGCAACAAAGAAAATAAAATACTTAGGAATATATTTAACTAAGGAGGTAAAAGATCTTTACAGGGAGAACTATGAAACACTGAAGTCCCCCAAAACAACAAATAAACAATTATGTTTCAATTAAAGTGAGTGAGGAAGTGTGCTAGAGAGCACCAGGAAACACTGAAAACCTCTGTAGAGCACAGAAGCCCAGAATAGCTCCATAGAGAGGGGACAAGGCATCCACCTCTGCCACACTGTCTCCCCTGCCAGGATCAGATTCGAGCCAGGGTGGACTTTATTCTTATTAGGAAAAGATAAACTGGAGACCTTTAGTGGTCCCCACCACTGCCACACACCCTAGCAATCATGTCTACAGAGGGGTCCCCAAGTCCTCACAGGCCCCAAGTCCAGTGTGGACAGTTATTTGGAGTCCATGCGGCTACATTCCCCCAGAGCAAGAAACCACTTGGCATCCTGCCACATGAGCTGCTATGGCATGCCACCCTCTTGAAACTGGATCCACATTTGGAATGTGTTCTGCCATAGAGGCCAGTAGCCATTGAATCCCTCCTCCCTGAGGCCCCACTTTCATTCCACTAAGTTCACATGGGTGCCTGAAGCACCAGTATCCCACCAGTATCCCAGCGGCTCAGAGCCTAGGTTCCAAGGAACAACTAGGATCCCGATGCCATTAAAAACTGGGCACAAGATCTGAATAGACATTTCTCAATAGAAGACACAAAAATGTCCAAAAGGCATATGAAGAAAATGCTGAATATCACTAATTGTCAGATAAATGCCAATCGAAACAACAATGGGACATCATCTTATCCTAGTTTGAATGGCTATTATCCAAAAGAGAAAAAATAAATGCTGCTAAGGATGCAGAGAAAAGGGAATTCACACACTGCTGGTGGGAATGCACGTTATTCACAGACCAGATTCTCCTCTAGAGACTAGAGAGAAAGCAAGGCTCTACCAACATCCTGATTTCTGACTTCTAGTCTCCAGAACCATGAAAGAATAAATTTCTGTTGTTTTAAGCCACCAGGTTTATGGTAATTTGTTACTGCAACCCTAGGAAACAAATACGGAAAGGAACAACTTCCACAACCTGATGTAAATCACTTTAAACAATCCTACAGCTAACATCATACATAATGGTGAAAGACTGAATGCTTTCCACCTAAGTTTGGAAAAAGGCAGTAATATCCACTCTCATTGCCTTCATTCAATATAGTACTGGAAGTCCTAGACAGTGCAACAAGGCATAAAAGGCAAAACAGTCATGCAGATTGGAAATGAAGAAATATAAGTGTCCTTATTTGTGGAAAACATGCTTGTCTATGTAGACAATGCCAAGGAATAAAAAAACAATGCTTATAGAACAAATAACTGTTCAGAAAATTCAGAGTATACGAACTAAACAAATATCAACTGCACTTCAATATACTAGCAATAAATGTGTGAAGATTAAAAATGAAAATACAGTATCTTTTATAATCACTCCAAAAAGGAAATGTCTAGGTACAAATACATCAAAAGTTATACAAGACTTATAACCAGAAAATTATAAAGCACTGATGAAAAAAATCAAAGAAGATCTAAACAAATGGAGAAACATAGTGTATATGGTATAGCATAGTATTATAAATATAGTAAAGTATATAGTATAGTAAATAGTATAGTGAAGATGTCTAATATTAACAATTTGATATATAGGTTTAATATATTGGTTTCAAAATAAAACACAATTTTCTGTAGTCTTAGACAAGCTTATTTTAAAATTTATATAGAAAAGTAATAGAACTAGAATAGCTAAAAAAAATTTTGAAAAGGAATAATAAAGTGAAAAGAAATCACTCTACCTGAGTGTGGTATTGGCAGAGGATAAATAGAACAAAGTAGAATGCCCAAAATTAGACAGACACAAATACATCCACTTAATTTTTGACAAAGTTGCTAAATCAATTCAATGAAGTAAGGACAGTATTTTTATCAAAGTTTGCTGCACATCCATAGGGAAATTAATGATCCTAGGCCTAACCCTTGCACCATACACAACAATTAATTTAAAATATATCATTAATCATGAGGGAAATGCAAATTAAAACCACAATGAGATACCACCTTACCCATCAGAATGGCCATTATTAAAAAGTAAAAAAAACAATAGATGCTGGCATGGACACAGAGAGAAAGGAATGCTTATATACTGTTTATGGGACTGTAAATTAGTACAACCTCTATGGAAAATAGTATGGATATTACTAAAAGAAATATTACACACACACACACACACACACAATGGAGTACTACGCAGCCATACAAAGGAATAAAATAATGTCTTTTGCAGCAACTTGGATGGAACTGGAGATTATTAGCCCAAGTGAAATACCTCAGGAGTAGAAAAACAAACACCACATGTACTCTCTAATAATGGGGAGCTAAATGGTGGGCACACACAGGCACAAAGAGATGTAGAGGTCATTGGAATCCAAGAAAGGGGGAGGGCGGGAGGGTGAGTAAGGGGTAAAATCATACCTATTGGGTGCAATGAACACTATTCTGGTGATGGGCACATTGAAAGCCTCGGCTTGGGCATTATATAAGGTATCCATGTGACAAAAACATTTGCACCCCCTTAATATTTTGAAAATAAAAAAATAATAAAAGTGATTTTCCATCTTAGATTGAAGGCCAAAATGGTACACAAGAGTTAGAGGAAGAGGTCAGCATTGCTTAGAGGAAATTCTGAGGAAAATGTCCTCCTCCAACTTTTTCAAAGTTTGAACACTTTCCCCACCTTCAAGTCGTTTTCCTATTAATAAACCTCCTTTCAGAGCAAAAATAAATAAAATATGTCATTACTTTAAATTTGAAATTAAAACTCTAAAACGTTTTAAGGAGAACATAGGATAAATCTTTGGGATTTAGTGCTAGGTGAAGAGTTGTTAGATATTACAACAGAAGCATGTTACATAAAAGAAAAAAAATGATAACTTGCTCTGTGTCAAGATAAAAAACTTCTGTATCACAAAACAATCCTGCTATGAGGTTGAAATATCATGAATATACAAGGAATTTTCAAAACTCAACAGTTAAATAAAAAATACACAATTATAATATAGGCAAAAGAAATGAGTAGATATTTCACCAAAGAGCAGATATATATGGTGAGTAATCACGTGAAAAATTGTTCAACAACAATTTGCCATTAGGAAAATGTAAATCAATATCAAAATGTTATATCACTATATACCTGTTAAAACAGCTAAAATTTAAAAAAAAAATAATAAAAAATGCTGGGGAGGATGCATAGAAACTGTATCACTCATTCATCGCTGGTGGGAATGTAAAATGATAAAGTTACTCTGGAAAACAGTTTTGAATTTTCTTACAATATGATACATTCTATGGTATGTTTTCCACGACAGTTAAAGTCTATGAGCTACTTATTGGGGGAGGCTATGATTTAGTATAAAAAGCAGGTTTGACACTGCTCTGTTCTGGATCTATTGTTTCAGGAGAGCACAAAATACACTGTACAACATTCTTCCACATTAAAAAAACTAAGAGCAACTCATTTTTCTATTAGTAATATAGGACCTACCTTGAGAACTGAATAACTGTACTGAAAATAGGTTCATAGGACTTACAGATGTAAAGCTAGTTTGAGGCACAGATTTTCTAGCACTAAGAAGGGTTTTACCTCTGTGAAACACTCATTTGGGATATATATAACCAGAAGTTTCTCTGGACATTAAAATATAGGACATTTAATACCAAAAAATTTTGCCCTTCCCATATTAGATTTTAGATAATCAGGTTGATCAAAGATCTGAAAAAGTACATTATAATAATAATATCATTTATTGAACATTTACTAAGTTTTTGGCATTGTTCTAGCAATTTATATGCATTACATCATTTGTCCTCACAGCAACATTATGAGGTATATTTTGTCCTCCCCACTTTACAAATGAGGAAATGGAGGTTCAGAGAAGCAAAAATATATAGCTGAAGGTCACACAAGGGTTTAGTGGTTGAGCAAGAATTTATTTATAATTCTATTTGACTGTAAAATCAACATAATTTTCACCAGAATACCATATTTTCAAACCATAAGAGAAATTCCAGGTCATATATTCCAACCTCTACCCGATGTTATGACTCCTTCTACATTATAGGTATTCCTCTGACTTATGATTGAATACTCTCTAGTAAGGTGGAACATCCTGATCCCCAGATCTACCACTAAATTCAGTTGAGTTTACCTCTGTAAAGGCTGTCTAATCTATCCACTTTGCCTTTTCACTTCCTCTGCAAAATGGCCAAGCAACCTCTGGACAATAGCATTAGCCAACTAACTAGTCTACCTCTTTTCACTCCTATCATTTTCTTATTTGTTTTATACACATTTCAGCTAAATAGTCTTTTCTAAATACATCACTCTTCTGATTTAGTGACTTTTCATTCTTCTTTGGATAAACAGCAAACACCTTGCCTTGGCCTGTAAGAACAGTGACAGTAAGTGCTGGTTTGCTCAGATCTGTCCCAGTTTACTCTGTCACCAAGCCTAATTATTAATTCAGTCCTCTTTCATTCTCAAAAATGTTCAAGTTTGAACAGTGCATTTTATGGTCACCCTGTCTATAAAGATTTACGTCATCTGGCTCCAAATACAACAGGTGATTATACATTTAATTCTTCATTATTCATTTTGACCTAAATACATAGAATGCATTCATGCATACCTAGTATCTTTGTAAAGCTCATTTTTATGGTAAATATAAGGAGTAGCCTGAGCCATTATGAAACACAGAAAGACAAGCTATCAGTTTTAGAAATGAAGAAAACCAATACATTTAATGTTTTCTTCTCATATTCCTACTTCTCAGGTCTTATGTAGCATAAATAGGGAATATACTAAGAACCAGTAACATGAAACCCTTCTTTCTCCAGTCATCAAAGTTTAGCTCTCTTTCTTGAGTGTATAATCTTATCCTTAATAAGAAGGGATCTAACCTATACTAAGCCTGTAGTGAAGAAAATTAGAGTAATTAGCATCAGATCTTAGTACTTATAAAAATTCAGAGAGCATTTATATGCAACTATAGTGTATTTAAAACATATTGTACAGGATTCTCTTCCAGTTGACTGAGTCAGGTAAACAAATCCTCTACCCCTAAAGCAACCATTAACCTGAACAACTATTAAGAGCAACTATTTCAGTACTCTGGAAACGGACCAAATGTATACAACCGAGAGGTGCTTATTCATGAAAACTACTGAACTTTAGGTAAGAACAGTTGTAAAAAGTCACATGTGATTTTTAAAATATGAGATATCCAGAAAAGGCAAGGATACAGAGACAGAAAGCAAATCAGTGGCTGATGGAGACTGCGATGGCAGTGGGAGTTGACTGCAAAGGGGCTTGAGGAAAATATGGAGGGAAATGGAAAAATTCTAAATAGAGAATGTGATTATGATTATGATTCTATAATATTTTTTATAAATATTGAAATGTACACTTACAATGGTTGAATTTTACGGCATGTACACTTTGCCTCAAAAAGCTGTAAAAATATATTTTGCATGTGAGATAGGTCAAAGTATTACTGTCATGCTGCCTGTTAACACAAGTATAACAAAGACAGCTATGGTTAAGCAGAAAAATAAGGCAGAACATGGAATCAATGTAGATTGCCCAATCATTTCTACTTAGTTAAACCATTTAATATTCCAACACCTTTAAAATTTACTGAAAAACAATACATCTATCTTTGAAAAAATACATTGAAACATCCTCTGAAAAAACAAATAGAAATATTATCCTAAATTTCAACTTCTAATTATTTACTGTTTCTTCTCTTTTTGGTCTTCACTTTGTAGACCCTATCTTTTAAATAAAATTTTTCAATAAAAATTTATGTAATCTATAAAGCTTTGAGTCAGAGAAGCAATACTGCTCTGGCTTAACCAACAAAGATGACCTATAAGATTTTCCATCTTCAATTTTGTTTCACAGTTCAGCATAAATTATATTCACAAAACCAGATACACACTTTTATTCGATATATTACCTTGTCTGACTTGTCAGACTAAAGTCAACAACAGCCTCCTTAAATAAACCAACTCCTTCAATGTTGATGACAGCATCCACATCAGGCTCAGTAGCAACCAACGTTATGGGAAACATCCAGATCCCATCTGTTACGCACTCTATTTTCAGTGTAATGTTAGACCTTGAATATAAAAAAAAATTTTTAAAGATACTACAACAAAATAAGCAAAGAGAATAAATATAGCAAATTAATTACCTAAGGTCAAAATGTAAGTAAACTTGGTGGTTTCAGCAAAAACACTGGGACATTTAATTCTTTAAAAATGTAGATGGCTGTTAATTATATTGTAGGAATAATTTTTAGGTCATAGTTTGTATTATCCTTCTCCCTTTGAGGTAATTATTTTGTAGGGCATCTCATCTACTATTTATTTTTGAAGAAGCAGTAACATATGCAGAATGGATTCTGCAAATTTTCTCTAACCAACATACAATGTCACAGTACCTAAGAAACTAAGAGTAAATTTGGCAAATGAATTCAAGTTTATACTAGTAGATATTCCATTTGAGTACTTAATGTCAAATAAAACACTGTGAGAAAGTCTTTTCAACTCTTGCTTCACATATAAAAATTATATTTTCTGCAAATACCTACAAAGCCCCATAAAATTGACAAATTGAAACTTTTTGGAAATTAAATTGCAATTGGTAAAGACCATGTACACCTTGGAGAATAACATATAATTGAATGGCAGTTGAATAAAGGAAGAAAGTAGAGATAGACTTTCAAAGCATTTGGCTGTGACAAAGCGTGAAGAAATAGGGCAGTACTTGGAGTTGTGGGGCGGTTATCTGTTTGCTTGCTTAGGGTGGATGTGACTCATGTAGTGATGTGGTTACAATATCATAAGTCAGGATTAGAAAATGAAATCACAAGCCTCTTACCTAAAACAATCAGAAAGAACAGTTCTGGGAACTCTTATTCTTCTTAGGTAGGACTGTAGAATTACTCAACCCTTTAGGGAGCAATTGGACAATATCCTACCAAATTTGAAAGGTGCACACAGTAAACCTGCTGTTCCATTATTACTACTTTCCCTGTACATATGCCTCCAAGATTTCAAGAAGTGTTATGTGTAAAGATATTCATTACTGCATTGTTTATACTATTAAAAAAACTGAGAGCAAAATTTTAAAAATGTTTTTTCAATAGGGTGCTGATAAAAATAAAGTGTGTCGCACAGAAACAATCTAATACTATGCAGTATATCTTAGCCAATGATAACTGATGTATCATCTTAAACTTATCCAAAATGTAAAACCTAAACCTATACCTCTCTCACATTCTTCTGCCTTTGCAAAAGAAACTATATGCCTCTCTTTGCACTATTTCAAGAGCACTATTTCAAGCACTGATTTTCCTGCTTCTACTTTTGCCACTTTACAACGTCTTGGTTCAGACATCACTTCATGGAACTCTAACTGTCCATATTAGCTGATGTACATCTTTTATAGCAACCTATTTCCCCTTACTTATTTCCTTCTTAGGACAATCTGAAATTTGCTTGCTTACCTATACATTTATTTTTCTGTTATCTATCACTATCACTAGACTATATACTTCAACAGTAGAAGAATCTTGTCTCTTTTGTAATTATTAATTTTTTAAAATAAATTAATGAACAGGTTTAAATAAATAATGCTGAATAATTCTATTCAACAGACCAATTCTCTGAGTTAGTGAAAAGTTGCTGAGTCAACTTTTTGGACACATAAGGAAGAAGACCATGAAATTTCAGGGATGACACAGTGAACGATTTCATAGTCAATACTGTAGATTTATAACAATGCATTTATGTGATATTAATATTTTTTATTCCAAGTTGTCTCCCTCAAACTGTGAAATAGAACTTTGGGGTTATTTTGTTTAGCTCTTAAGCAGGTAAAAGTTCTAGGAAAATGTCAAGCTAAGGTAATTAGCTTTTCTGAAGATACCATAAGACAAATGAAATCTATCATTTTTCTATTTAAAATAGTGTTTAGACCTATGTTAAGTTAGGATCATCAGACTGATTCATAATAATATTAACTATTGATAATCTCTTGAGTTTTTTTATTAGGCTCTTGATTTTTACAGAAAGAAAAGACCCAAAGGAATCATTTTCCTGTATTTTTTTGTAAAACCATAATTTAGGACACTGACCATTATTTTTATTATGTACAACACTATGTTCTGTAAAGGATGAATGTGAAAAATTACCGAGTGTTTACTGTTGTGAAAATGTCATATTTTCTTTTTACCAAAACACGAAAATTTGTTCTTCTTATCTTGCCAACCAAAGAGAGAAGAATTGGATTTAATACTTAATTTAATTATCTAAGTAAAGCACGGTTTAATTATTTTCATGTTCTTTTAGGTGATTCAACGATACTGGCTTTATTTTGGGTTTTCTCACTTAATTGTGTCTCTTGCAATGACTTATCCCAGATACAGTAATGTGCCACATAACAACGTTTCAGTCAATGTTGGACCACATATATACAATGGTGGCCCCACATGATTATAATACCAACTTTTTAATGCACTTTTGCTATGTTTAGATACATGAATACTTACTGTTGTGTCATGATTGCCTACAGTATTACATACGTTTGTAGCCTAGGAGCAATAAGTTATACCATATAGCCTAGGTGTGCAGTAGGCTACACCATCTAGGTTTGTGTAAGTACACTGTATGATATTTGCACAATCACAGAATAGCCTTATCACGTGTTTCTAAGAGAGTATCTCTGTCATTAAAATGATGTAAGGCTGTACATATGGAAGAAGGAATGATAGTAATGAAATATACATATGTGCACAAAACAGAATCATTAAACTACATGAGAACATCAAGCAACAGTCACAGAAACTCATGAATCATGTAAAAAATTGTCCTAAATCATTTTCCCTAATATTCAACATGAAGTTTTAAATCCACAAAATTTTGAATGAGTATAAATTCACATTGGTTCCACTCATATTTATCAATGATAGCATTGTTCCCCTTTCTAGTTGCTATTGGTAATTTCCATATGATTAAATTAACACAATACAAAGCTACATGTGAAAAAATACTAACAAACATAGAAAACTATGAAAAATGGAAGAAATGATAAAAAGATGTGATGGCAATGTTTATACTGTACTTTCTTCTTGTAGCTTGATTTTATTACTGCTTCCTGAAGATGGCCCTGGTATCTTTTAGTTATTGGACTACATATTCACAGCCACTTTACATGCATTGCTACATTAAATACATAGTTGAACTTTAGAAATGATTAAAAGTCACAAGTAATACTTTGAATTCTTTTTTCATTGCCAGGCTGTTATGTACTTTGTGTACATTGTGGTTATAATCAGTATGTCTGCATTCAGACACAAATAACACTCTATTCAGAATGACATATCATATAGCATTTGCAGGTAGTAAGTATCAATTGTCCAAAATGTAAATATAACAACACTGGATGAGGTTTCCCCTAAGACAGATATCCAAAGCCCACTATTCTCACAGATTCCCTTATACCTTACTGAGGGATGTGTAATGCTATGGTATTGAGTGGTAAGAGGTAATGAAAGCAGCTGCAATGTAGAACATAGCTTAGATATTTTCTTCATTGGACTGGTTCTGGTTCTGGTAGTGTCAATAAATATGCTGCTTTTGTATAGTACCAGGTCAGTTTTTCTTTTAATTTTACAAAATAGACTATTCTCTTTCATGAATATGATGCCCTAATGACCTTAGGAAGTCACAATTCTTGAAGGATGTCTTAGATTTCCAACCATTAGGACTATTTTTTCTCATCAGAATACTTTTCATAGCTAGAAATAATCTAGCCTCAAATATTTCTCTCTACAGCATCAAAAAAGTAATGTAACCCAAATATTGAAGAATAGAAAGAAAATCAACATTTGGTTTAACATAGTAATAATATTGTTTAAAGAAAAAGGAAAGGAAAGCAGGTTTACCTCAATGGTTTCTGTGGTGTAAATACCAGTTTGAAGACCAATGTTATCCTTTCATCCCTGATACTATAACTTTTATTGATCAAATATAAAGCCACACAGGGTTCCAAGTGAGACTCCATAACTTCAGACTCAAATTGAATTTCATACTCAAATTCACGTTTTTTAGGCATTTCTAGAAAAATCAAGATTAAAATATACTTCAATTTAATTAGATATGCATAGATATGATATTCAGTATATTTTTGTTAAAAGGTTAATAAAGAAAGAAATGAATATTTAAAAAACATAGAAGACAATTCTCACCATACTTAAATCTTTAAAATTCAGGTTTTTGGAAAAAGAAAAGCCAAATGGAAATTAATAATCAATATTAACAATGAAATAAAAATAATGACATTGGCTCTATATAATAAATGTATTAATAACCTACAGATATTTAAAGAAACTTATGCAGAAAGGTGTAAAATTTGATTTAAATTAAGTTTAAACAATATTAAAATAGCATTCCAAACAATTAGAACACGATTTTCAATTTCTAGTATATTTTGATTAAAAAAGCATTTTAGTCTTGAAACATTATAGACAATATGGTTAACAAATATTGCCCTGAGCAGGAGGTTACCAATGGAAAGTAATAGTAAAGTTTTGTTCACTGCACATGAAACATATCTTAAATCCAACATTAGCATATAGATGATAGGTACAAATATGTATTAAATTTACTCTCCATTTACATGTAAGGTGACCAAATCACACACTCCGATGTTTGCTGCATGTGGATCATGGAAGAGAGGTTAGAAAATCATGAATTGACTTAATTTCTAAAGCCTGTCTCTGGTGTGTAAAGGTAAAAGTGATCCTTGCATTCCATTATATTAATTCAGAACTAATGGCTACCTTTCTTTAAGCAATCCTAAGAGACACCAGACCACTTTTTAGAAGTAGATATTAATAATTTTAATTTCTGGCATTGAACTCTGAAAAATAGCCTGGCTATAACAAGCTCAAGTCATATTTAATGATACCTCACCAAACCATATTAATGTAAAATGTAGCACACTGACTCCCACATTCACAAGATCTCCTTTATATTATTTTTCTACACATAAAAATAAATCTCTGACCTCAAAAATTGCTGGTTTTCATCCTATTAACAAAAATAGAAATTTCTGTTCCTATAAATAATCATTCTTTGATATACCAAAATTAAGGTGTCTATGTATAGTATGTCTATTTATTCTGAAAATAGAATATGGAAATGTCCCAGAGGAAACCATAATCCATACAGAGAAAACAACATTTAAGAATTTTAGATGTTTCATGGAAATGAAATTTCCATTGCATTCAAATAACATAATAAAGATTTTCAAAAGCAAATCTTGTATGTAATTGAGATATATATCTGTTTTTGCTTAATTATTGAAGCCTTTTTGAGAATGGTGCTTTCAGAATGAAACTAGAGAATGGGAAGCTAATTTTATTTTCAGAAGCATTGAACCCCCTATAGGGATCTGTCACTGTGGATGTCATAATTCCATTCATCAGAAGGTCCATTGGTACAAAATACAGTCATGATTATCAGCTAGGGAACAAATAGGAACCATATGAGAATTTGATATGAGCCTGTGAGGAGGAAGAAAGAATCAGATTTGATGAAATCATGATAAATTGTTTTTCTTTATTGTGTTTTAAAGCTGATCTATCAGAGTCACTACATTTTACTTGAAATATCATACCATCAGGTAAGAAATATGTGTTTTGCTATTCTTAATTTGGAAAGAATCTACGCAGTCTTTTCATATACACTGGGTTGATAAGAGCTAAGTCAGTGAGACCAGTCCAAGTTAATTATCATCTGATTATTTGATAAAAGCAATGTTTTATGATAAATGTAGTTCATAATTTTAAGGAAATAAATGCAAGTTTCTAAAAATATGTGTATAAATAAGTGTAGTTTTCCATAACAAATATTATAATTTCAAAGTTACAAGTTAACAGTCCTTGGAACTACCATAACAAATTCAATATTGGAAAAAGATTCTGTACTTTTTTAGAAAACTCTTAAAAAACACTTGAGGGAGTGATGTCAGCAAGATGGCTAGTAGGAGGTTCTAACCCTTATACTCCCTACAGAAACACCAATTTCACAATCATCCATAGACAAAAATACCTCATAAGAGTTCCAGAATCCAGCCCACACAGCTCAGTGCTGAGAAATCCCTCAGCTTAGTTCTCAAATAAAGGGAAAGAAGAGCAAAGTGAGCAAGCAACTTCTCCCTGAACCCTACCACCAGACCTGTCCCCACGGACCCTGGTGCCAGGCCTGCCTTTGCAGACCCAGGCCCGAGGCATGTCCCCACAGATCCTGGCCTCAGGTCTGCCTCCAGACCCGGGTATTAGGCTTAAATTAAGACACGTTATAACTAAATTGTCAAAAGCCAAAGACAAAAGTAGAATTTTGAAAGCAGCAAGAGAAAATCATTTCATCACATACAAGAGAAGCTCCATATAACTATCAGTGGATTTCTCAGCAGAAACCTTACAGGCCAAGAAAAAGTGATGTGACATATTCAAATGAAAGATGCCAACCAAGAATACAACATAGTTGGCAAAACTGTCCTTTGAAAATGAAGGAGAGATAATCACATTCTCAGATAAACAAAAACTGAGCAAGTTTGTCACTACTAGACCTTACTTACAAAAAGTATTAATAGGGAGTTCCTCAAGTTGAAATGAAAGCATGCTCAACAGCAACATACAAACATATGAAAGTACCAATCTCACTGGCAAAGGTAAATATATATACAAATGCAGAATAATGCAATACTGCAATAGTGATGTACAAATCACTTTTAAATCTACTATAAAAGTTAAAAGACAAAATTATTTACAATAACTATAACCAAAAAATTGGTTAATGAATACACAATAAAAAGGGAAGTAAATTCTAATATGAATAACATCAAGTGTGTTTAGGAGGAATAAAAGTGTTTTTGTATGTTATTGAAGTTAAGTTCTTATCTGCTCAAAATAGATTATTTTGTATCTTACAATATGCAATGGTTATCATGCTTGTCTTCTCAAAACACCTCTCATTATCATTTGTCTCCCTGAAGATTTTCATGAACTGCTGATGAAGACCTACAGATTTTATCTCAATTAAACTTTCTAGCTATAGGTAAATTCATGAATATGAGGCAGATAATTTTGTTCCCATAGCCAACATCTAAACATACTTTAAAAACATGACATTTTTCTTATCATTTATATTTATATTTTCATTTTATTCATTCAGCAAATATCGAGTTTTTCTTTGGAATGAAAGGTCCAGCTCATGTCCTCATGAAGCTTATGACCAAGAGGAGAGAACTGACAATGAACTGCCCATGCCAAAATAGTTTTTAAATTATCACTGTGCTAACTGCTACCATGGAAAAGTAAAGGAGGCCATGAGAACACAGGTCCTGGGAATCTGACTGCTAAGGATGCCAGAGGAAGAGACCAACACCAAACCGAAAGTTGCACAAAGGTTGGCTGGATATAGGGAAGGAGAAAACTCCTGTACTCACTGAAGCAGCCTGAGGGAATTGTTCATGGTAGAAACCAGCTGGGCCCATTTGAAGAAGAACTCATGTGGGTGGGGCAGAGGGAGTGGGAGGAGCTTGTTAAAAATGTAGCAGGCATAGTTGGTAAGAGTGAGACCATGCGGGGTATGGTGAGAATTTGCAACTTCTAAGAATAACAGGAGGTAATTAGTGATTAGCACCTGATTTCAAACTCTATGCAAGATTTAGGTACTACATTTTTGTACTTTTTCATAGATTATTCTTTTTTGTAATTCTTAGAAAACTCACTGAACTCCATTGAGAGGATTGTTTCCATTTCAAAATATCATTTGTTAGTGACTGAATATGGGCCTTCTAGTACATCACTATCACATGACACCCAGCTAGAGCTTTAGATAATGATGATGATATCTAACACTTATAGAACACTCATTAAGAACGAGGCATTTTTTAAGGATTATACATGCATTTACATATTTAATCCTCACAAATATTCTATAAAATGGATACCATTATTATCTCCACATTACAGTTGAAGAAACTGAGTTTACGGTGAAGTAATTTTCCCAATGTCCTACTAAATACATAACCCAAGCTGTCCGACTTCATAGTTCACAACCTAAGATAGCTGACTTGCCATGTGGTACAATTGCTGAAGAAGCAACATTAGCACTGTCCGGAAGTGTATAGGACATAATCTGTCCATAGGAATGTGGTGGCCCCAGGGCAGAGCCCTGGGGCACTCAAACATAAAACATTTAGATCGTGGTCAGAGAAAGGGAAGCAAACAACAGAGATGGAGAAGAGACAACCTGTGAGATAATAAGTTAATAAGGTTAGCCATAAAAACCAAGAGCAGAAAGTCCTTCAACCTGGTCAATTGGTAAATTCTACGGACAGGTAGAGTAAGGTCAGAACACAAATATGACCATTGTATTAGGCATACTAAATAAGGTTGACAGTCTTTTCAAGGATAATTCTATTAGAGTAGGTAGTACAAAAGCCTTAATGGAGTGAGTTGATCAGAATAATCAAAGTAAAGAGGAGCAGAGCAAAGAGTCAAAGGCTAGATGCCAATATTGGGTCACGGGAGGATGAATGGCAGGTTTCTCAGGAGCCATTTGTGATGACAGACCAAACCCTACGTGGGAGTTTAGATACAATATGCAAACACAAACACAGCAAGATGACTGGCCTACAGTGAAATGAGACAAGTCTGACACATAAATCACCAAATCAGACACATAAAAGACAACAGGTTCATCAAAGAACAACAGTCTTGAGCTATAGAACATCTGGGAAATAAAAAGAAGATGTGCAGTTATGCAGTAAAACTACTCTCAGAGAGAAAGCCCCAAAGAGAAAGTCACTGAACTAATCTCCAGAGAAACACAAAGAATGCATGGACCAAGAGTTACTTATGAAGAAAAAATACAATTATAGGGGAAATCCTGCCCACAGGCAATGATTCGTAAGTGTATAGAAGTGACATTGCAAAACACACTATAAAAGTCCAAGTATAATATTTAATAATGTCTCAGTTGGGTAATGCCAATTGATTTAAATAGTAAAGATGCATAAATCTAGCGTGTTGAATAGATGTTTTTTGAACCCCTGACAACAAAGTCTGTGTCTTGATGATTTTGGAATCTCTGGGGCTGAGCATAATATCTGGCAGTAAAGATGCTTACTAGATTGTTGGTGAATGATAAAGATATGAAAGTGATCAATCCCAGTTAACTCAAATGTATGTATGGTGAGTCTGAGTGGAGAGAGAAGAGAAGTCCTTACATTTTCATTTAAAGAGGCTTGATAGTTTTACATGATTCAGAGAAAGTATATTATGAAGCTAAAAGGAGGATGATAGGAAGGGAATGTTTGCGATTCTTATCTCCTACTTGTCAGGTTTACATAGAGAGGCCTATTCACTCACAAGAAAGGAAAAGCATAGGAGGAAAAATATCTCTGCTTCAGTATGCCTTCTCCATTATGACTTGCCACGGGAGGAAAAGAAACACATCTGGTCAGTGAATATGAGTGAAGAAATGGAACAGGAGTGGATGAGCATACCCTTTTCTTTCTTTCCCAGTGTCTTGAACCTAGGATTCACACTTTCTCCTCCTCCGTCATGTGTAGGTTGTTTGTCCCTGCAAGGAGTCTACAATTGGCCAGTTTGGCATGAATGCACTCAATTTCATGGAAGTTATTATAATAATAAGCCCAAATGAGTCCACAGTTCCAAGTAACTTTCCAATTCATTTTTATAATGAATAAAGCTAACATTTTTATCTCCATTTGCCTTATTTTACATCTCCTTCTCAGTTGGATTCAAACTCAAATGAGGTAACCCAAGTGTGTGATTAATTATCACTCCTAAAACCTTAATCAGAGTCCAAGCCACAGAGTGGAGTGCTTTAATTTCCACTATAATGGATTTAAGAGACAATAGAAAGTACAAAATGGCATGGACAACATGACTCTTTAAAGTGCTGTGTAAACTGTAATTACACAGGAGGGGGGAGAGGAGCTGGTTTGCTTTTTAACATACTAAAAACTAAAATAATATTCAGACTTTCTGGACAGATTTGTCTTTTCATAAAGAAATGGGCGGGAAGGACAGGGCAAGCAGGGAGACTTAGGGAGTTGGTTATGCCCTTGTAATAAGGGCAGGGAAAGGAACCAAGTAATTGCCATATGCTTTTAAGAGGAAAATGAGGTCAACTCATTCTGTCAAATATTCAGGTACCACAAAGACAGAGAAAATATTAAAGTTGAGAGAGGACTGATCTATTCTACTTCTGCATAACAGAACATACTTCAGGAGAACACAAAAGAAGATTCACAAATTAAAATGTATTTAGCCAAAAAACAGATGAGCATGTTGAGTTTGGTGGTGCTGAGCAGAGAAGAAAAGCTGTTTTAGAGAGAATTATGAGTGGAGATAAGCCTGTAAACCTTCTACATAATTATTTTCAATATTAAATATTAAATATTATTTTTCATCACAACAAGTAATGAAGCAGTAAAATAAGAGCCATATCAAAAGGTGTATTCTCAAGACCTATTTTAGAGAGACTGCTTTCCTAATATGACTTTCCATGTTCCCAAAATATGTTTGGCAGCTTCCTTATAGACCCTGATTATCTAGGAGGAAGTTGATTTTTTCGAGTAATAAGTTTTAATCAATTTATATTCTCACTCTCCACATCCTCGCCAGCATTTGTTGTTTTGGGTTTTCTTGATAAAGGCCAT
>VBSM01001483.1:12736408-12753511 GCA_008086735.1 Cheirogaleus medius
AAAAAAAAAAAAAAAAAAAAAAAAAGAATTAAAACTTCTTTAGTTTACAACCTAACCTAACGAGACTACAACTTAAGCATTTTAAAATAGAGAGAATATATTAAAATGGTTTCCATGTACAAGCATTTCTTTACCTGCCTTTACACTTAGTATAACATGCAATTTGCCCTCTTAAAAATTTTTATTTCAGTAGATTTAAGGGGCACAAGTGCTTTTTATTACATGGATGAATTGTATTATATAATCAAGGCTTTTGGTGTACAGCCTCTATGGAAAACAATATAGAGAGTCCTCAAAGAACTAAAAGTGGACCTACCATTCAGTTGAGCAATCACACTACTAGGTATCTACCCAAATGAAAAGAAGTCATATTAACATATTTGTTAATTGCACAATATAATATTGTTAACTATAGGCACTATGTTGTACGAAAGATCTCTAGAATTTATTCACCTTGCATAACCAAAACTTTACACTCATAGAACAACAACCCATTTCTTCTTCCCTCTAGACCCTGGCAACCACTATTCCACTCTCTGCTTCTATGCGTTTGACTATTTTAAATTTGTAAGTGGTATCGTATAGTATTTGTCTTTCTGTGACTGGCTTATTTCCCTAGCATAATATATTCCAGGTTTATTCATGTTGTCACATTATAAAATTTCCTTCTTTTTAAAGGCTGAATAGTATTAAATTCTATGTATATACCACATTTTCTTTGTCCACTCATCTGTGGACAGACATTTATATTGTTTCCACAGCTTGGCTATTGTGAATAATGTTACAATGAACATGGAAGTACAGTCATCTCTTTGAGATCCTGATTTCAATTATTTTAGGTAAATACCCAGAATGAGATTGCTGGATCATTGGTAGTTCTGTTTTGAATTTTTTGAGGAGCCTCCATACTGTTATATTGTTTTCCATAGCAGCTGATCCATTTTGCATTCCCATCAACAGTGTGTAAGGGTTCAGATTCCTCACATCCTTGCCAACACTTGGATTTTGTTTGTTTTGTTTCGTTGATAATAACCGTGCTGACAGGTGTGAGGTTATATCTCTTTGTGGTTTTGATTTGCATTTCCCTGATGATTAGTGACACTGAGCATTTTTTTCATATAGCTATTGATCATTTATATATCTTCTTTGGAGAAATGTCTATTTAAGTCCATAGCCTATTTTTTAATCAGGTTATTAGTTATTTTTAAAATTGCTGAGTTGTAGGAGTTCCTTATATATTTTAGAGATTAACCTCTTATCAGATATATAGTTTGTACTTATCTTTTCCCATTCCATAGGTTGCCTTTTCACCCTGTTGATTGTTTCCATTGCTGTGAAGAAGCTTTTGAGTTTGATGTAGTCTTACTTGTTTATTTTTGCTGTTCGTGCTTTTAATGTTATAATCATGAAATTGTTGCCAAGACCAATGTCATGAGAAGATAGGGACAGTATCTCTGGCAAGAGGGTGTCCTAAATCTCCCTACAGGCTTTGGTGAGTATGGTTTCATATTCTCCCAAGGTGCAAGAGCCTTTCAATTAATTTCTCTTGGCTCAGGAAGGAAATTTGTCCATGAATTGTTCCTGAATTGGTGTGTTTGTGGGTGGAAGGAGAACCCAAGGCTCTCTATTCCACCACATTGCTGACATCATTTGGTACCATATTATTTATTTCAAGTGATATATCATATATTTAGATATATAAATAACATATTTTAAATTATTTTGATTTTTAAAAAATGAGATAGCAAAATTTTCATATAAAAATCTGGAATATATAACAAATACATACAATAAACCTTATTATATAAAACTAATTTGCCTACTATATCTAATTTATGTCACTTTTTGTATTTCTTGAAATAAGAAACATTTTATTCAAGGTTTGTTTCTAAGTTTAAAGCTGCAAGTCATGGCTTTAATCTTATTCCTTAGAGTAAAAGAAGAAATTAAAGTTTGGGGAAAGTGAAAATTACAGTTACTAGAGTTTTTTCTCTTCTCACTGTTGACAGAATCACAATAAATGTCTTATAAATCCAGTAATAACCATAACTGTTGGCATTTTTGAGCTACCTACTATGTGAAAACAACAAACATAACAACTGAGTACTCCTTAAGCACCGTTTGAATGTTATGTTATAAATGACAAGTAAATGAACATGGATCTTCAAGAAACTGAGTGATCAGCAACCTGTATTTCAAGGAAACTGAGTTTTTATTTATTATCATTTTATATACCCATGACTGTTTTAACTTACCAGAAAAACCATCATAAAAATTATATGAGTTTCTTTTTGGAATCACTAAAAATTCTGTCATTTCTGGAGTAGGATGTTTTCCAAAAAAATCACCACACAGTGTAACTTCCACGTTCTCTTCCATCCGCTTCCTGGACTGACATTGTATGACAACTAGAGGAGAGAAACATTTCAAGTTAATTTGGCTAGTAGGTTATATGATCATTCTTAAGACAGAAGAAAATGAACTACATCATAAAAAAATTAAACTTCCTTTGGTCATATTTGACTTGTCATCATATTTGATCCTATACACACATGCATATATACCACACACACACATACACTCATGTAATATCTACATACACTGACACTTTTGAAACAAATAGGAATATATAATTTCATATTTATATGATTATAAAGAATATATAAAAATAGTATAGCAAAAGATATATCTATAAGATGTGCACTAGATTAGATAAGATTATATTAGGATTTAGAAATTTGATTCAGGAACTAATAAAGTTATATCAATAACTCAAATAACAATTGTAAACATGTGAATTTCTCCCCTTTTAAAATTTGTATATTCATTATGCAAATACCAACCTCTACTTTTATAATAATACTATAGCAAATGCTTTAAATAATTTTTTAATATAAGTTCCGTAACACTTATTATGCACTAACATTTAAAAAATATTTGCTATACTAGATTAATTATGTTTTTACATACATCTTAAAACTGATATTTTAATTATTTAAATAAAATATTTAAATTATTTTTGAATTACTTTTAAATTTACAAAAAAACACCCCTTTAACAGGTAAAAAAATTGTAATGAATTATTTAAAATTAAGGTTAATATGTGATTATATATTAATTTAGTGTGCAGCATTAAACATTTATACATATATTTATATATGCATTAAATGCCAGTATTTTTTATATCAAGGGCAGGAGAAGTTTTCAGCAATTTTATGACAAATCAAAATATTGTTTTTATGTACAAGTATTAATTATATAAAGAAAGAGTACTAATGCATTTTTTGGCATTAGTTCTATAATACTATGGAGTCATGTGTAGTTGAGTCCACATAAATAAGAACGTTATTTATCCAAATATATTAAATGTTATACTTTTATCAAGTCAAACACACATTGAATATAAGGGAAAAGCGGAATCATAAAAAACATTTGAAATGTATTATGCTATGATTTTGTGGGATCAATAATAATATAATCACATAAACCAGAAAATTAGATGATGTCCTCAGATTGTGTTTTCACAATATGTATGATATTTATGGTATAAAAATACTATAATGTATTTATTTTTTCATTCTAAAATTTATAAATTTATATTGAACATTCTGGACTTAGAATAAGTATGTGAAATATACAATAAGGGTACAAAGAAAGATATAAAAGGGTTAAAATGGCTAGGAAAAATATATAAGCCTTTCTGATTATAATTAATTTCAGTCTTAAAGCATTAAATTGGAAATAAGTGTGATGAAAGTTACAATTAGCATCATATCCTTGGTCTTGTCCTATGGGTCCTTAGGAAATTAGTGCCCTGACAATGGAAAGATCACGCAATCACAATGGATTCACATTCTGTTGTCTTTAAATGTGACAGGTACTGGAGTCCTTTTCCAGTTATCTGCCCCAATGGACAGTAGTAGATAAGAATTCACAAAGACAAAAGGTAATTCACGGAACAGCAAAAGTATCCTGGGTTTGGGAATAACCTGACTGATAGATACATAAAAAAGCAAAAAATAAATAAATAAATAAATAATAAACTTTGACAGCAATAATACAGTTGAGCAGGGAAAGTAATAGGTTATATCTGGTGGGTTATTAAAGAATGGAAGATGGACTGTACAGAAAGCAAATAATATGTATTTATAAAATTATATCCACTCACCTTTCAAAGACATTTGCAATTAAAAATAGTTATCAGCATAGATTTTAAATTTTGGTAAAATGATTTCAGAATATACAATCTATTTTAGAACACCAATATTACTACTGGGTTGTGCTAATCTGAGGTAAACTATTTACAGAACTCACATTTAATTTAAAAATCAAGTAATTACTAGGAAAAGTGACTTGAAGGAGAATGCCCTGGAGCACATTTAACTTTCTTGGAAGAAAAATGTACGAGAAATTTATGTTTCTGTCTTCTCATAGGCTTTGTTTTTGACTGAAAATTTTTTGCTTTAAGCCTTTAATCTGCAGAGGCTAAA
Source organism: Cheirogaleus medius (assembly GCA_008086735.1). NCBI lineage: Eukaryota > Metazoa > Chordata > Mammalia > Primates > Cheirogaleidae > Cheirogaleus > Cheirogaleus medius. The sequence continues at coordinate 12,740,899 of VBSM01001483.1, forward strand.
ACCTTGTCTGCAGCAGACATGAGCAAGACTACTATTAGAATTCCAACAGAGTAACGTCTAGGCATTATTACATAACTTTGATCAGATGACTGTGTATTATAAATTTTAAAAAGTTCAGCTCTTTGGAAAGTATACAATCAACTATCTTCTAGAAGGAAGTAAAGGAAACATTTTGACGTATTTGTGAAGCATTCTGAAGATAATTTAGTATATTTGAAATATTTATGTATGTGTTGATAATTTTTTAATTCAAGAATAAAAGTACTTCAAGTAAAAGAAATGACATCTGTTGTCAAAGGTACTATTCTATATGTGGATTTTTACTGCAGTTAAACTTGAACTACATAAGGAAATATGTGGTCTTGGCCTTCCATTTATAATCAGTGTTATTTGGAGAAATGCTTTATTTACAAGCAAAACTTACTAGTTTCTCTTCTTTCTAAGTGTGATGACATATGTCAGTGGAAGTCTAACTCCTTTTTAATTACGAAGATTAGTATTGGAGGGATAAGGGAAAAGCAAAACTTTAAGACTTAACTCATCTGTGCTGCTCAAGAGAGAGATCCAATATAGATAGCCCTTTGTTTTGCAAAGCAATTCAATGCATCTTAGCTACATAGAACTCCACCTAGAGCCTGGTAAGAGGTTGGAATACTCTATTTTGCTGTATGGTTATCTAAAAGAAATTTTGTTTCTACAGCTGATCCTGGGGAAAAAAAATAGGAAAGTCAAAGAATGTGAAAGAAGTGAGAAGAGTATTGATGAACAAGAATACATAGAAACTTGAGAGAAGGCTGGGGTATGTGGGGAAGAAAAGGGGAGTCATTGAAAAGATAAATATATTTAAGAGCAGGGATTTTATATCATGTGTATCTTGGCAAAGTAAACCTCACTGAAAACTTCAGTACATCCTGACTGATTCTGGAGAACCTCATAAAGATTTTGTATCTGAGACAAGTAAGAAAGAATAAAGGGATCATCATCCCCACGGGATAGTTCTTAGATGAGACTGAGAGTTACACATAAGCTGAAATAGGATGATTGAAAGTGACCTGAGAACAAGCGTACCTGGGAATCTTATAGATGGAGTGCAGGGCTGTGTGGGATAAAGGGGTCTGAAGTTAATTTCATTTTAACCTTAACTGATAACTGGGTTTCATCAACAGGAAGGCAACAGAAAATGGTTTGGTTTGTGGAAAAGTCATTGGATTCATTGGAAGAGTAGGTTTATGTCCCGGTATTCCCACCCATAGGGCTGCTCATGTCATTACTTACTTTCTATGGATCTTGAACAAAGAAGAGATGGGATTAGAGGATGTCTAAGGTGCCTTAGACTTCTGGTGTTCTCTGACTGTATACCTACCTGGAGAAGATCTAGGAAATGATGCCTGTGGGATCCCAAGAATAGGGTACATCCAATGTATTGCTCGAATTTCTCCACTGTCTACTCCCATAGTTCTAATTAGAAATTAAAATATTAAGAATGAACAAAATAGAGAAATGCTTTCCACATTAGCATAAAATCAATTATTCTTTATTAACCTCGTGGCATTTTACTAAAGCTTGTGAATTTAAACTTTGGTAGAGAGAAACTGACAAAATAGAAAACTTTTTCTGCAAATGTTGATTTTATAAACATTTCAAAGCCAATCCTGGGACATTATCACAAAGAAAACTATAATAAAACCATCATGAGATATATGTTAAAATTGAAGAGATGTTCCCTATTTTAAAGATCGCTATTAGTATTTACTGATGTGACTCAACTGTGATTAATTAGAGATAATACAGTCCTCACAGATTATATTGTAAATTGGACAGGCAAAGCACAAAACAAAAAATGCCATAAAGTACAGGACTTCAGAAAGTGATAAGGAATTTACTTTTAGGGGATACCAGTTAAAAGAAAGAGAACATTTATCCAAATATTTTCCATCATATACCTTTAGTAAGACAGCAATACTAGAAAAATATTTCTGATCCTTGTTGAAGATGGGATTTTCTTGTTCAAATAAAATGCAAAACAGTACAGGCAGGACCAGTTGTGCATGTGACTTGTGCAACTGCATAACATCCCACACTTAGAAGGGTTCCATGCTTGTTTAATGCACTACTGTAACTGACTTGAAATTCTTGACAATTTTTGAACAAGGGCCCCCTCATTATTATTTTTTACTGGAATTCACAAATTATTAATATGTAGCCAGTCTTGACTGTAAAAGTGGTGAAATGCATGGCAGAATGGATACTAATAGGCCCATAGGAATGAATTTAAAAAACTGTTTGGAAGAAATACACATGTGTAGGACAAAATCAGAATTTCTGCTTAACTAAAATTTCTAGACCATTATTTGATTAAACTATAAAAGCAGAGAAAATATTTCAATTTTGCGCCATTATTGGAGTTTGCTTAAATTTAAGTTGAGCAAGAAGGTCACAAGTAAGCTGCATCTGGCAATGACACAGTAGTGTCATAGCAGTACATAGTACATAGTAGTAGTCACAGCAGTGTTTCCTCAGGATTTCATATCCACCTGGCACAGTGTCATCACTTGTTGAATGCCTGTATCACAAGTCCTATACTTTGCCCAGCTGTTTTAGGTTGCCCTCTGGATATTGATTATTTATTGTCTTAAAAGTCACTATTTTCCCAGTCAAAAAGGAGTCCGTTTGCATGTTTCTGACTCTGATTCTTTGATAATGATATTTAAGATTAAACTTGTTCATCTTTCTGAAATTCAAATAAGCAATTATATATATTACATATTATTATAACAATAAAAATTATATTTTATGAATACATAAAATGTATACTTTAAATATTTATATTATATAATATGTATTAAATATTTTATATTATATATAGTACATATCATATGTAATATATATGCCCACATAATAAATATATTTTCCTCTTTTGGAAAGACTAATTTCAGCAGTTCAGTGAATATAAAATCATAAGTTTTACACGTAAAGGAAACTTATCAGTGCCAGTCAAAATAAAATCATTTTCATTCAATGTCTTTATTTAAATGTTACCTTTTCGTGTTTATATCCAATTCATCAAAATTGTCAATAGGCCAACTTTTTTTATTTGCTCTCATCATCTGAACTACGACTATTGTTTTGTATAATTTCATACTCGGGGGCACAAATAACACTAAGATCTCTAAATCTCCTTTACGAGGCAATGCAATTCCTGGAAAACACACAAAAATAATTTTAATGTAAGAAATATTTACAGAATATAGTTTCACAGCAAAAAGTAATCACCTAATTCTCTTACTGATTATCAATTTTTCAAAATTGCTTCTGAACAAAACAATACATTATGCTAAATTATACATGCATTTCACTATTTTCCCTCAAATGTCATCAACTCTATTAAAATACTCATTTTATCCTGAGGTAAGAAATTTCTCCTGAAGAGACTCGGAGGCCTGAGGGAATGTTGAAAGTGATGGGTGGGGTTTCCAAAAGTGATAAAAGTACCATAAAACCCATGAGTCTTTTCAAGCCTTACTCCATTTTGCAGAGGAGAAAGTACAGCAATTTTTAATCCTTTAATTTCTTGTGTATTTTTTTCTAGACCATAACAGGTCCAGGTCTCTTACTGAAGCCCCAAAATTGCTGCCAGTAAAAACTGTTAATTTATTTAGCTGATCTATGAGGAAAGTCAAAGCTTGTTTGTGAAAGAAAGAGGCATTTGCTCCCAGTTGGGAAAACCAGAAGACAGAAAAACTGACAGTATTTTCTTGTGGTCTGATAGATTTGAATTTTTCAACCTTTACTATGCATAAGAACCACTTGAGAAACTTGACAGACATGGAGCTTGCTGAGCCCTATCCCTAGAGATTCTGATTTATTCAGTTGGAGTATTAGCCCGGGAAGCTGCATGCCTAAGTAGCACCTCATGGGATCCAAAAGCAGATGGTCATGAGACCATACTTTGAAAATAACAAAAACAAAATAAAAACTACCTGTTGGACAAGTTTTGAGAGGTTGGAAGAGTGGTGAGTTTCAGGCCATTTGTAACAGGCAGAATTTCCAAGCATTGAGTATCTACCTTTATTTTGAAGAGTAATGCTACTTTTTTATAAGAAAATAGAGGATTATTGACTACACTTTATTTTAATTCTTTGTTATGACTGATGATAATCAAAACCATTTTGTCTCAGATGAGAAAACTCTATTAAACTATTAAGAACATCAAAAATGGAAGTAAAAAAATGATCTTTCTGCAAAACATTCCAACTGAAAATTCTTATAAATTTTCAAATATTTAATTTTATTCCTTGAAGAAATTAAAATGTTCTAAGGCCTATTACTATAGTTAATAATAACTAATAATTAATATGATTAAGAGTTAATATTTATTGAACATTGACTGTATACCAGGCTCTTTGCTAAGTATTTTTTGTACAATATTTTATTTAATTCTCAGAAAACTACCATAAATTAAGTGCCATTATGTTTCTTATTTTAGAGATGGAGAAATTGAGGCATTTGGGTGAAATAAGTTGCCAAAAGGCCCATTGAAAGATTATGTTGTTTACTCAGATATCTAAACAAAGTATATTACCTTCAACTTTGTCTTTATGAGCTCTATATTTTTAATGAATCATTGTAGTGTGAAATAGAGTTAATTAAAACAAATACACTTCCTATAAAAATAGTTTTATACATTATGAAGGTCATTATATTTTGCATACACAGAGATCTTTGTAAGAACTTGTAAGATACGTTTGAACTCTAGACTTACTCTTTTCTTTTATATATATATGTATATTTTATTGTGGTTTTCAATGATTCTTTGCACAATAAAATAGATTTCTATTGTGACTTCAGATCTATAAACCTTCCTCCAAGGTAATGAAAGAGCAAGCTGGATGAGCGTATATTTCAAAGGTCATAAGTGCGAATCTTAAGTCGATAGCTTATGGGAATTACACTCTTCCTTTTTTAATTATGGTGAAATTACAGATTAATTCATTTTAAAATGTCTTTGGATAAAAACACCAAAGCTGAGTCAAATAAATCATGCATACATTCCCAAGCAATCAATTTTAGGAATTATCAGTTGCCCTTACAAAGATTATATATTACTAAAAATAGATTATATTACAACTAAAAATAAATCTATAATTTTAGATACTGTATGGGGATTGGACTCGCTTGAAGCGCAGGCATGTGGGGGGGGAGGGGGGGAGGGGCAATGTATGTAACCCAAACAATATTTGTACCCCCATTACAAGATGGAAAAAAAAAATAAAATAAAATAAAATAAAATAAAATAAAAAAAAAATTTTAGATACTGTAGATAGTGTAAGGAGTCAAGAGAGATAAGAAAGAGTAATTCATTAGTTATACCATGCTATCTTATAATGTTTAAATTGAAAGAATAAAAAGATAATGCCAGGACAACTAAGCCCATGTAATTAAAAATCTAGTAGCCTATTTGTGGTTGTAACTTCTTACCAAGCCTACAAGTAGAATTGTAGTTCACTATTGAATGCATCATAAGTTTCTTTAGCTGCAATTATAAACTTGACTGTTAACTTCTAAGAAATCACCGAAATTTAACATTAAAAAGGACTTTGAGATTTATCAAGTTCATTTTTCATCTCACAAATTAATTTTAATTTCTTTGGATTTCCCACTGTCATGTGCAACACTCTACCCATCTTTTATTCTGATACTTAACATGCTTTAATTTTTATAGTTAAATATTTGATCCATTTGTAATTTATCCTTATGTTTGGAATAAAAATGTATCTAATGTTATTGGTTTTATTTTTTTAAATGTTTTCCCTTTTATTAATTTTAATATATTAAAGAGGTACAAATGTTTTTGCTACATGGATACCCTGTATAAAGCTTAAGTCAGGGCTTTTAGTGTGCCCATCACCAGAATAGTGTTCATTGTATCCAATAGGTAAGTTGTTACCCCTCATCCACTCCCATCTTTGCCCTTTTTGGTTTCCAGTGAGCTTTTCATCTCTTTGTGCCCATGTGTGCCTACCATTTGGCTCCCAATTATTAGGGAGCACATGTGGATTGTTTTTCCATTCCTGAGATACTTCACTTGGGATAATGGCCTCTAGTTCCATCCAAGTTGCTGCAAAAGACATTAATTCATTTCTTTTTGTAGCTGAGTAGTACTTCATGGTATATATATTTTCTTTATCTACTCATAAATTCATGGGCACTTAGGTTGATTCCACATCTTTGCAATTGTAAATTGCACTGCAATAAACATTTGAGTACAGGTGTCTTTTTGATAAAATGACTTATTTTCCTTTGGGTAGGTACCCAGTAGTGGGATTGCTAGATTCAATGGTAAGTCTACATTTATTTCTTTAAGGATTCTCCATACTGTTTTCCAAAGAGGTTATACTAATTTGCAGTCCCACCAACAGTGTATAAGAATTCCTTTCTCTCTGTATCCATGCCAGGATCTATTGTTTTTTGACTTTTTAACAATGGCCATTCTGACAGAGGAAAGGTGGTATCTCATTGTGGTTTTAATTTCCATTTCCCTGATGATTAGTGATGTTGAACATTTTTTGATATATTTCTTGCCCATTTGTCTATCTTCTTTTGAAAAAGTTCTGTTCATGTATTTTCTGTATTTTTAATGGGGTTGTTTTTTCTTGCGGAATTGTTTGAGTTCTTTGTAGACTGTGGATATTGGCCCTTTATTGGATGTATCATTTGGGAATATTTTCTCCCAGTCTGTAAGTTGTCTGTTAACTCTGTTGATTATTTCCTTTGCTGTGCACAAACTTTTTAATTTAATTAATTCCCATTTATTTATTTTTGTTGTTTTTGTATTTGCTTTGGGGTGTCATAGTCATAAATTCTTTGCCTTGGCCAATGTCTAGAAGAGTTTTTTCTACATTTTCTTCTAGAACTTTTATGGTTTCATGTCTTACATTTAAGTCTTTTCTCCATCTTAAATTAATTTTTGTATATTTCGATCTTTTTCTGGATTTCCTAGATGTTTGCTTTGGTCTTTCTTTCTCTTCATGTGTAAGTACCACTTTGTTTCAATTGTAAATGCTTTATTTTCTAGTAGGACTAACTGCCTTGTTTTCCAGCTCATTTTTTAAAGAAAGTTTGAAATGAACAGTTAGCTCCAGGGAGCAGATTGGGGTGTAAGGGCAAATAATACTTTTAATGTGACAACCCTATATTTATACATTAATTTAGGAATATTTGACATTTTTGTCCATTTAAGACCTATCCGAGAGGAAGGATATAACTTTTATTTTATTTTTCTTATTTGAGCACCAACCTCACTCTATAAAGTATTTCTAGGTTCTTAGAGTAGATTTTCAGCCAGTCTTAATTTTCAGAATTGCTAGAGGTTAAAGTTGTGTTTAGCAGGAAGCTGAGAGTAATCATATCAGTTGTTTCTATCTTTTGACTGGGAAGTCTAGCTAGTATGATGATTATTATATTTATTAGATTAAACAATCTAATAAAACACATTCTAAACTCAAAATGTTTGAACTTCTTTCTTTCTGTTTCATCCATTCCCATGCAGTAACTACATAATTAAACTACAGATAGATTTACTTTTTTTTATTATAATCATCATTCTTGAGGTTAAAACTCCTTTTAACCATCCGGAGGAAATATGCATATTTTATTTTACATAATTTATTTTACACATTTACATATTTTATGAGAGAGGTATACATTATTTTATGGAATTTTAGAAACCCTGATAACACATCATGTTTACAATCTGAGGCATGTTAAAAACAATGACATTCATTGTTTTATTATGTTGTTTTATTTTTTAAATTTGCTATAGCGCAATTGCATTGGCATTCAAATTTTATTTCAAGTACATTTAAAACTACTATTGCTCTTTTGATTAAAGGAGTTAGAAATTTTTACCCATTGATCTTCTATTTGAAACATAAAAATTGTATAATATTATTTTGTTTTTGTTTTTAAAAGATATCTTTTTATGACAACATCCATAACATTGACAGGTACATGTTAAGGCTAGTATCATGCTCTTTTTTGAAATTTTTTAACCTTTTTTTTTAAGAAAGAGAGTAAAAGCCAGACTCCTTTATCCTTTAGGGCTTTGAACTGTACCTACAGAAAATCAGAGTGCAGTGAACATAATGTTCAGTCCTACACTCAGGATGCAGTTGCTCCTTCCCATTCCACAGGATACTGCACCTTTCCGTCAAGTGTCACCCAACGAGCCAAAACTCGGTATTTTTCGCCACATGCTATTCTACCTGCACCACCAAAATAACTGGTAATGGAGTTCTTTAGATGATTGAGTTGTAACTCCTGATCTGCTAAGTTATGCAGAATCTCTGTGTTGAGTTCATGAAATTGATAATCTTTGCCTTCATCATCTTTTACAGTTTCTGAGTTCTGAGTCTGGAGTGCTCTTCTTGGAAGATGACCTCTTCTTCTCTACAAATGTGGTATTGCAGCAGGCCAAGATCTTCCAGTATGTGTTCTTTTTCTGGAGTAAGATAATCCATAAGGCCTGGAAATGCTAGACGAGGTAGTTTCTTTTGCACTGGAAGCACCCGTGAAATCCACATCTGAGGTATTCGATGAATGTGCAGTTCCCTCAGTTCTCCCTATAGAACAAGGTAAATCCAAGGTATGATTCTCTGAAACCAATTCCTTATCCAAAGGTGGCTCAGCAGTTTTATGAATCATTTTTCTTGTATATGGGCCAGGTGGACGACCTACAGATTTTTTCTTTCCTTTTTTATCTATGCCATTGCTTACTTCCCTTGAATCAGATATAGGTTTGGATGCTTTTCTGCCTTTAATTTTAAATTCATGGGATGATCCTTCAGGTTCTTTCTCTGCTTTGAAAGCCACATTTGGTGGCACAGGAGGAACACAAATTCGCAGCCCAAACAAATACTTCTTCTTTCTTTCTTTCCCAGACATAAACATGGTCTTGTAATTATTTAATGCCTTCAGAACATGCTCATATCTTTCAGATTTTGGTGTGTCTGCCAGCTCTATGGGGTGCAATCTATCCCAGTTTTCATTAATGTATGTCATAAGCTCAAGTTCAGAATCAAAATATTTCTTCTTGTGAATAACACTTAGGTTGTAAAGGCATAGGTGTGCTATATCTACCCACTGTAATAGTAGACATTTGAGGTATTCTGGTCCAGAACTGCAGACAGAGTAAATAAATGTATAAAATCTGTCTCCAAATAGCATTGGCTTTTGAAGGCATTGCACACAAGCCTCATGAAACCACTGCTTACATTTACAGTACTGTAGCATCTTTAAATACCAGTCTCCAGGGCCTCCACAATAGCAGTAACACTGCTGGACACTGGCTTTATGACCCGCATCCCATTCAAGGTCTGCCACACTATAGGGTAATGCCTGCTTCATGATTTGCAATGCTTTGGCATTTGGTCATTTTTTAAGCGCACCACCCCTCTTTGTTGTTGCAAAAATATACTGTTGACAGAGCCATTTTTCATCTGAATCAGTCACACCGGAATCAATATGAGATGTGTGACACAACTGATGATATCCTTTTATCCATTTATCCATATTTTATCCATTATTTTATCCATTTATCACATATAACCATTTCATTGGGAGCGTCTGAATACTCTTCTTGACATATTGTACAGACCATTTCCCCACTTCCAGTGGCTCCCATTTGAATGTCCTTCCAGAGAACCCAGGATTTAGAATTGTCTTCAAATATGATGAAACAGCTCTGTTTCAATATGTTTATCTTTTTTTTTTTTGAGAAAGAGTCTCACTCTGTTGCCCGGGCTAGAGTGAGTGCCGTGGCGTCAGCCTAGCTCACAGCAACCTCAAACTCCTGGGCTCGAGAAATCCTCCTGCCTCAGCCTCCCGAGTAGCTGGGACTACAGGCATGCGCCACCATGCCCGGCTCATTTTTTCTATATATTTTTAGTTGGCCAATTAATTGCTTTCTATTTATAGTAGAGACGGGTCTCGCTCTTGCTCAGGCTGGTTTCGAACTCCTGAGCTCAAGGGATCCGCCCGCCTCGGCCTCCCAGAGAGCTAGGATTACAGGCGTGAGCCACCGCGTCCGGCCTGTTTATCTTTTTGATAGTTTCAAGATAAAACAAGACATCTGACCATCTAGCTAGGACATCCTGACCCTCTTCAAATTTACATGCTGGCTTTTTGTCCATTCTGCCCCTGTAGAGCCTCTCATGCGGTCACTTCAGTGGTGCCAACTGCTTTATACAGGAAAAAACAACCAATCACGTCTCTGTGGGTGCTTCCCCTGCGAGTCTAAGCACTTACTGGGCAGCGGCCCCACCGGGCAACCCGCACATACGCACGCACAAACCGAGGTCTTTGGGGATGAGGGTTGGCGGTAGAGAGAGCGTTCTTACACCCGTCTCAAACACAGCCCACTTCGCTACAGCCCTTTGCCATTTTGGTTTCCCGCAGACTCTGTATAATATTAGAATGGCTATAAATTTTCCTGTTTCTCAAGAAGAAAATTTTCTCAAGAAAGTAAAGTGAGGTGGCCTGAATGTGCTCGCGCCCGCGGTGGCCTCAGGGGTGTCTGAGGCAGCTGGCCCCGAGCAGTGGTAGCGCCCTCCTCACCCTCCTCACGCGGGGAAAATGGAGGGCGAGGCACCCCTTTGGGACAAAGAAAAGCGTGGGGCGAATTGTGCCCGGGGAAGGAGAGGAGTAGGGGGAAGGAGAGGAGTAGGGAGACAGAGAGGAAAGAGGTCTGACTTAGGTGGAGGAAGCAAAGCGGGTGGGGTGGGGCGTGGCTGGAGGAGCTGCAGAGCACCAGCACGTAGTTTATTCTGAGCACCCGAAAGCACCCCCACCTGAAGTCAAACGCAGGAGAGTGGGAGGTGAAAAGGCCACGATTCAGGTTCCCAGTTCCTGGCGAAGCCAGGCTCTGTAGAGCCCCAACCCCCCACAACCCGATTTTCCCTCAGAGCGCGCAGCCTTGCGCTCAACCAATGGCAAATCGCCTTGCTTGGCTACGCCCATCCACTGAGTTGGGCGGGTTGAGGCCTGCGGCTGTCTTCTGGTTGGCGCTCAGAAGGCGTTTGCGTCAGCCAGAGCCCGACGTGGTGACGCAGTACGTCGACAGCAACCCGACTGCCATGGAGGCTGAAGAGATGATGGAATGCCCTCAGGAGTTCCCTGAACATCGTAAAATGATCCTAGACGGATTGAATGAGCAGCGAGAGCAGGACCAGTTTACTGACATCACCCTGATTGTCGACGGACACCATTTTAAGGCACACAAGGCTGTTTTGGCTGCTTGCAGTAAGTTCTTTTACAAATTCTTTCAGGAGTTTCCTCACGAACCTTTAGTGGAGATAGAAGGTGTTAGTAAAATGGCCTTTCGTCATTTAATTGAGTTCATATATACAGCGAAATTAATGATACAAGAAGAAGAAGAAGCCAATGATGTATGGAAAGCAGCAGAGTTCCTACAAATGCTAGGCGCTGTAAAAGCCCTTGAAGTCAGGAACAAAGAAAACTCAGCTCCATTAGAGAAAAATACCACAGGAAAAAGTGAGACCAAAAAAAGGGAGATTGCAGAGACTTCAAATCTGATAACTGAGTCGTTGCCGTCTGCAGAATCTGAACCTGTTGAAATTGAGGTAGAGATTGCCGAAGGCACAATCGAAGTGCAGGATAAAGGCATTGAAACGTTAGAGGAAGTGGCTTCTTCCAAGCAGTCCATTAAGTACATACAGAGCACAGTTTCGTCTGATGATTCCGCTCTAGCACTGTTGGCAGATATTACCAGCAAGTATCGTCAAGGTGACAGCAAAGAGCAGATTAAAGAAGAAAATGGCTGTGCAGCTGACCCCACAAGCAAACAAGTAGAAGGTATTGAAATTGTGGAACCTCAGCTGTCACATGCGAAGGGCTTGTTCCATTGTGAGAAATGTAACCGTTCATTTAAATTGCTTTACCGTTTTAAGGAACACATGAAATCACACGCCACTGAAAGTTTCAAGTGTGAAACATGCAATAAAAGGTATCTTCGGGAGAGCGCATGGAAACAGCACCTAAATTGTTGCCACCTTGAAGAAGGTGTAGTCAGTAAGAAGCAAAGAACTGGGAAAAAAATTCACATATGTCAGTACTGTGCGAAACAGTTTGATCATTTTGGACATTTTAAAGAGCATCTTCGAAAACATACAGGTGAGAAACCTTTTGAATGTCCAAATTGTCAGGAACGATTCGCTAGAAATAGCACCCTTAAATGTCACCTCACTGCATGCCAAACTGGATTGGGGGCAAAAAAGGGAAGAAGGAAGCTTTATGAATGCCAGGTCTGTAACAGTGTGTTTAATAGCTGGGACAAGTTCAAGGATCACTTGGTAATACACACTGGTGATAAACCCAACCATTGTAATTTATGTGACTTGTGGTTCATGCAAGGAAGTGAATTAAGGAGGCATCTCGGTGATACTCACAATATTTCAGAGTGTCAACTAACCGAAAAAGTTCTTTCAGTAGAAAAATGTGTGCAAACTGAACCTGCGACATCAATGACTATTATAGAACAAGATGGGAAGGTGCATGTGTTACCATTGCTTCAGGTCCAGGTGGATTCAGCACAAGT
>VBSM01001483.1:12753611-12814978 GCA_008086735.1 Cheirogaleus medius
GTGCTATAACTTTTAAAGCCATACAAATAAGAGTGCTAAACTGTGGACTTAAAAAAGTAGGTGTGTAAATATTTTTAAGCAGTATTACTTAGAAAATAAAATATAACAACCACATAAAATAAACAAATATGCTATTTTCTTTACCTGTTAGAGAAAAAAAAATAAAGTGAACATATCGCTAATTTCAGTAATGAAAGTATTTCATCCTGGGAAATTCATTTTTAATCACTTTAATGGTATTGCATTTCTATTCCACAAGGCACAATTTCTAATACTTAGTATGACATTAGAAGTGACTTTTTCAAGAAAACATAAATTTTCCCTTTTGCTGTCAAGGACAGAATAGGTCCATTGCTGATATGAGAATAGGGTCTGTAGATTAGATAATAAGACTGTATTGTGTAATACTGTAAGAATACTGTATTGTATTGTGGTTGGCTATAGAAGAGACTGTGCTTGTTTGTTAGGAAATTTTGAAGTGTTGAGAGTAAGTCTGCAGCTTACTCTCAAATGGTTGAAATAATAACATGGGAGAATAAAAAGTTAACGGTTGAGGATTCTAGTTAAAAAAAAAGAAAGATATGACTTTTTCAGTTAACCAAAGAGACAGTAAGAAATATACTAGCACCTTAAGTGATGCCATTATTTTTGTTATAGTCGTTTATTTCAAATAAGAATATGTTTTCACTTTTGAAACATCAAGTCATCAAGAACATGACTTTTCATTAACTACTTTTACATATGCAATCTATGTATTTTCCACTTGAATATTTTATATTTTCAATAACTATTTTTTTTGAAAAATAGTGTTTAAATTATGACAAAAAGAGAACAGAATTGTTAACATGGTGGTTTAAAGAAGAACCTTGTCTTTTTATTGGTTCTTCTGAGGTGTTATGGGCTGAATTGTGCCTACCCCCAAAAATTCATATGTTGAAACCCTATCCCCAGTATCTCAGAACATGGCTGTATTTGAAGGTTGAGCCTTTAAAAAGGTGATTAAGTGAAATGAGTTTATAAGGGTGGGTCCTAATCCAATATTAGTGGTGTCCTTATAAGAAGAGGAGATTTGGACACAGAGAGACACCAGGGGCACGTGCACAGAGAAAAGACCAAGTAATGACGTGACAAGAATGTGGCCACCTACAAGCCAAGAAAAGAGGCCTCAGAAGAAATCAAACCTGAAGACACCTTGATCTTGGATTTCTAGCCTTCCTAACTGTGAGAAAATACATTGCTTTTGTTTAAGTCACTCGGTCTGTTGTATTTTGTTATGGCAGCCCTGGGAATCTAACACAGGAGATTATCTTTTCTTTCATATATTATCCCAGAGTCAGGGGATGTCATTAAATTTGCTTACAGAGATTCTAACTCCAGGCTCTTAAAACACAGGGCAGATAGAGAAACTTGACTCTGACTGCCATTTGGCTGCTATGATGATGAAAAAGCTAAGGATGAAACATTCTTCTTTTCTTAACCTATACCTCCTTGTCTGAATGGAGGCATCCCTTGAATGATGAGAAGAACATTTAAGGGATTGAATTTTCCTCTGAAGAATTAGAGACTATTGCTGCTTTACCCTTTCCATCTTTTGTAGAGCTAGCTAATGTGTGAGATTTAAAAGGTTGTCCAAGGACTCTGCCAAGGGAACTAGAGTAGAAAGGGTAAGCATTAAGTGGAAGATCACATTACTCATTCATATAGGCAATTGGGAAAAAAAACACAAATCCATGCTTCTTAGAAAAATGTTCAGTTTGAGACATGACAATGCTTTTAAAGTAGGTTTGGGGGTTATTCAGTGCAAATATGATTGCTAAGGTAAATTTTACACTATAAACTAAGCATCTGTAAGTTAAAGTTTTATGCTGTCTTTTAAGAATACATTAGCAATAATAAATATAAAATTATTCTTGAATCAAGTATTGCTTTTACTGTAAACATTTCATTACTGGCTCAAAATGAGTAAGAAATCGACTATCAGAGACTGCTGATGAGAGGCACAGTGAAGGAGAGAATTTTCTGTCATTGAAGACTGTCAAGCACATGCTGTATAACCACTGACATAGATGAGATGGAAAGGTTTCTAGCTTTACATAATTGTTTGGAATAGAATATCTTAATGCTCCTTCTAGCTCTACTATTTTTTGATAACTTTTTTTCTTATACATTGAAAAGACAATTAAAATTTCAAAAAATTGTTAAGAAACTATTTTCTAGGAAAGTAGGTAATTTCAATTTTAATTACAGAAAATTTCAAGATAAAATAATGTCTACAGCTACTACTAATATTACTGCTATAACTAATATGTCTCACTGATCAATCACCATGTGTTCCTTTCCCTCTGCACTACACTTAAGAAAAGTTTAAATCTATGATCCACTATTCACTAGTTCTGGGAAACTTGAGATGTCATTAAAATTTCTAAGCAAGATTTTCCTCATAGGAAAACTGAAGCTAATATAATATACACACCAAGGTTTTGTTATGGCAAAGGTGCTACTCCAGTTCCATCTACACAATTTCATTTTGTTCAGTATGCTTTTATTCTACACTGTTTTACTCCATCATTTAATAATTTAGAAAACACTTATGTGCCATGCATTATAATAAGCACTGGGATGAAATATTGAAGGAAACAAATCTCCTGCTTTCCTGAGTCATGGATTCCAGAATGTGTTGGGGAACAAGGATAAAAGTTAAAAAATAAATAAAATGTATAATATTTATGGTGGTAAGTAAAACAACAAAAGGCGAGAGAGTAATGTGGATATTAATACAGGGTATTCCAGGAAGGCCTCTCTGATGGGATGTCAATTGAGCAGAGGGCCTAAAGAAGTTTGAGAAACCTCATAGATATCTGTAAGGGGAATATTGAGATAGCAGATGGATATATGCATCTGGATTTAGAGGAGGGGTTGAGGCTGGAGCTATCAATTTAGAAGTCGACATCTCATGTGTGACTAAATAAGATCCCATACGGAAAGCATGTGGACAGAAATGAGGAGGAGAGAAGATAGCCTGTAGAAAGTCAGGGGGACAGAAATAGCAAAAGAGAATGAGCAGGGCTCACTAGAGAAATACAAGGAGAATCGAAGGAGAATTGAGTCCTGGAGGTCAACTGTTTCCTAAACAGTGAGAGATTAACTGTTTCAAGTGGAGCATAGGTGTCCAGAAAGATGAAAATTGCATATGGATGATTAAATCTGGCAATAAGGTTACTGGTGAACTGAAAGAGCAGTATCAGTAGAATGATGGGGAAAATAAAGCTGGATTAGCTTGAGTTCAAAGGATAATGGCATAAGAAGTGAGAGTAGTAAGTACAGACAGCCTTTCAAGTTGTTTTGCTATTAGGAAGGATCAGAGAAATGGTAGCTGGTAGGGATAAGGGATAAAGAGAGGTATGCTTTTTTAACATTGAGAGCTTTTATAACATGTGTATGCCAACAGGAATAATCCATTAAAAATTTATTATAGAAGACAGAGGAGAAAAGTGGAGAGCTCCGCATAGCATAGTTGAGCAGGTGTGGGATTCAGTAAATTAGTGGATGGCTGGGCATAAAAGCACAGAGAACTTTTCTGATGTAATACAAGGGAAGGCAAGGCACATGGATGCAAATAAAATTAAGGTAGTTGATGTATTGACTCTGTATTTCCTCCATATTCTTAATGAAATAGGAAGGGAGAATATTAGATGAGAGAAGGAAAAGAAGTGTTGGAAGTCACTAACAATCAGGTTTCATTTCGTTGTAGGAAATTTTAGTATAGCCAATTTTACTAAAGGAAATCCATGTCCTATCCAAAGTTGTTCATTCACTCACAATGTACCTATTTCTCTATCTCCCTTTCTCTCTATCTACTGTCAATATACATCCATCCACTAATCTACCTCTTATAAAGGCCTGGTGTTTTATAATACCAGGTATTTTATAACCTCCTAAGCAGGTATTATAGTCTTCTCTTTGTTAAAATATTTACCTGTATTTCTGAAGCTAAGCAAATTGCATAAAATGACAGAAAAGAGAAATGACACTGTCTGTGCCTTGTGTTCCTTTTCATAAACCCAGGCACTTGCAAACTATTTTAATAGGCTCAATTTTGTTCTCTTCATGGAAATATTCTGGTGGTATAAATTTAAGGTTATAGAGGTGGGTTTTTTTGTTTTGTTTTTAAGGGCAGGTATCCAGGCATCTTTGCATAACAAGAGCTGTAGCTTTGTGTTTTACAATAAAATCAGCAGGTTCACTGACTAGCTAGGAAACTCACCTGCTTTGTGCTATAAATCATAATTACAAATCTGTGTGATGGAAACCTAAACTCAGTTGTGAGGAAAATTGGTCATTTGGCATAATAGGAAGGAAAGTTTTATAAAAAAACTGTGAAATCATGCTCAACTACCTACATAATTTAATAAATTTTCATGACAATTATCCGGAGACCTGGGCATGTTTTATGTCAGCCAGCAGCAGACATCGTTAAATATCACTAACCACTGAGTTCTTAGAGACCTTTTCCAGTTAATAAATAGCAGAATTTGATTTCAAAAACATATTATTTTTCCAAATAACATTTTTATTATTGATTGTTAAATTAAATGACACGTGTCAACAAAAATCAACATTATGAGTCATGGCAATTATCTGTTATAAGAAAAAAAACATAATTGTCTCTTTTTAAATGGTGTTGCTAGAACTCTGCTAATCTAGCTCTGGTTATTAGCAGTCATATAAATATAAATGATGCATATTTTATCCTTTAAAATTACATATGTTATATTTTTATTGTTACGGTTTCTTTCTAACTTGGTTTTAAGATCTCTCTGTTGAAAGTGGACTTTAGCCAAGATAGGCACTCTCTAGGAGAGCAATGGGGTTGCAGAGGGGGTGGAAGAGGGGAGGGGGAGAGTTAGATTCAGGTGTGTGTGTCAGCTGAGACACAAATGCATGAAACAGAAGAAATTTATTATTCACAGGTCCCAGAGAGCCATAGAGGTTAGGGATGATGACAGAAAAGTCCAGGGGTGGCAGGGGACTCAAACAGTGAGAGAGAGAGAAAGAGAGAGGAATGTGATGTGTTTTAGGTCAGTGAGAGGGTGAAATGAGAAGCAAGTGGGCTATATAGCAAACAACACATGGGGAGGGGCAGTTTTAACTAGGCCAAAGGTGACAGGGTAAGCATGACTGGGTTTCAGATAACTTATGTCAAGTATAAAAATAGATACATAGTCAACTAGTATATTAAACAAATTTACGACAAAGGTATTACAAATGCCAAACACAAATGTCTTTATCCATCTAACTGTTCTTTAATTTTTATAATATAATCTTTATCCAATATAAAAATATTTGAGATAACTATAGATGCATGTGCAATTGTAAGAAATGAAAGAGATAGATACCATCCTTTTACCCAGTTATCTCCAATGGTAACATCTTATAAAATTATAACACAATACAAAAAAACAGAATATTTATATTAATATATTCGAGATATATAAATATTCTATCAGCACAAGAATCTCTCAGGTTGACCTTTTATAGCTACCACCACCTCCCTGCCCCACTCCATCCCTGCAATATTACAACCACTCATCTGTTCTCCATTTCTATAATTTTGTCATATCAAAAATGTTATATAAATGGAATTATACTGTATGTAACCTTTTACACTCGGATGTTTTTTCATTCAGCATAGTTCCCTGTACATTCAATCAAATTGCTATGCTTATCAATGCTTCATTTCTATTGCTGAGTAGTACTCCGTGGTATGGATATACTAGGGTTTATTTAACCACTCACTCATTGAAAGGCATCTGGGTTGTTTCCAGATTTTGGCTATTATGAATAAATCTGCTAAAAGTATCTGTGCACATGTTTTATGTAAACGTAAATTGTCATTTTTTCAGGAATAAATTCCCATTAGTTCAATTATTGAGTGATATCGTAGTTGCATGTTTAGTTTTATAAGAAGCTACCAAAGAGTTTTCCAGAGTGGCTGTACTCTTCTGTATTCTGACCAGCAATGTATGAGTGATCTGGTTTCTCTACATTCCTTGCCAACATTTGGTGTTGTCATTATTTTTTATATTAGTCATTCTGATAGGCTTGTAGTGAAATCTCACTGTGGTTTTGCATTTCCCTACAAATTAATGATGTTGAAAATCTTTTCATGTGCTTATTAACCATTAGTATAGTCTCTTTGGTAAAATGGTCCTTCATTTGCTTTTGCCCATTTTCTAACTGGATTGTATTTCTATTGTTGAGTTTTCAGCATGCTTGACACATCCTAGAAACTAACCCTTTGTCAGATACGTGGTTTGAAAATATTTTCTTCCAGTTTATAGCTTTCCGTTTCAACATCTTCTCATGAGCCTTTATAGAGCAAAATATTTTAGTTTTGATGATGTCTAGTTTAATTTTTTCTCCTATGGATCTTGTTATTGGTGAAATCTAAGAAGTATCTGTTTAGCACTATGTTGGATTAATTTTTGCATAAGGTGGGTGTGAGCATCTTGATAAGAATTATAGGAAACCCACAGATTAATAAAGATAGAACTGATATTTTTACTATATTGAGTCTTCCAATCCGTGAATATATAGGTCATTTATAGGTTGCTTGATTTTGTCATTTTCTGCATATGAGTCCTGAAAATATTTTGTTAGACTTATATCTGATTATTTCATTTTTTGGCAAGATTATATATTGTATTGAGTTTTTAATTTCAGTTTCTACATTTTTGTTGTTAGTATATATAAAGATGATTGAATTTTTGTGTTCTATACTGTGACCTTACTGAACTAACTTCTTACTTCTACAAACTTTTTGTTGTAGATCCTTGGGAATTTTCTGGTAGACAAGTATGTGATCTGAAAATAGGGACAAGTCATTTTTTCCTTTCCATTTTGCATGTCTTTTGTTTCCTTTACTTGCCTCACTGTACTGGCTAGGACTTCCAATAGTATGTTAAATAAGAGTGGTGAGAGTGGGTATCCTTGTGTTGCTACTTATTTTAGGAGGAAAGTATACAATATTCATCATCAAGTGTAATGTCAGCTGTAGTTTTATCCTGTAAGCTCTTTAACAGGTGGAGGACCTTCTCTTCCTTCTCTTCTTCCTAGATTGCAAAGAGTTTTTTATAAGGAAAGGATATTGGGTTTTTTCCTGATTCTTTTCCTATATTGATCGATATAATCATGTGATTTTTCTTCCCTTAGTCTTTTAAGTCTTTTAGCAGGGAAGATTACATTAATGGGATTTCAAATATTGACCCATCCTTTATTTTGAATAAACCCCATTTGATCGTGGTATATACTTTTTGTTATATACTGATGGATTCAAGTTGCTGATATTTTGTGTCTAATTTCATGAATAATGTTAGCAAGTACTTTTCTCGTTATATGTTTCTCATTTTTGTATCAGGGTAATGCTGGCCTCATAGAATGAATCAGAAAGTGTTCCTTTGTCTTCTTTTTTCTGGAAGAGCTGACTGGTGCTAATTCTTCATTAAATGTTTGGGAGAATTTACCAGCGAGGGCAAAAATTGCCTGAAGATTTCTTTTGGGAAGATCTTTAACGATTAACTCAATTTCTTTAATAGTTATAGGAATACTCACATTGTCTACTTCAACTTTGGTGAATTTTGGCAATTTGTGATTTATTAGATACAGATCAATTTCACATAAGTTGTTGAAATTATGTGTGTAGAGATGTTCATAGTACCACCTTATTATTTTATTATTTTTAATGTCTGAGGTTATCTGTAGTGATATTACCATGTATTACTTGGATATTTTTTAGGATTCATACTTATTTATAATGTTTTGAGTATATTGTTTCATATTATTTCTTAGTGGTTTTAATGGTAATTTTATATATATATATGTTTGTGTGTGTGCAACTTATTACTGTCCACTGGTATCAATGTTTTACTACTTTGAGTGAAGCATACAAACCTTAGGTTTTAAAATGTACTTGGTTTATTAACTCATCACATAATATCTAAATTATGTATTCTGGAATGTATATATGTATAGAATAAAGACTATTAGTAGTTATAGTTTCACTGGATTCTGGGGTGTAGGAACTATCTCAGGTAGTGTGGTACCTAGCTCTGGGGTAATTGGCTTGGAGTGTGCGAGCCTGATAGAAGGGGTGTGCGGGAGTGTGTGAGCTCTGGATTGTTTAGTGTGCATATAAAAGGTGCTCTCACAGGCGGTTTTTTATCATCTCTAGGAATTAGCTAACCCTGGGAGGGGCAGCTCCTCCTAGTCAGCAAGGTCCCAGGTACCAAAGCATCAAGATCCTTTAACTCCATTTAGATCACCTTATGCTCCCTATATTTTACAATATAATTATCTTAAAACTTTCTCTCCTCCTCTTTCTCTCTCTACATATATATGTGTATATATATATATACACACACACATACATACACACATATATATCATGTCACAAAGTGTTGAAATGTTTGCTGAAACTATCAAATATGATTTGAGACTCCAGAGAAGTAGTATAATTTATTATATTTACTGTTATTTTTACCAATTCTGATATTCCTTCTTTTCTTAAGTTCTAATCTTTTTATTTTATTATTTTATTTTATTATTTCCTATCTGTTTAGAGAACATTCTTTAGTTATCCTTTAAGGGCTCGTTTGCTCATAGTAAATTCATTTTCTTTTCCTTGATCTGAGAATGTCTACATTTTCCCTTTATTCATAGAGGATATATTATCTGGATATAGAATTCACAGTTTCAGTACTTGAAAAATGTGAACCACTTCCTTCTGGCCTCCATGGTGTTGGATGAGAAATTTCCTGTCATTTGAATTGGTGTTTCCCCATAAGCAATACACTATTTCTCTCTGGCTGTTTTCAAGGTTTGTTTCTTTGTCTTTAGTTTTCAAAAGTTTAATGATGATGTGTCTTGCCTTGGATTTCTTTTACTTTAAAATGATTGTTTACTCAGCCTCTTGAATCTGTAGGGTGATGTACTTCATCATATTCAGCAAGTTTGCAGACACTATTTCTTTGAATAATTGCTCATTTCCACTCTCTCCTTTCCCTCTGGAGCTCTGATAATACAAATGTTAGCTCTTTTGTTATTTTCCTACAGGTCCTTGGAACTTTGTTCATTTTTTTTATAGTCTATGTTCTCTCTGTTGTTCAGATTGTATAAATTCTATTGATCTGTCCTCACCGTCACTGATTCTATTCCCAGTCATCTCCATTTTACTAGAGCCCATCCAGCAAAAAGTTATTTAAATTACTGTATTTAATCAGTTCTATAATTTCCATTCAGTTCTTTATTCCACATATTTTTTCTGAGATTATTTTTTCATGTTTCATGAGAATTTAAAATTGTTTCTTGAAGCAGAATAGGGGGCAATGACTCATACTGCTTCCTTTAAGTTGGGTAGGACAAGTTTTGCTCTCTGCTGGGCCCCACTGACACCAAAAGAAGAGATGTGAGAAAGTAGAATGCCACCTAGCTCACCTCTTACCACATCACTTTACCTCATTAATGCCGGATGGAGTTGGAGGCTCAGTTCCCACTGGTTTTTGTTCACATGTAGGGAGAAAGAAAACAAAATACCAACTATGATGCCTTGCATCCCTTCATTCTTTCTTGTTAATGCTTGGTGGGGTGTAGGCTGTGGTCCCCACTGAACTCCACTGACTCTAGGGATTAGGGTGGGGTAGGAGTGACTCTTGGCCTTGCTTTATACTCTAGCGGATCTTGTCAACACAGGAGTGGGAAGAAAAATGGATTGTTACTATTCCAACTTGAACCATTTTGCTCAGTTTCATTGACAAGTGTAGATATAGGTAGTCGGTCCCTCCAGGCACCAGATTTTTAAGCCTCCTTGCTTCTGGGTGGGAATAGAATCTTAGCATGTAACATAATCCTGTTGACACTACCCTGATGGGGAAAACACGGAAGGAATTAGGCTATGCCATCTTGGCCAAATCAGAAGTCTGATGAAAAAATATTTTAAAAATATATTGTCAAATATGAATTTTTTCCATTGCATTATTTATAA
Organism: Cheirogaleus medius; assembly: GCA_008086735.1. NCBI lineage: Eukaryota > Metazoa > Chordata > Mammalia > Primates > Cheirogaleidae > Cheirogaleus > Cheirogaleus medius. The sequence continues at coordinate 12,763,651 of VBSM01001483.1, forward strand.
GCAAGCAAAGATAGATCTTCTTTCTGTTTGTATATTATGATTCTCTTAGTTCTATACTTTTTGTGAGTGACAGAAAATGTTGCTAAATTTATAATGCTAAAATCAATTAATATAAAAACAAATTATTTAGGATACTTAATACCACCATCCAATAACAATAACAAAGTGTATTTAAAGATGGTGATAGGGATTTTCTAATTGCAGGAAAGCTTTATCACCACTGTAGTAGACAAATGATGCTTTTTGTATAGCCTGCAGAACTGTGAGCCAAATAAACCTCTTTTCTTTATAAATCACCCAGTCTCAGGTATTCCTTTATGGCAAGGCAAAACAGACTAATATAATAATATAACAAAAACATGGGAGTGACATTTCATAACTTCCACAGGTTCCTGGAGAAGTGTCCTGGTATCTTGAGGCTGTATTAGTTTCCTGTGGCTACTATAACAATTTACTACAAACTAGGTGACTTAAAGCAACAGAAATTTATTCTTTCAGAGTTCTGGAGGCTAGAAGTCAAAAATCAAGTAGTCACTAGGGCTGTGCTCCTTCTAAAGGCTCTAGAGGAGTATCTATTCCTTGCCTATCTGGCTTCTGATGGCTTTTGGCATGTGTTGGCTTGTTGCTGCATCTCTCTCTGCTTTGTCTTCATATTCCCTTCTCTTCTGTGTGCGTCTGTCCAAACTACCTCTGCCTTTCTCTTATAAAGATACATGTGATTGCATTTTGGGCTCTCCAAGATAATCCAGCATAAGCCAATACTCTTAAAATTCTTAATTTAACATATCTTTTGTTGTGTGAGTTGGTTTTTGCAATATAAGGTAATAGTCACAGTTTCTTGGGATTATGAAGTAGATAGCTTTGAAGGTGGTATTATTTTTAGCCTACCACATTAGGTGACAGATAAGATGACAACTCAAAGTAGGCTGATAGAGTCATGTTAAGAATAGGAATATTCTGGATGGGTTTTGAAAATAAAATTAGTAGGACTTGTTGACAGATTGGTTGATAGATGTGAAAAAAATAAAAGAGCAAGGATGACTTCATGATATCTGGTCTTAGTGTCTACCATGGTGGAGTTGCAACTAATGAGACAAGGAAGACTATAGGAGGAAGTGTTTTAGGGAATAAGAGTGAATTTGTTTGGGGGTATGTTAAATTTTGAGATTTTGTAATGGGGGAATGGCCTGAAAAAAAAATGGCAAAGACATTTTCTGTCTCCTTAAAACTTCCTCTACTCTTTTTGGGAACTGCATTCTGGCCTGCATCCTTGCCTCATGAAGTCATCCAGGAGTTCACAGCCTTTGTCTTTGGCAAACATGAGATGATTAGAATAGTTAACCACAGTTAACTGCCTGAAAAGCTGAGAATCCTCCCTTTAAAAGCTGTGGATTTCTGCCTATGTTTGTGAAATTTGGGATTTTGAGACAAGAAGCTCTGCCATATTTCCTCCTTTATGGACAAAGTAAATTCTCTTTCCTTCCTCCTCAAACCATTTGTCCCTGTTCTTCTGATTCGGCCTTGTGGACAAGTGGCCGAGCTTTCGATAACAATTTCCATTAGATATTTAAATAGAAATCATGGGTAAGTCATTGGATTTTCAAGACAAAATTTTAAAATGTTCTTGGGCTGGAAAAAGAAACTTGAGAGTTACTAGTATACACAAAGCATATAAAACTATGAGGCTGGATGAGATGACCTATAGCATAATATGATCCATCATAGATTTCTATAAGATAACCAAAGACTGTGCTCTGGAATATTGCAATATTTAGAGATATAAGATGGAAAGGCAGAAGCAAAGAAAGCAACACTTTGTGGATGTGAGGTAGGAAGAAAGTGAAGACAGTGTGGTGTCCTGGAAGGCAAGTGAAAAACTCTTTCAGGGTGCAAGGGTAAGATGAGGAGAGAGAGTTTATAGTCAGATCAACAACATGGATATCAGAAAAAGTGACAAAAGTAGCTTCGATGAAGTTTCAAGAAAAGCCTGATTAAATGGCTCAGGAGAAAATGGGAGGTGTGGAATTGAAGTGTTCAACTCTTGAGGTGTCATCAACTCTTTTAAGGAGCTTTTATATACAGGAGAGACATGAAATGTGGAGATTTCTTGTAGGAGATGATATGGGGATAAGAGTTAATTTTTAAGATAGGAAAAATTTCAGAATTTTATGTGAAAATGAGAATAACTTAGAAGAGAAGAAAAATTGATGAAGCTAGTGATAAAAGAGAATAGCTGGAATTAACACAGATGGAACATAGTGGACCACTAGAGACCTAAACAAAAGTGGTGACAAGGGTTCGTCTACTGTAACAGGAGGGAAGACAGATCATATAGTGACAGATACAGATATCTGTTTCATTGGGATGGTGGAAGCTTTTGGAAGTTATCATTTGATTCACTATATTTTCTCAGTAAATTAGAACTCTAGGTCATTAGTTAAGATTGAAGATAGAGGAGGAGGTTTAAAGATATGAGGAGGGAGTTAGATGTGTGAAATAGAGTGAAAGTCAGAAAATGTGGTATGATGGTAAGAATTCCTTAGGGAACCATTTTTAGTTAGTGGTCATGCATTAAAATAAAACCTTTTAGCACGTTTGTAAGATTTTCTTCAGCCACATTCATCTGCACAGAGGCAGGCATGGATGTGCTAGCCATTCACAATTATATTAGGTATTAAGTAAGCCAGAGGAAAGAAACAGGGAGAAAAGCAAGGAAGATAAGAGTGTATGAAGAGCACTATTGTAACTGTGGACCATGGAGTTGATTTGATGAAGTGAAGACATGAGAAAGGATAAGATTTGAACATTTTCCAGAATTGCAGTACTATAGAAATGAACTGGAAAGACAGATGGCTGTAAGAGAATGGGATATTTGAAATTGAGAATATAGAGGAATTGAAGTTATTGAGAATAATTTGGTATAGAGTATGAACATAGGCAAGACTAACGTTGAATGAAAAGCAAGGTAATTGGGAGAAAGCAAGGCAGTTATAGAAAAGATCAGCTACGTGGATATAGAACTCAACAAGGATTTAAAAATATATATATATAGCATCAGACCTGGAGATATTTTGTTTGATGGACTAAGACCCAAATCTAGAGACTTCTAGGGGAGATAGAGAATGGCCTAGTAGCAGAAATGTAGAAGAAAGAGGACACTTTCTCTACTTTGAGGCCCAGGATTTTGAGGATGTGGGCAAGAAAGAGCCACAACTTGAAAAGGCTGTGGGGAAAGCGGTGTCCTCTCAGGGAAGAGTCAAGTTTCAAGAAGGTACAGAGAACATTCAGAGAAGCTGATGTAGGGAACAGAGGGTATTTTCCTGATGACAGATCAGGAGTTTCAGTGGATGGTGTGGTAAATTTTTAGGATTAGGAAAGGAGTGAGTATTGTGGTCAAAAAATTGGATGTATACTATACTTGGTGACATGAATGCAGAGGATGAGGGATGACTAAAAAGAACTGGTGTTCACATGGTAACATATAAAGAGAGATAAATGTACAATGAGATGCTTCTACATAGAAGAAATATAGTGGTAGCAAGATCTCACACCCCCACTATTTTTGGGGATGAGGCTTTAGAGGTGGTAAAGAATGGATAACTTTGCAAATATGTATTATATATAAGGATTTACTGATGACTTGAAAATAATCCACTAATTATTCAATAATCTCTAACAACCTAACATTTGTATATACTTTGTGATCCATGAGCTTAGCATTCTTAAAATTTAGCCTTCACAAATAACAAACTAATGTCATATGTGGAAAGTTTGCTAATGTACCCAGTAATCGAGTGTTTGGCTGTAAGATAAATGTTTCACCATTAGCCTCTTTACACTTATTAGTTTTCTTCCTGATAGAATTTGTGGTAAATATCACAGCATCATTTATATGTGATAATAAGATGAACAATACTCAATGATGGCTTATTCTGGTCCTTGATAGGGGACTGGGATTCTATTACACACCCAGTTGCTAAAGGAAAGGACACCCATTATAACTACCAGAATTTAGGAAATAACAGTGACAAAAAGTAATGAGTGGCTGTGTTCAGTCAAAATAAGGAAAGCCTAAAATGGATGCCTTCATAAAATGCATTCATCATTTCTTTTATGAGATAACTGAAAAAAATATATAAATCTAATCCCTTCTGTAAGATTAAATTTTGACTTGCCCACAGAGCTGATGACAGTAAAGAGTTTCATTTGTGTACTTATTTCCTACTTATGGAGACATGGCAACTTATATCCATTGGATCTTACTTTTAGACTTAAATGTATATATAGGCATGTCAGCTAAAAGAAAAAAAGATAATTTCAGTTCAGGTGTAACTGAATTTTTGACATATCAGCTAGAGCTCTGATTACATTTGATGGATCCATACTGATTTTGTTTTAAATGTTTCTTATCTTGGTATTTCTAGAATTTTTTACTTTAAATTAAATAAAAGTTTGAAACGATAGAATATTTTAATTAACTTCACTAAATGAATATAATATTTACCCTGGAATTGGAGTCTGATATTATTTTTTTCAATCAAAGGCAAACGTAAGGAGAAACAATATTTGTATAGTATAAAACAGGAATTTTATTTTTAGAATGCATCAGATAGGGCATGACTTAAAACATATTTTAGCTTATCAGAGTCTAAGAATTAAAATCAAAAGGCTAAGTATACAAAATTTCACTAAGTTTCTCAAAAAATAACCAAAATGTGCTAAAGCTCTCACTACCTCCTTTCCTGCTTCCATCTCTTGAGGCCCTTATACAGAAGCTAATGCATTCTACATTCTTCCATGCCAGTGGATTCTGTTCCAATGAACTTCAGTATTTTTCCACTGATTTCCTCTATATCTTATGAATGTGGATAAGTGCTCAATTTTAAGCATGTTTTATTGTTTCCCTCAAGATGGGCACTTGGTACTTCATCCCAGCATATTAAAGACATTAGACCGATAAAACTAGAAAGAATATATTCCATTTTGCAAAATGAAACCTCAATCTCTAACTCACGTTCTATTTGCTTCCAAAACTAGTAGAAAAGCCTGAGCAATTTTATTCTAAATTTCTGATGTCATTTCTAGCACCCCAGGAAAAAAGTGTTCAATTGCTTAAAGAAAGGGAATATATTCTAAAATTAGTATGAAAATGAGAATAATTGTTTAAAAAGCCAACAAGTTTATGAGAACTGTTGGTATTAATGTTGTTACACTAATCAGACAATGACAGAATCTTTGAGTTCTAATTTAAGGGTCCTCATGTATAACCTCTCAGTGAATGTAGGAACATGTTCTAAGAAGTCTATGGTAGATGGCCCCCAGAAACCATCTGGACCCATCATCAAACGGGAAGTAGTCCTTATTTCTTAAAGCACCCAGTTCCTTCATGAAAAAAAAGTATACAGTTCTTCCTTTTTTTAGTTCCTAGTTCACTGCCTGGAGATACCAATCTCTGATTGAAGTTCTGCTCTCAGAAACAATACAGGCAATTATAGTCCCTCTTCCACATGGGAAAAGTCACTTTTCCATGCTCAATATAATTTATTCCCTTAAATTCCAGGCCCAGTTCTGTACTTTCACCAAAGTCTTGCTAGTTATCTAGACTTCCAAGGATTTAAGATGCTGATTGTCTTATGTTTGTTAGGTCCTTCAATAGTTGACACCAAACCAGTAAGTTCAGCTACCTGTTATATTTAACCTATGATGCGTGATTATTTGATTCTCCAAATGCTGTCCTTAATTTCTTCTCTTTATGGACTCCACGTACATTGGGATATCACCATTTCAAACTAGACTGTAACATGTTGACTATTGCTTTAATCTTATTGTAAGACTTTCAAAGTTTCTAATTTCATGCTTTCCCAAAAACTGTAACTGTGTCTGTTTTTTGCAGCACCAGTGGAAATTCAATCAATAGCTCTAGCTGCAGGTTTTGGTTCCAAGTAGAGTTGTCTAGCCTCTTATCAGGTATTTACTATCAATTTCCTAAAATATGACAATATTAAAAAGACCCTTCATCGCTCAAAACCCATGCAAGGCAGCACTCTATTTTTCAATATTTTAATACATAGCATGTTTAATTGACCCAATAACCCAGGTATGATCTAATCAGTATAAAGCAGTTTGGAGCAATTACCTATTTTCTTATACCTAAGAATAGTAATAATTTTACTGTTGTGGCTCAAATTTACTTTCAATTTTTTTTTTTTTTTTGAGACAGAGTCTCACTCTGTTGCCGGACTAGAGTGCTGTGGCGTCAGCCTAGCTCACAGCAACCTCAAATGCCTGGGCTCAGGCGATCCTTCTGCCTCAGCCTCCAGAGTAGCTGAGACTACAGGCATGCGCCACCATGCCCGGCTAATTTTTTGTATATATATTTTTAGTTGGTCAATTAATTTCTTGCTATTTTTAGTAGAGACGGGGTCTCGCTCTTGCTCAGGCTGGTTTCGAACTCCTGACCTTAAGCAATCCTCCCGCCTCAGCCTCCCGGAGTGCTAGGATTACAGGCATGAGCCACCACGCCCGGCCTACTTTTAATTTTTGGATAGTCTTACTACAAGGTATGTTGTTCTCAAATGAAGAAAAGAAAACCCAAAAATATGCTCCCAAGCCACACATCACCATATTTGATTTATTCTATTGTTACTTTGTACCCATATGTCAGATATTCCATCTTTCCTTAATATTTTGTCATAAGGGCTTCAATCAAACATTACAGAACACTGAAGCTATACATGTATTTGGCATCTAGCATATTTGCTTTTGCTTACAAATACATATATTTGCTAAATATTCTATGATTTTACACAAAACATGGATGGCATAGACTTATGGCATGTTTATTTTAATAAGAATATCTCAGAAATTTATTATAGCCATCTCTGCATGCTAATTAATTTATTCATGTCATCTCTTCAGGAAGAATTTTTCTACTTCCCCATCCAAAATTGTACCCCTAACATCATGACATTCCATATCCTCCTTCCCTGCCCATTTTCTCTCGCCATCACATTTGATTATCGTCTGTCTATTCCCATTAGCATGCAAATGCCAGGAGGACAGATATTTTTGTCAGTTTGCTCCCTGATAAATCCACAGATATTAGAACAGGGTCTTAGCATATAACAGTTTTCAACAAATATTAGTGCATGAATGAATTGGCCAAGGAACTGTTCTAGTGGCTAAGAATACTGTAGGAAATGATATAGAAAATATCCCTTGCCTCATGGATTTAACTTCTAGCAAAGAGGAAAAGATAAAGTACATATAAATAGAGAACTATATAATAGGTTTTAAATTAATTATTTAGGGAAAGAGAATTAGTGGAGGCTGTTTTCATGGAAGATTTATCCAAAGAGGTGACATTGAATGAAGGCCTAAAAGATTGGGAGGAAGTTAAACAAAAAGTTAGATTAAGAGTGTTCCAAGTAGAATGATGAGCAATTTTCAGACTTCAGTTGGAACTGGCTCAGAATGTTGATGGAGCAGCACAATGAAGGGTGGGGAGATTGGAGAACGTAACATCAGACAAATAAGAGGGATCAGATCACGTAGGGCCTTTCTGACCTCACCTCCTGTAGTTGACCTGGAAAGCACAAGGAAGTTTTAAACAGCATGGTAATATGATCCTATTTATTTATTTACAAAATATCAATCTGGATTCTGTGTGGAGATTATTAGACTGTTAGATGCCACACTGAAATAAAGGAAGCTGTTGCAGTAGTTCAGGTAATGTATACTAGGGTGAAACTGGTGGAGGTGGTAAGAAGTGGTCAGAAATGTGACATATCTTGATGGCTTTGCTCTTAGTATTTACTGATGTGCTTGAAACTCACAGTAAGAAAAAAATACTCCTAGGTTTTTTGGCAAGCTAAACGTAGATAAATAATAGTGCCATTAACTGAGATGGAGAAATCATTAGAAATAAATTAGCATGAGGATGAGGAGACAAGTATATCAAGAGTAACACTTAGTTTGAGAAGCTTACTAAATATCCATGTGAAGAAGAAAATGTACAGTCGTAACTCAGGAGAGAGTTTGAAGTTGGAGATATAAATTAAGAAGTCATAAAGTATAGGTGATATCCACAAGCCTGCAATAAATGACCAGGAAGATAATATAACTACAGAAGAGGCAAGACTCAGCCCAAAATCAAGCTGAAGTATAGAGTTATGATAGAAGATAAGAGACAGAAGATTCAGAATGTGTGAACAATAACAAAGGAGAATTAAAAAAAACAAAATCTGAATGAATATAACATTTCAAGAAAGAGAGAAGAGTCGGCTCTGTCAAATGCTATTGAGAGATGAAGTAAGATAAAGACATAACATTTGTCTATAAATTTTGCAACATGGAAAGTATGATTTCCTTAACAAAAACAATTTCAGTCTAGCTTTTCAGGATTAAATTCTCACTGCAGTGAGTTAGAGAATTGGTGGTAAAGAAGTAGAGACAGTGAGTATAAAGAACTCTTTCTAGGAATTTTGCTTCCAATAAGAAGAGAATTAACTGAAGGAACCAAGGGATCAAGGTGTTAATTTATATATATATAGGTATCATAACATCCTGATATATACTGTTGTAACCATCTAAAAAAGGGAAACTTCGTAGATATAGGTGAGATGAGGGATAATTGAAAAGTAAGGTCATTAAAAAATTAGAAGTGGGATCTGGGGCTCGAGTAGACGGGCTGGATTGAGATGAGAGCACAAAGAGTTTGGCCCTAGAAATGGGAGTAAATATGAAGTTTTCTTTTTCTTTGTCCTCCAGCCATGTTCAGCTATTTGTGTGCAAATTTAGAAAGGATAGAGAGTTGGGTTGTGCCTAATGTAGTACACTGGAACACTGTTCCAGATACTTCACCCCTCTTTATTATGGTTATGTAATCATGGCCCTTGCTTTGACTTTGATGTGTCCCATTTTACAGTAGGCAGAGTATATTTCCCATCTCGATCGATACTAAACATGACCATGTGACTTAGTTTGGCCACTGGAATGTAGGATTAGGGGATAATATACATTGAGAACTTCAGAGGTATACTGCATTTCCATTTGCCCTCTTGTGCTTCTTCCAGTCACAGTGAGAATACCATGTTATAGGTATATCTCAGAATGAGTAAAGATATAGAGCAGTCCTTAACCTGATACAAAATCTAAGGAAGACATCCTCTGCTCAGCTGATCAGCAGATCCATGAGCAAAAAAATAATAAATGCTTCTGGTTGTAAGACACTGAGATTATAGGGTTTCTTGTTATACAGTATAATGAAGCAATCAGTGACTAATTCACCATGGTTTGGTTTTGCCTAGTGAATAGTAGCTGGAAGATGGATAATGGAGTTAAAACCATGAGGAAGTGAGTGACTATATTGATAGACAAAATATATTGACTGTTTTTCAGAAGTTTGGACTATAAGTATTCAATATACTAAAATCCACATATTTGTATCACAAGAATATTATGATGGATTTGTCCAATGCCTTATATAAAACAAAGAACATAAAATTATTATATATTTTCCAAGATCTAAGAATTTAGCAAAATAAAATTAGGTTAATGTGTCAGAACTTCCTCTTAATCTATCTGTGCTGTTGCTACTACTCATATTTGTTTTTACTTTAAGCATTCTATGTGATTTTAATGACATATAAGGTATTTTTCTAGGAATTATATAAGCCAACTGCCTAGCTTTGATATTCTCCTTGTTCTACTTTCTATAGAGTAGCAGTCAAAACTCATCACATTGCTATTCCATATTTACCTTACATTAAAAAGAACTCACTTGGTTTTACAGAAATTATAAACTATGCCATAGATTTTATAATAAAAAACAAAATATTTAGTGTTTGAAATAATGCCAGAGGTGATATTTTCTAATTGACTTATTTTTTTATAACTTGTTATTAGAAATGTATGTATAATTATCATAACAGAGAAAGTAACATTGGCATATTATGACTAAATTATATGCTTTATTCAGATACATCAGTTGTTACACTGATGCTCTTTTGTATCACAGAATCCACTCCAAGATTCCACATTGGATTTAGACGCCATTCTCTTAGTCTCCTTCAATCTGTGATAATTCCTCAAATTTTCCTTGTCTTTCATGACCGTGACAGTTTTGAAGGGTACAGGTCAGTTATTTTATAGAACATCCCTCAATTTGAGTTTGCCTGATAGTTTTTTATGATAAGATGGAGAATATATATTTTGGGGAATAATACAAAAGAGATTGTTTCCCTTTCTCAATGTCTCCTTATCAGGGATACATGATGTTGATACATTTTAATAATGGTGATATTAATATTTATCACTTGATTAAGGTGGTGTCTTCCAGATTTTTCCACTGTACTGTTAGTATTTTTCCTTTATATTTAATAAATATTTGGGGGAAACACTTTGACATGATGCAAATGTTATCTTTATCTTTGAACTTTCATCATCCAATTTGATCATCCATTAGTGGATCTTACTTGTATCAATTATATATTTAGTGTTTCTTGAGAACCGAAAATATTCAGTTGATGATATTTCTGTGCGTCTAAATCTGGGCTTTCTCTTGTGTTCATTTGGTCTTTATATCTATCTTTAGCCAATACGAATTTATGTAGGTTTTAGGTTATCTTGAACTCTGATGGCATGAGTCCTCCAATTTTGCTCTTCTTTCTCAAACTTTATGGATATTATGGTTCTTTAATCTTTTCATGTAGATTTTAGAATAGCTCGTCAAGATCCACAAGTTTAATGGGACATAGATTGGAAATGTATTTGATATATGCACAAATGTAGAGAACCTTGGCATTTTAACAATATTAAGTCTTCCAATCAATAAACATGATATATTTCCTATTTATTTAGGCTTATTGGATTTCTTTCATCAATGTTTTGTAGTATTCAGTATACATATCCTGCATGTTTTATCAGATTTTTATCTAGGGGATTGCAGGTTTTTTTTTTTATTTCAGGGTATTATGAGGGTACAAACATTTTGCTTACACTTTATATCATTGCTGCTCAAATTATCTAATCATTAGAGGGTTTTATTGTTATTGTAAATGACACTTTTAATAACAATCCCAATTGTCTATTGTTAGTATACAGAAATGCAATTGGCTTTTGTATAGTGACCTGAAGAATTCTTTACTTCTGCATTTTCAAAGGTATTTTTGCTTGGTATAGAGTTCTAGATTGAAAGTATTTTTTTCTTTAATCATTAAAGATGTTATCTCATTATCATTTAGCTTTCCTGGTTTATGAAGTCTTTATTTTTGGAATATAATGATTATTTTTTAATCTGGAAACCTTCAAAACTTTCCTTATGCTTTTTTGCTTTTAACAGTTAAATATGATTTCCCTAGATTTTTAAATACTCAGCTATTATTTTCTCAGATACTTCTTTTCATCTGTGCTGTTTTCACTCTCTTTGCCTTCTGGAATTGCAATCATGTTAGACTGATTTTCTCACAAAACTTCAATGATCTCTTTTTTTCCATCTTATTTTCTCTTTATCTTTAAGTTAGTGTAATTTCTATTGACCTGTGTTAATCATCATTGATTCATTTCCTGGCTGTGTCAAATCTACTGTTTTGTCCATTGGAAACATTATTTATCCCTGTCTCTGTGTTTTCATTTCTAGCATTTCCATTTGTTTTTAAAATAATTTCCATCTCATTGCTGAAATTACCCAACTAATCTGTCACTTTGACTTTGTCCATCTTTTCCATTCAAGGCTTCATTATATTAGTTATAGTTATTTTGAATAGCCCGTCAGATAGTTTCAATATTCATGTCATGTCACAGTTTTGTTGCAATACTTGATTTTTCTATTGAGAGAGTGTTATTTTTTCCTTGCTTTTTATATGTATCATAATTTTTTGGTCAAGACTGATACAATTGTATTTAGTGTGGGGGCTAGTTTTCTAAAGGATTTTTCTCAATGTCTGCTCTATCCTAAGCTTTAGATTTTCCCATTGCATTGTACCTCATACAGGGTCTGCCTTTTGCAATTTACTTATGACTTAATGCTTGTTAATCTGGCAGTGGAATTGGTGAGGGTAGTGTTTTCTGGCATTCTGATTAAGCTTCATTCTTATGCAGGCACCATGTCCCCTGGTCTTAGGAATATGGCCTTCTCAGTTTTATTGCCCCTTTCCTTGCTGTAGTTCTCTGTCTCACATATATTCTTGCTTCTCCTCAGAAATAGAGGTTTTTCGCCCTCTCTCCTTCCTTCTGGAGAAATGTACTTTTGCCAAATGCCAAAGGGTTACAACTTTTGTTGTTCTTATCCCCCTCCCACTACAGGTTACGGCTTTTTTTTTTTTCTATAGGGAATATAGGTGAGAAGAGTGCAAGAAAATTTTCGTGCCTTTCCCAGTCTTCCTCCTGCAAGTCTGCACCACAATGGATATTTTTTCAGGAGTTTCCTCGAGTCTTTTCTGTGATTGCCAGTGAGATTTTAGGGGAAAAAGTTTCCAAGAAGGTGCCACTGCCCCTATATCTTCAGCCTTCAGGGACTTTCTAATCTCTCACGAGTGCACATTCAGTGTCCTAATTCTCCAATATCCCTAGCTCTTCTTACAAGTGTGTCATTGCAGTTTTATGTACAGATCAAACTTGCGTCTAGTATCTCTCTGCAGGAATCAGCCTTTGCTTAGATTTTGTGCCAGTTGATTTCTCTTGATTTCAACTTTGTGATTTTTTTTTAAAAAAACCATGAACTTTTAGTTTTTTCATCTTTTTATTGTTGTTAGAATAGGAGCAATGCCATTTCTGTTGCTAAACATTTAAACATTGCTGAGCAGAAACTGGAAGTGGCAAGGGACATAATTTTAAAATGAGAAAAGTTAAATGGTCTAGAGGGCAAGTTTCTTGCCTGAAGTTATATTAATTGGTAGCAGAGTAGAGTTCACTATAACCATATTGGCAAAACACTGCTTCTATGAACTATTAACTAGGTCATGAAAACATTTTATTACAAAAAACTTTCTCTGAAACGCATTACTCTTAAATGGTGTTTATGATAATAGTATTTTGTTTATATGCTGACACCCAATTTTTCATATGTTGTAATCTGTTTCTCTTCTGGAGATCTGTTTATTTTACTTTTTGAAGTCATATTAGTAATGATCCATTTTAAATGTAGACGTTTTTATTTCTGGGTGAAATTGATTTTCACTGGCAAGGAATTATTTATATATTCTTCTAAAATGCTGGTGATTTATACTTCACTAAATATCTACTGAGTAATAACTGAGAAAACATGTTTGTCTTTAAAGCTATTAGATTTTAAAATGTGTATTATTTGAGTATGTAATTTCTATTGATTATAACAAAGATCGCAAAATTAAGACAACACCAATGCTAGTAATGAAAGCAGCAGCAATGATAATAAAAACAAAATTATTATGCTACAAATTTGTATAGCCCTCTACATGTATAAAATACTTTGAGATGCAATATTTTGGCATAACCTTATTTATATGGATAAATGCTGAATTAGAATATTGTCTTCGTGAACTGTCATTGGCATAAAAATATACTTTCTGGTTTTGAGGGTTATGGAAAAATTTTATTTTAAAATATAGCAACATAAAAATAAGGAAAAATTGCATCATTTCATTCTGGAAAAGGATGTGAGCTTTCATTCACTGGCAATAATATAGCTTAGTTGAAGCTATGTAATCCTCTCTTAAGAATTTAAAACTTATTTTGTGTAAATAAGCATTTAAGTTGAATGATATGTCACCAGTTATTAGTAAATATAGCCAAGTAGTAGAAGTAGAATAGAAATTAAATGGTTTATCAAAAGGCACACAAAAAACTGTAACAATTATATTTTTCTGACATAATGATGTAGTCACTGATAGAATTTTGTTCTTACTTTCCAAATATCCTTTGCTGATGATAGGCCATTTTTTAGATAAAAACACTAAATTACTTATTTATATTACTGGTTTTGATGTGTTGCATTGAGAATAGAGAAAGATATTATAGGATATTAATACATATGGTAAAGTCATAATTTTTAAAAAGTTAGGTCCTGGCTAGTTACAGATAAATTAATTAATGAAACAACACTTAGAAAGACCATGAACAGATCATGAAGTATGTGTGTATGGGTAAATTAATTTTATTACTAATATAAATCAATTAATATATAGATTATATTGAATATGTTAAATAGTTAATATTTTCAATTATAAATCAGTTCATTATATGATCTAGAATATGCTAATATAGTGATAATATATTTATGTTACTTCATAAAATATTGATGTGTACTACCTTTAATAATTAACAATTGATTTACAATGTGTCATTTATGTTTTGATTATATTAATGGTGTTTTCATTCAGTGGGAAGGGGCTGGTTTATTTCACAAGTGGTACAATCACAACTTGCTATCTAACTGAAGGAAAAACACATGATACCTTTTGCTCGCCAAATAAGAAGATAAATTCCAGATTAATTGCATATTTAAATATTTTTTAAAACTATAAAAGTCTTGGAAGAAAATTTAGTGGTCTATTTGCACAATGTTTGAAGGAGAAAACATTTCTAACTAAGACAGGTGACCCAGAGTATGTAAAAGACAAGACTATTTTGCCATACAAAATTGCAAAAAAAGTTATGAGAAAAAATTTATTATCAAACATGATACACAAGTAATAGATTGGAAGAAATATCTCTTAGGGAGATACTGAAAATATTTTTTTAGGGATAATATGAAAAAGTTTTTCAAATTAATGACAGATATAAAAATAACTTCATACCATTTAAAATGGGCAAAAGTTATGAAAATATAATCTACAAAAAGCCAACTACAGACAGTAATTTTAGAACTGCAACTTCTACTTCTTGGTTCCCAAAGGACTTCTTGTATCAGCCAACTGAATCACTTTATGTTGACAACAGAGGCATTCATTCTCAAAAAAGAAAGGCAGTGTTACTTAACATTTATCTATCTGGCCATCTATCTATCAATAGTTAAATAAAGCTAAAATATTATCATATTTTAAAAAGTCACATGAAATTTTAAAAAGTCACATGAAAATGACACCTATTAGAATTATACCTAATTAGTTTTAATTGTATGTAGAAAATTATGTGGAAAAGAAAAGGCCAAGAATTTTAAAGAAAAAATAAATAATACATTTAAATGGAATAGAATAACACAATTAAATGTATCTTTTCTATGTGCTCCTCTGCCAGGAATCTTTAAATAGAAGTAGAATTCCCTAATATTATGATTACTTCTGATGACAACAACCTAAATTGGAACTCTAAATCTTTTCTTTTAAATCAAAGATATAATTTAAGGAACATTTACAGAAATTATTAACCTTATATAAAATGTTTAGAATACTGTGTTAGTCCTTTTACTACTGCATAATAGAATATCATAAAAAGGAACTAAAGTAATATAACAGTCATTATATAATAATACTTTTAATTATATTAATCTTTCTCTTGGAAAAGATGAAAAGTTTTCTATTCTTGAGCAGAGAAAACTGTTATTATTTTCAGTTCTGGTATTGATCACTATTATGCTATTTAGGAATCAATAAGATAAAATTTAATAAACAGTGAGCTGGTATGTTTAAAATCAGTAATAAAATATTAAGTAAAATTATCATAAAAGTAACTTGTATCATGTGACAATAAACTGTATATTTTCTGTTGCTCCAAGGTCATGTAAAAGAATGAGATATATTATCACTACTAATGCTAATTTTAAAGGGTGATCTAAAATGGTTTTCAGCATAATTTGTCCATTAGAACCCATGAAAAAATATAAAAATAAAAGTTAAACAATTATGCACAGTTGATGAAAAAGTGAAAATATATACCATGCATTCATAAAAATATTCAACATCACAGAAATGCCATTGCTTCCTATATGCATAAAGTTATAAATTATGAATTTAAAATAAGACCAATGACTGTTCCATCAAGTTTTCTTTGGAGGCAGTCAAGTCTATTATAAAGTTCATAAGGATAAATAAATAGGAAAGAATAGGTAGCAAAACCTTGAAAATGGAAAATAATGTAAGAGAGCTATCCTCAACATATATTGAAGAACACTATAAAATTTGATTAAAACAGTGTAGTTTTGGCTCTTAAAGACAGATCAGAGGAATAGTAGAGATAATCCTTAAAGAGACCAAGTACGTATGGCACAGAAGTCTATAATAATGTTGGCATATCAAATTGATGGTGGTGAGATGGTCTTTAAAATAAATCTTGAACAAAAAGACAGCTATTGGGATAAATAGATGAAGAAAAATACCATGTGCATGATGTGCTCCCAAAGACTCAATGTTTTTAAGTGGCAGTTGCCCCCAATCTATATTTTCCATGCAATTCAAATCAAAATCCTGGCAGTTGTATCTATGTGTTTGTATTTGGAAATTGAATAGCTTATTGTGAAATTCTTCTGTAAGTGAAAATGATCTAGAATAACTTCAAAAATCTTCAACAAGAGGAAAATGTTGAAGGATTTATGTTATCAAACATCAAGATCTACTGTAGAGCTATAGTAGAAAAGACAGCATAGTGTTGTTGTAAAGATAGATAACGAGAAAATTGGAACTGAATAGAATCCAGAAAGTGGTTTATATATAAACTGTCAACTAATTTGGCAAAAAAGTGCCACAACAATTGAATCAGGGGAAGTATGACTTTTTCCATAAATGATGCTAGGAAAATTTAGTATACATAATGAATGAATTGAATTTTGACTCCTATATCTTGCCATATTTATAATTATTGAGATATGTATCAGGAAAAATAAATAATAAATCTTCTAGATAAAAGAGGAACATATCCTATGACTTTATGCCCCAAGCTATTGAGATTATTGTCAGTACATATTAATAGTACCTAGGTTTCAGTTGAAGAGAGTCATCTGACCAAGACTTTCCTGAGGGCAGACTGCCTTCAATGGTGGATTGATGTGGGAGGTTGGGGAAGGGCATATAAAATCTTGGCCTCTTCATCCCAGACTGGGGCAACTCTAAAGAGCTATACTAGCTTTAGTGCTCACCATTGTATGAGCTGACATCTTTTGTCCCCACCTTCTCCCTTTGCTTAATCCTGCTTTATTCTCTTCCCTCAGTGATATTGATCCTGAGAGCACTTCCTAATAAACTTTCTACCCACTAACCTCCTTCTCAGAGTCAACTTCCCAGGAAAACTGTTCTGCAACAGTGATATTTAAAATACTTCTCAGTGAAACTTGGACAGATATTTTAAAATTTTATTTTATTCGTTATTTATTGATGTTTTATAGATGTCTTATAATTATAGCAGTATTATATAATGGGTAAGACTCCAAGCCCTAAATCCCAGCCCAAGTTCTACTATGTACTATCTGTGTGATCTTGGGTATAATTCCTACATGTTTTAATATATTCATTCCTAACATAGGGATATTAAAATAGAGACTATCTCATAGAGTTTCTTCTTAATTTTTTTTATTTCAGCATAATATGGGGGTACAAATGTTAAGGTTACATACATTGCTCTTGCCTTCCCTCCCCCCTCGAGTCAAAGCTTCAAGTGTGTCCATCCCCCTGACAATGCACATCACACTTATAATGTATATATATACCCATCCCCTCCTCCCCACCTGATAAATGTTTTTTTTTTTAACATTTTGGTTAGATTTTATAACTTTGCCTTTACCTAGCAACAGTTAGAGATATGCCCTTCCCCTCCACACTGTTCGCCACATCCCTCAGATGTGGATCTATCCCCCCACCCCCTGAATCTATGGTGAACACCACCACCCTTTGAGCACCATATTGATAATTGGTCAGTACCAATTTGACAGTGAGTACATGTGGAGCCCATTTTTCTGATCTTGTGTCATTTCACTTTGAATAATGGCTTAAGCTCAATCCAGGATAATATAAGCGGTGCTAGCTCACTGTCATTTCTTAGAATTGAGTAATATTCCATTTAAACAAATACCAAATTTTAATAATCCAGTCATGAATTGACAGGCACTTGGGTTGTTTCCACGTCCTTGCAATAGTGAATTGTGCTGCCATAAACATTCGGGTGCAGATGTCTTTATAATAGAATGTCTTATGCTCTTTTGGGTAGATGCCTAATAATGCTATTGCTGGGTCCAATGGTATTTCTATTTTTAGCTCTTTGAGTTATTTCCAAATTGTTTTCCACAACGGTTGCACTAATTTGCAGTCCCACCAGCAGTGTAAGAGTGTTCCTGTCTCTCCACATCCTCGCCAGCATTTGTTGTTTTGGGATTTCTTGATATAGGCCATTCTCACTGGGGTTAGGTGGTGTCTATTGTGGTTTTGATTTGCATTTCTCTGATGATTAGAGATGTTGAGCATTTTTTTATATGTTTGCTGGCCATTATTCTGTCTTCTTTGGAAAAGTTTCTGTTCGTTTCTGTTGCCCATTTCTTGATGGGGTTGTTTGATTTTTTCTTATTAATTCTTTTGTTTTGATTTTTTCTTGTTAATTCTTTTGTATCTCATAGAGTTTTTGTGAGAAATAAATTAATATTTGTAAAGTGCTTAAACTAGTTCCTGGCACAGAGTACATTGCTATTGTTCATGGCAAGTGACACCGTTTTCAAATAAAATGGTATAAAGTAAATTATTATACAAATATACACAGGTATGTCAAAAATTGGGAAGGTAATATATAAATAAATAAAATCTGGAGAGACATTTTTAATGGAAATGTTGAAGAAGAGTAGAATATATAAGTGATTAAGAATATCAAAAGGAGCAACACTGGTCCAGGCACGGTGGCTCACACCTGTAATCCTAGCACTCTGGGAAGCTGAGGTGGGAGGATCGCTTGAGGTCAAGAGTTCGAGACCAGCCTGAGCAAGAGCAAGACTCCATCTCTAATAAAAATAGAAAAACGTAACCAGTCAACTAAAAATAGAAACAAAAAATTAGCTGGGCATGGTGGCTTATGCCTGTAGTCCCAGCTACTTGGGAGGCTGAGGCAAGAGAATTGCTTGAGCCCAGGAACTTTGAGGTTGCTGTGAGCTAGGCTGACGCTATGGCACTCACAAAGCGAGACTCTGTCTCCAAAAAAAAAAAAAAAAGGAGCAACAAGGATGGATAGTTTTAAAAATATATAGATGTAGCTATAGATATAAATATAGACAACTACTCTTCCATAAGAAATCCTTTTCGAAAAAACTGGTATTCACTAAGATACCAAAGCTATTTAATCAAGGAGTAATTTAGTATCCATAAAATTAAAACTATTGGTTCCATAATTATTTCACCTAGAAAACAAATGAATTTCATAAGATAAATAACAGTTATTTCTTTATTTTTATTTCAGAAATATATTTCCTGGCTGGTAACAGCAATGCACTAGACCTTGCTTCTTACAAAACTGAAGAAAAGTAAGAATTAACCTATCTTCATCTATACAGACAATGCTAATAACCTGTACTTGTATATAATTTTAATGTTTAGAAATGTCTTCATATACACAATTATATTTGTTCACCAAAACCTCCTATTAGGAAAAACGGATTTTCATTTCTTTATAATGTCCAAAATGAGGTTGAGAGGGTATAGCCCGAGCTAACGCAGCTTATCCATGTTACAGTCAAAACCAGAACACAGATTCTCTGACTATAAACTTAATGCTCAATCCCCATATATTGGCAACCTTCCTAAGGTTCTAGGTCTAATTTTATATCTATGTATAGATTTGTAAAGTAGCACCTTCTTCTCTAGTGTTACGATTTAACATATAATAATGCTAACCCTCTCCCTGTTTTTAAATGTTATAGTCAGAAGACCCAGGAATATGGTACAGCTAAGATATTTTTTCTCAAAAGTTTAATATTGATTTTGATTCAGTGACATTTGATTCCTTTCTATTAAAAGAGAGAGATAAAAAAAAAACACTGCAAGTCTTATAAATTTACCAGCTTTGCAGCAGGATGTCCTCTGAGATCGCAATTCACCTACACTCTTGTCTCATTCTTGGTTGCTTGGCCTAATTAAATCTGTAGATAAGATTAAGTTTCAAAGTGAAGACCTGGCAGGTTAAGATTCTTCACTGACAGGAAGGTCCTTCTTTTTTTTCCTCCTGCCTAGTTCTTGTCATCAGTTTTGAAAGATAACAAAAGGAACAGTGAACTTGCTAAAAACAAAATGAAAGTATTCAGCTATCTATAGCTTACTATGAAACTTATTCTAAGGAAGAAAATTTCTAGAAAAACATATTTCCTTAGAGGAATAAAGGGGATATGAATGTTTTTTTCCAATGGGGAAAAAATGGTGTCAATGGCTAGCGTTTTAGTCCAGGTTAATATATAACTATACATATATCCAGTTTTATTAAAGGACTTCATAAGTGCACAAAACATAGAATTTCTGAAAGAAGGTAATGTGAGGAAAGTTTACAGAAATTTCTTTTATCCACGTCTTTTGTCATGTAGACCAAAATTTTGGTAAAGTCAAGTTGAAACTGAGATGGTGAATAGAATGGCTGTTATCATGGAATAAAGCAGGAGTACTCAGATTTGGGGAACATATACTAGTTTTATCAGCTGCAACAGGGTCTCCCTTTAATACCTAGCATTTAACTGAATTGAATGAAATGCACTGTCACACCATATGGTGAATTAGAGGGTGCAAGTTTAGGACATCCCTGCTGAATCGGTTTATTAGAGAGTAACATTTACAAAGGTGTATTTCTTGGCCAGATACATATTTAAGATGTATATCATTTCCTCTATGTGGACAGATACACAGAATTAAAGAAAAAAAAACTAGGAAACCTTGCCATAAAGAAACATTTTTTTAGCTCAGTATTTCCAAAATTCATTTGAGCATAGAACTTTATTGTTTGTTTGTTTTTGTTTTTCACAACATACTTAGGTAAAAATAACACACTATTCAAGGACAAGTTAATCTTTCCAGTTCTCAAATATGCACCAAGGAATTGTTCTATGTTAATGTAGGAAGACTTAGCTTTAAGGGTACAAATGCTTTTCCTGGTACATCATAGTATCCCTAGTGATAATTTTTACAATATGGCCAATGGTACACCAATGTCTCTGAAAATGACAATAGCAATATAAGAAGCAAAGCTCCCATTTCTGTTATACTATTAATGCTTATGTTCCCCAAATCAGCAGGAGAACCCCTAGGACTATGTTGTAGCATGTAAGAATATCATAGCAAACAACAAGTCTCTAGGAAATAAACAAGCCCCTTTGGAGATTTTATTATATAGAGCAGCAGGGAGCAAATCTTGAATTGTCAAATCCACTGTACAGGTAGGGTGTGCATTGTTTATCTTAAAAAACAATGAAACTAGAAACTAGAGAAATCAATAAGGAATCCATGATAAAACTGGCTTAACTTTGAAAACCATTTGAAGACAGTAACAACAATATAAATTAAAATTTAAAAAGTACACTTAATTTCTGGTTTTCTTTATTTTTGTCATGCAAGTATGGATTTTATTGACACTTATAAATACTATGTTTCAAAATATTAAGGAAATGAATGATAAGAATGATAATAAAAAAGAAGATTAAATATTATAAAGATGTACTTCTCCCCAAATTTGTATATAGGTTTCGATATAATTGCAATCAAATGATTAGTGGGATATTTCTGGAACTTAACAAAAAGTTATTATAATTTTTTCTAGAAGGATAACTAGATAAGAGGAAATAAATGATTTATAGACACTAGAAAGAAAAAAATAGAATAAAAGAAACAAAACTGTGGGGTCTAAACTCTATGGCACTGGCACAAGATCTGAAATACAGATCCATGTAACAGAATATCTTTGATCTGAATATTGGTTGAGTCACACTGCAAAACTAAATGGCAACAGAATGATTGTAATTATTCAACAAAAGATGAAAAAGTGGCTAATTAAATGAGAAGGAAATCAAATTAGATTATCATTACATAGCAAAAAAGCAAAATGTGAATGAATTAAGGTAGTAAATGAAAACTTTGCCTACCTACCTGTAATTCCTTCCCCATTAAAAACAAAAGAGAAGCAAAGAAATATAGATGAATTTTCAGTTGATTTCACAATGTTGAAAGACATTGAAAGTATAGAATCAACAGAAAAAATTTTTTAAATGGCTCATGTATTTAATGGATAAGTAAAAGCAGACATATAAATAGTTGCCACAAATATAATGAAGTTATTATTTGGCAATAAGCTAGTTTTCATTTTTTTGCTATTATAAACAATACAATATCTAATATATTGT
This sequence comes from Cheirogaleus medius, assembly GCA_008086735.1. Lineage (NCBI taxonomy): Eukaryota > Metazoa > Chordata > Mammalia > Primates > Cheirogaleidae > Cheirogaleus > Cheirogaleus medius. The sequence goes on from VBSM01001483.1 coordinate 12,785,909, forward strand.
TCACACATTAACCATATATTGATTAGTTTTTTAAGCGATCTCATGAAAACTGGCATTACTGGGTCAAAAGGATGATAATTTCATAGTTTCTATATATATTACAGAAAGTACTTCCCAGAAACTAGGTAGTAATTTGTATTCCCACAAGCACTGTTTGATTATTCCAATTTCACCATACAAACATTAGCATTGGTAGTTTCATTTAAACAAACAAACAAAAAACCACACACAACAACAAAAATAAAGGATTAAGAAAACTTAGGTGGCCATTGGTTTTTTGATTATTCATTATACTGAACATATTTTCAACCATTCTTTGACAATCTTGATGTCCTCTTTTGTGAACTACTGTTCATCCTCCTTTTAATGCATTGCAAAGAAATAGAAAGCAAAGACTTTTAAGTCAGACACCAGCAGGTTCACCTTTGCCATTAAGCAACTGTTTTGATTCTGTATAAGTTGATTTTTCTGAATTGCACTCTCCTTAATTCAATGAGGATAATAATAACACCCATGCCATGGAGGTGCTGTATCAAATGAGATGAATTAATGAGCTCTAGGATGCTGACATAAATGATCACAGCAAATATAAAAGAAAGTAATTAACCCATTTTAATGGGGTGTTAGTAGCGGTTATTGATTTCAATTAGTATGTTTGTATTAATTATATTAAGATAATTCGCATCTTATCACATTTACCATGACAGGTATGGGTTTTTTCAGTAATTTAAGAACACTATTATTTTTAAACAAATTTATAATGTTTGAGATTTAGATTTTTAAGCAACTTTTTATTTCTTAGACTTTTTTTCCTATTCATCAATATGCAGCTGGGATAGTTAACATACAGAAGAAATAGATATAACACCCTGCAATAAATTTACAAGGAATCGGTAGTTTTACAAAGACGCAACTAGTTTTTGTAAAAGTAATCAGTAGCTTTAATACACTAGTTATTTATAAATTTCTGAAATCTTCCTTGATTCACACAACTATGTATTAAATGGTATGATATTCAACCATTCAAAATTTCAAAGGTAAAATATTTGCCAAGTTTTACTTTTGTGCTACAGAATGTAAAAATGCAAATGTAAGGAATATATATAAAGCTAAACTACCCACATTTTTCTACCAACTTAATTTGTTTCAAAATTTTAAAATTATATTTTAACTTGTATTAAATATTTATTAAGACAACAGATATATTAATTATATTAATATTTCATCATCTTTAAAATGCAAAAGCATAAAGAATGACAGAATATAAGGTAGAATTCCTTCCTGTACCTTGTATTTGACTCATAGCAGTAAGTCTGAAGGCAGTATTCTCCTGGATGAAGCTATTCCAGCAATGATCAATGACAAGATGCTTGGGCTCTTCCTGACCTAATTAAAAAATAAAGAGATATTACACTTCAATGTCACATTCAAAAAGAAAAACAGCAGTAGAGAAGAAATGGAATCAAAATTCTCCTGTAATGGAAAACACCTGAGATGAATATTTTCCCAAGTACATTTTAAAATGAGATTTAAGTGGCATTTTTGAAGAACATATCCAATGTTATAAATGATTTTCTCTGTAATACTAAAAATTATACAATCGACTCATAAATTCTTGAAATCTTAATTTAAACTACTGAATTAACAGATATTATTGAGAGCCTGTTTGAGTCAAAAAATGGACTGTAGTACTTAATACAGTTGGCCTTCCATATCCCTAGGTTCCACATTTGTGGATTCAACCAACAGAAGACTGAAAAGATCCAAAAAGAAGAATGGATGGTTTCATCTGTACTGAACATATACAGACATTTTCTTGTCATTATCCCCTAAACAATACAAAATAGCAACTATTTATATAACATTTACATTATATGAGGCATTATAAGTAATCTAGAGATGATTTAAAATATATGAGAGGATTAAGTGGGAAAGTCATATGCAAATACTACACCACTTTATATAAGGTACTTGAGCATCCATAGATTTTGGTACTCGTGTGTTGTCCTGGAACCAATTCCCCACTGATACCAAAGAGCAACTGTATATGCATATGCATAAATATACAACATTTATGCAATGTTAACAATAAGTTTAAACCAATAAATACAAAAATATATTGATTCTTTATAAAAAAAGATAAGCTCTGTTGACATTAAATATAAGTTGACAGTGCTACCTGCTCATATTTCAAAAGTAAATACACGTACATTAAAGGCAATGCTTAAAAATATCTACTAATAAAAGTTTGTGATAAAAAGAAAACACTGTTTTTGTGCAAAGATTAGCGTTTCTAAAAGTATAGTCTTCTGATAACCTGCACTGGAATAGCCTGTGATGCTATGGCCTTACCCCAGACCTAATGAATCAGAATAACTGAGTGTGAACCTGGGGATCTGACTTTTGATAAGATCCCAATTATTGCTTACTGAATTTTGGGAGCTACTAATCAAGAATCGGGTAAAATGAATTCCAGATATTAAGGTATCTAAACAGTATCTAAGAATAAAGTAATTGTAAGCAAGTAGAGTCTCAGATTACTCATCTGAAAAATGGTTATGATTATTCTATATCTACTTTTTCTTAGTACAAAAAGGTTAACTATTTGTTATGAGCAAAGTAAACCAACACAAATAATTAAACTAAGGTATAAAGAGATTATAAATATATTTGGTATCCCAACTTCTCTGTCCCAAAATCTCAAGTCTCCCAATGCTGTTTATTTATTAATTCAAAGATTTAAAAAGTTGAATGTCTGAATTTGGGAGAGATTTTGAGGCTGTGGGATTTTTTATTACACCTATTTATCTCTCTTCTTATGTATAAAGTCATGCTCACTGTGATTGGCAATTTGCAATGATTATTACACATTTAACACAAATATTTATTCAACTCTGGATGTACTTTAGATAAGATTTAGAGGGTCTCCAGGGATAAGATTTTCATAAACTAATTCTACCATGTGAGATGAAATGCACTTGGTATTTCTTCTCCATGTCCCGTGAGTATGATTAACTTATCATAATTATGCTATATTGTGTGCCTTATTGCTGTACTGCTGGTGAATACCATGGTCATAATTAACCCAAAGTCAACAAGAACTTATCACTGTACTTTGTTTACATTAATCAACCCTCAAAATGGAAGTTGATATCTGTAAAACTAATATATTATGTTAATTGGTATGGAAATTTTTATTCAGTGTTATTTTGTTTTACTCTTGAATAAACTACTGATGTCTGAAATAGAATTCACTTTTATTTACACATTTGAATCAGATTACTAATACTGCATTTAAATTTGAATTAAATAAAAAGATTGAATAATTTCCAGGCTATAGCTATTTTACTAGAAAAGTAATCAAAACAGCTACTTTGTATGCATTAATTACTGCTTCATTCTTTATGCAACATTTAGGTATATAATCTATACTGAGATTTCATATATAGAATATCATACAAAATAAAAACAATTTATGTATTCATGTGTGTGTATGTTTGTACATATATTTTTTTCTCCAAATGGAAGATAATTTTGGAATGTGCATACAAAGGTGTTCAGTGCAAAACAGATGCTCAATAAATAGTCAGTGTCTGAATGTTTAAATCCTGCCTTATCAACATGTATGCTACAATAGAAATACTCTTTTAGGAAGAAATAAACCTATGAATTAAGGTAATCTCAGGCATTAACAGGCACACCAGTTAGTAAGTTTGGAATATGGTTGTATGAGCAAAGGCACCAACATCTAATGGAGATGTGTCCTTAAATTTGCAACATGTGTACATCAGGCCCTAATTTCTAATGTTTCAACTTAGGTCTCTGCTTTCCATTCATGGCTACCACCTCTTTCTCCACTTCTATTACCAGCTGAGCAGGATGTAAACTTGAGAGATGAGGTCTCAGGTAGGTGTCACAGTTACTAATAAGAAAGAATTTTGAGAATTGAGTCCATGGACACCAGTCAGTGAGCAAGAGTACACATCCAGGCCAAACAAGGGCAAGACTGGAAGCTCAAGCCTGTGCGGATCAGGCAGAGCCTGTGTCTAATGGTAGAGTGAAAAGGAGGAAAGAGAGACCAGAATAGCTCAGAAAATGTGAAAGGAGTGGCAGAGGGGCATTTCCTAGGGGCCTTAGATAGGAGGGAAAGAGGCTTGTTTCCCTGCAATCCAAGAGGAGGAAGCAAAGAGAGCAACAAGTGTCATACTTGGTCTTATCATTGGGCTTTAAAAATACCATCTGTGAGTAGATAACTTAGAATGGTAAAGAAGACAGACATGACGAGTTCAAGACCCTGTTCAACCACTTACTCATTGGATGGTTTTGAGGAATTCCTGAGTCTGAGGCTCCACATCTGAAAAGTGGGAATACTGACCTCCAAGAGTTGTTTTAAAGATTGGGTATGGACATGTTTAAAGAGCTCAAGTGTGGTACATACTGCATTGGTAACAAATCCTAGTTTCCCAGGCTATTTGAAAGCTTTTCTACATCCTGCTCCTCATGGGATTCATTAATGGTTTGCTTTGGAGATATCCTTATTATCCTCAGGTGTTTAGGTCATCTTCTCTCTAGCCATCCTATCTCATTCACGTTTGGAAACTGGCATGAATTAAGATATGTATGGACTCCTGAAACATGCTCTTTTTTACATCTTGCCTTGCATAATGTTCGACTGAAAGCCCTTTCAAAAATTTGCCCTGTCCCTGTTGTTATAGTTTGCATGTTTCCTTGCCTGGAGACTTCTAAGACAGAAGTGCAAGAGAAGTTGAGAGCTACAGTACAATATTACAGACTTATCATGTCCTGGGTAGGCTATTTCTGCAGCAATCAAAAGCTTGGAAATACTACAGACTACTATCCTTTTTGGCATATATGTGCATTTATTTATTCCCTCACCTGTTATAAAAAAAACTCTTAAAGGTATCACAAAGATATGAGATATGAGAAAAGATGAATTAGAAATAATTTTTTTAGAAGGTTAAAACAACCTCAGTGGAAAGCAATATGGAGATACCTTAAAGCGATACAAGTAGATCTACCATTTGATCCACCAATTCCACTACTGGGCATCTACACAAAAGATCAAATGACACTCTACAAAAAAAGACACCTGCACTCGAATGTTTATAGCAGCACAATTCACAATTGCAAAGTTGTGGAAACAACCCAAGTGGCCATCAATACATGAGTGGATTAATAAAATGTGGTATATGGATACCATGGAGTACTATTCAGCTTTAAGAAACAATGGTGATATAGCACCTCTTGTATTTTCCTGGATAGAGCTGGAACCCATTCTACTAAGTGAAGTATCTCAAGAATGGAAAAACAAGCACCACATGTACTCACCAGCAAATTGGTATTAATGGATCAACACCTAAGTGGACATATAGGAATAACATTTATCTGGTGTCAGGCAGGTGGGCAGGGGGAGGAAGGGATGGGTATATACGAACATAAAGAGTGAGATGTGCAACGTCTGGGGGATGGTCACACTTGAAGCTCTGACTTGAGCGGGAAGGGAGGCATGGGCAATATACGTAACCTTAACATTTGTACCCCCATAATATGCTGAAATAAAAAATAAAACAACAACAACAACAAAAAACAAGATTAGAGACATCACTAACAGTCAGGAATGAGATATACCATGGTTGTTTCACTTGCTCTGAATAAGCCAAGATGTTTTTCAGGCAGCCAGTGTGTGTAGGAAAAATGAAATGTCACAATCAGCCTCCATAGGATAAAAGGCAACCAACTGCTCAAAAGTGGCAACTGTTCTTCCTTATACTAACAACTGATTTCATTAAAAAAAAAAACCAAAAAACTGTGCACTGTAACAAGAAAGCCTTTGACATCTCCACCAGCACATTACAATGAATCCCTTAGAATATTTCTATGTCATTTGATGTTTTGGGTTGATGATATCACAACACAGTGAAATTCACTGAACGTAATTATTAGCATGGTCAGGGGAGGATGTAGTCATTTCAGGTACTGGAGTTTTGGCTCCTTCAATTTAATCCATGGGTAGATTTCAGAGCACTCAAAGAAATAAATAGTATGCAAGACTCAGAGACTCAGCTCTGCAGACTTGGGTTTTTAATCCCAGATCCCTCACTTAATAGCTCTCTGAACATGAGCAAGTTGCAAAACCTCTCTATTCCTCATATTTTTTCATCTTTAAAAACAGATATAATGCCTGTTTCAGAGGGCTCCTGTCTTAGTTGGGGTTTCCTTAGAAGCTGTTATTTGGGAAGTGATCTAAGGAAATGTCAGTAGGGGAGTACAGAAGTGAGACAAAGATTGGAAGGAATCCAATGAATGATGTTTTATCAATCAAATGACTCCTGTGGACAAATGAGGTTCAAGGCAGCTGGGGAAATCTGAGAACCAGTTCAGAACACACGTCTCTAAAATATACATTCCCAGGGACGTGGGAACTATGATATTTATCTGCCACTCCCTGTCATGCATCCTTTGAGGGTTCTGGTAGGTTCTGGCAGCCAGATGAAACACCCAAAAAAATTACAGTTGTTGGCAGTTGGAAGATGGCCTAGACAAGTACCAATTGAATATTTGTTGTCTGGAGATAATGAACTTACACAACTGAAGTACTTAGTACAGTATCTGCCATAAATTACATCTTAATAATTGGAAACTATTGTACATCATTTGATTCAATCACAACTGGGTATCACCTGTTCAATTACAAGTGAAACTTATGCCTTAACCAAAAGTTGTATTAAATGTCAGGTCCGCATCCTCATGTGGAAATTGTTGAGCATAACAAGGATTTATGCCTGAATGAAAGGCAAGCCATGCCACTCAGTAAGTCCGTATGAATGGTACGAAAATTCTCCTCAGGAAATAATTATGAGCTTACTGTAATGCACAGGTATGAATAGGGTGTTCAATTTCTGCTCTAAGTAGCACAGCCACAATAATTTTTAGCATGGGACTATTTTAAAGTGAATATAACCAAACACTCATCTGGGGTATTAAAAATAACAGATATGTAGACAAGTGTTTAGAAAAATTAATTTAGGCAACATAGTACAGTTATTTGAAAAAAAGTAGTTTGGACACATGAAACATTAAATACGATTGCTAAAGAAACAGATTCTATCTCAGAGATTTTTGGAAAAATTCTAGAAATACGCTGTGAGCTTTCCTGATACCTGTGGTCATGGATTTTTCCATTGTTACTGGCTTAAATCTTCTGAGCTTTGCTTCTCAACTCTAGTCTGTCACTCCCCTTCCATCCATATTCATTGTCCACAAGTATTTCTAGAGTCAACTTTTAAAATGCGGAGCATTAAACACAGGAAATATTTTGAAAACTCTGACTACCTGGATAAAACTTGGAGTCCTCATCACAGTATTTAAGGGTTTGCAATACAATATCCTGGTATATCTCCTCTCTCTTCTCCCTCTCTTTCTCTCCTCTCTCTTTCATAGATAGATGGAGTTAGAGATATACAAAATATATAGATATATTTCAAAATTCACTGTTTCTCCAAGAGGGCAGCATTTTTAAAATCTCAAACTCATTATCAAACTTCTGAATAGCCCAATTCTCCAACGTCTTTTCTCCTGCTGATATCTTAGCTATTTCTATTTTTATCACCTCTCCCAAAATCAAGGCCCTTTGATATTCAAATGACCCTTGACATTTTATTTGTACCGTGTGTTGTCTCTAAATTTACAAATTTTACTATTTTATTTGTGGTCCAGTCATTTGGCAGACAAGCATTGAAGGCCTGCTCTGTATTATTTGCTATACAAGTGACTAATACACAGACCCTGACCACAAAGATCTCATAAATATTGTGGTCAGGGCAAATATTAGCCACAATAAGTGTGACAAATATTTAAATAAATCCGTGCACAAACTGCTATGATATCCAGCACAGAAAGTAATCATTCCAGGCTTGGGAAGTGGGGCAGGGGGAGAGATATGAGGAATGTAGGATCTGAAATGCTGTGAGATCCCTCATAACAGCAACTAAACTCTTGGTGATATAAGTCTTGCTATCAATTTCCCAGTGGGGATTCTTTGAATTCTGTAGCACCTCCAAGAATATTTACAACATCCTTTGAAAGATAGGAAGAGATTGTATAGTCCTGTCATGAAAAATTTTAAGACATTTACCAATATTTAAGTGAGAGGGTATTAATTTAGTACCTTTTGTAATGAGTATATTTTGCATATATATTAAATATTTTTATTCTTCTCATCAGTCATATATACCCGTAGACTTTCAATAGTTTAGGATAAATTGTGAGGCTTAGTTACAAAGGAATATCAGCACAAGTAGATATATAGATAATGCCTAGAAAAAGAATCCACAAAAGGGAGAAAGTGAAAGCTATGACAGAGATGAAGATCTTATCAGCAACAAAGGAGAAGGAAGATCTTTTTCACATAGGATAAGGAGACCAAGAGAGATAAGATATCAGAGCTCCTGGGATTTTCCTTTGTCCACTATCTCCTCAAGGTGAAGGAAGAAGTGGGAGAAACTGAGAGTTTAAACATTTACCCCAGAGAGTGAGTTTACTTAAGAGACTGTTTTGAATTGCAAAAACTAATAAACTTTTATTTTTTTATTTTTTTTTTGAATTTTTCTTTTTTTTATTTTTATTTCAGATAAACTTTTAATTGTCAAGCTTACTGTTTTTTCTTGTTACATAGTAGAAAGAATTTTAGACTAATTTTAGAAAATTAAGAAGCCAAAAATTATTTCACAATTTATTTTTAACATTAAAATCTTGATATAAATGTTTTTATGTTAATCTCAAATTTCTGAAGTCATTTGGTTGCACCTATCCTGAAAATCCCATTCCCTGGAAAGGTCCATTGATGTACCTCGTGTGCTCTCACACCACAAATTCTGAGCCTTACAGTTGGCACAAACTTCACAAACACTTATTTTTTGGTGCCTATCTAAATTTATGGTTTCCATTTCCAACCAAACAAAACACCTTTTATATTTGAATTTTGTCAGGTCCATTTTTCCTTCCTTCCAGCAGTTATTCCAAACCACCACTCCACTCTTCAAATTCCCTACTGTTAGGTAGATAGCGAGGGATTCTGGGTCTACTAGGGAGGAAAGTGGGTGCTGTTGCCCCCTTCTTGGTCCTGCCCCTCCCTAATTCTGCCCTGAGCTACTGCCATACCTAGGAGTACCCTATGACTCTGGCAATCATACCTTAGTACTCTAGCTGCAAAAGAATGCAGAGGACTCTCTAGCCCATGGGCCAAGCAGCATAGGTACCACAGAGTCTGGAAATTGACCTAGAACAAGCCACATGCATACTAATGCAACTCCCAACTGTCCAATCAAAGTGGTTCCATGGTGAGGTCTGAGCCACTAGGGAGGTCCCAATCTGGACACTGCAAAACAAGACACAGACCATAACCAAGCCCTTTTTGTGCACTTCCTTTGGTTCTCCCTTTGCTGTGACAATGGGTCTGGTTGTCATCTGTGGTATATGTATCATGCTCTGTAAACCTGTATTTTACTCTTGCCCTATAATACCATCTTTCTCTCCATAAACCTCATTTCCGCGCTTGCTTAACTTTGGCGTGTCTGGTCATTATTTGGCCATGGGCACACCAAGAACCAACATTTCACACTAAAACCTGACACTACTATATCTCCTTTCCTCAGCAAATGAAAATGTAAACATCACTGCTCTCAATTCCAAAGCCCTTCCACTACCTACCAATTTATCTACATTTCACATTTGTTTTATCTTACCTCCACCTGTCCAAAGGTAGAAAAGCTCCTTCTGTTTATGGCTCTTCCTCCTGCTTCTACTCTGATCCCAGTCCTTCCAGAACCCTAGACCATCAGTTAAACTTTATCTCCCGTAAAGTTTAACTGATGGTCTAGGGTTTGACTTTGACTCTTATTCAACCTTTGGCTTTCAATCTGTGTATACATATAAGTATCAAGTCTCTTCCATCTTAAATCGCTGACTTCTTTGAGCCTGCATTCAACTTTTACTAAACACTGTATGCTTCTCCTCATCACTGCCAAAGTTCTTATAAGGGAATTTTACATGAGATGACATTACTTTCTTAATTTTTAAAATTATTTCATACCAAGAGCATGAAGGGATGATCAAAAAAGGAAAATCCCAACACATAAATGATAAAATGTTCAGCTTCAACGTTATGAAAACAATAGTAAATTTGCAAGGATGATAAGGTACAATTTTTCTGCAACCCGATTAATGGAGATTAAACACAATGTTACTACTCGGTGCTTGCAAGATTCAGGAAAATAGGTAATGTCTATATTATACTCCTGATGAATTGCAATGGTATAATCATTCTAGAGAGTGAGTTGGTCATTTATATAAAAAACCTTAACACATGTATAACTTTAACCCCACAATTGTACTAGTAGTAATTTTAGTAGAAGTAGTAATAATAGTTGAAAAGACAGAGAGATTGATTTCCAAAAGATTGGAAATGTCCAATATTACACTGAAAAATGTGTTTTAGAAAACTCATGATGAGTTAATTTTTATTTCAGACTCACATTATTTGGTCATTTAAGATCAAGTGATAAAATTTTTCAATCTAATTTAAAAACGTAAATCTTCAACATAACATAAAAAAAGGACAAGTCTGGCTGGAACCAAGATTTAACCCAAATATGTTGTCTCTATTTTAAAAATGTGGAAAGGAAACAAAATCATAATACCATAATTTCTATAAACTTTTGAGAAATAAGCATTGGCACATTTGAATAATATCATAAGTATATTATAAATATACTAACTAATCCATATATTTGGGTTTACAGACAGAACTGGAAGAACTTGACTTACTATACTGATACCTAATTCTAATTCTGGCTCTGCCATTTATGAGCTGTGATTTCAGCCAAGATACTTCATCTCTCAAATCTTATGTTTTCTCATTTATAAAATGATGCTCTTGGGCTAATGGATCTCTAAATTGCCCACTAGCTCTAAAATGTTTTGATTCTATAATAAATAAGTTTAATTACTACCTATAAAATAACATGTAAAATATATGAAAAAAACTTACTTGTTAGTAAGATGTCAATGACAACATCTTCATTGGTGGGATTTTTGAAAGGTATAATAATAGGTGAACGCCAACCAATGCATGTAGTTATTCTTTCCATGTCTAGAGGCTTGGGGAATAGTCCTATTCCAGAGAGGTAGAATTTCCACTCTTTAAACTGTTTAAACATAAATATTCACAACATATGTCTTAATTACATACATTTTATTTATAATACTTAATGTAATACACATAAAAATTTTGGCAAATAAGAAAAGTTTTGTTACATTTAACATGTATCTTTTATTTTTCCTTTCTTTTCCAAATTCCTTTTGATTTTATTGAAAAATAATTCTATATATTTTGACATTGAAACATAAGATGGTGAAAGACTACTATTCAGATATCAAACATACTTGAATGCATATAAGGTTATTTATAGGAACATAAAAGAGAAACTTAAATGAAAAAACTTGCATTTCTGTCCAAAGTTTTTTAAAATAATCCATTTGTCTAACAAACTGCATTCTAACCACTGTATGTAGTTTTCAAAATTTTAGGTTGAATTTCAAATTAAATTCACATAGCTACCACATGAAGGCAAAGAAAGTAAGGCACAGAGTGAAGTCCCATTAAAAGGAAATGTGTACAGTGTGTGTTATATTATTCATCCCCATCATCTAGTACAGTATGATTTCTGTTATCACATGATATGGGTGAAAGGCTCAAAAAATATGTGAAGGAAATTGAACATGGCTGTTCAATTTTTTCTGTGGGTTTCATAAGCCTGTAAAGGTCTGTTTGAAAATGTTTTTTTCGTATTTTTTTAGAATAAAAGTCCCTTGAGAGTCCAAAAGACTAGGACTTAGTTCTAGGTATCTTAACATTCTGTACCAAATACTTTCTAATGTTGTAAAAAAACAATATATAATATCCTAGTTTATAATCTCTCAAACTACATAGATGTTTCCAAGCTTAAATTCCAATAAAAAGAGGGAAACTTGCTTTAAGATTGTTTCAAAGTAGGAGAGATGGTGACAGGAAATCCATAAAATAGTGTCTTTTAGTAGTGAAGATTAAAGGCAAATTTTATATGAATATTATCTTCAAGTGACTCTATTATTATTAGTCACAGGTTCTACTAGCATAATATAAGTTCACTACATTTTCAACTAGGATGTTTTAACTTGATTTCACATACTTGACTGAAATCAATCATCAAGGTTCAATTAAATTAAAAACTGGTTTAATTAAATTATTTACTATTTGACTATTTTACAAAATAAATCTTAGATGACAGAAATCAGGTTACTTTAAACCATTGGGGATTATCCAAATGACAAAAAACAAGGCTGTGTTTTCATGTTTCCTCAGGTGACCTGAAATATTGGAGTTTCTATGTTAAACCACATCCCACCATTATTGAACACATATCCAACAGTTGTCCTAGCATTGATTAAACTATCCACTTGAGTTCAGAGAGGGAAATTAGAAAACGACCCAGTGAACATGTGTATTACAAAAATAAGCAACATTTTCAGCTCATATTTATCTCAAACTTTTTCTAAAGGAGAGACATTAAAACTTTTAAAGGTGCAATTCCAATGTTTCTGGAAGATAACACTAGTATAAGTAAAAGATGGTAAATCTGGCTTGCATACTGAGCAAAGCTCCAGAGAATTAAAGCTTGATGAGAATCAATAGAACTTTCCATGGACACAGGCTGATGGATTGATGGATTCATGCTACATTATAAAACCACTCTGATTTTATATCATCATTTTCTTTATTGCTATGCTGACCTTTATATGAATGGAATCACACAATTAAGTATAAATGAAATAAACAAGGCAGCTATTTGAAAATCAAAATGAAACATCTGAAAAGTGAGAAAGAAAATCTCAGAACACAAAGTTTGAGACCAAAGAGAAGCTCCAATTACGATATTTGCTGCTTACTACTGCTACTCTTATTCTGTTATACAGTAAAACAATATCAATTAGAGATTCTGATTGCATAATATGACCTCATGGTATTTGTAGTTATGAAGTCCTAACGAAGTTAATTTCAGGATTCAAAATCTGCACAAACAACTTGAGCCTAAAATTAGATTTTTTACAGTGGAGAGCTTTTCACATGGATTGAAACCAGAAACAAATTAAGTAGATAATAAACCATAGCCTTTTCCCTCTATTTATCAAAGAGGCACAATCAGAAACAGTTAAAGTTTATCCCTTAAACACTGCCAGTGGTTTATTTTAGATTAGTCAGCTACTCAGTTGTGTGTGTGTCAGTTCAGATAGATTTAATCAGTTAAATCAAGAGAGGGACAGAAATCTATATGGGTTTTTCCCTAATGGTAAGAAGTTATTCCAAACTCTCAGAAAAATAAACTCTAAAGCATTATTTTAAAGAAATTCTTCTTTAGATGCCTGCTCATAATACTGCATAATGCATTTTCAAAAGTTCATTTAATTAATACTTTATGATGAACTAGTTTTTCTTGCAAAAGTTGTCAATGAGATGAATTAAATAAAAAAGGAAGACCTGAATGATTCAAGGACAAAAAAAGGGCAAGAAAAATCACAAAGGTTAGAGCAATACATTGAAAAGGTTGAAGGGATCTGGACCTGGTAGGTGAAAGGATGAATTATTGATTGAAGTTTGATCATAGATGAAACCTTAGAGATTTGCTATAAGTCAGAAGGAGATGGTCAGAGTGACTGAAATCCAGCAACAGTGTTCAACTGATTCACAAAAAAGGTTTGAATTGATTATTTACTTGTTTGAGTTCTTTTGTGTTTGATAAAGAATTTACTGTTCAACTTCTGGGCTAGGATTTTTTAAAGCTATTAAGATGCAGAATGGATCATCTCCCTGCTGACTTGTAAGACTATCCTAAAATAGATACACTTCCACCAGAAATGTAAGCAACTAAATTGTCTTCAATATTTAAGATGAAGGGGTTCTCACCCTACTATAAAGCAATCACTTGAAAGATCAGCCTTGTTAAAATTATTTGTCTAACAGAAAATAATCTCCATTATATATTTCCTTCTGTATGAGAAAGATTACTGTTTGTCTCCTTTAATGTTTTTGAAAACCAAGCATACTTCCATAGTATTTATTTCAAGTCATGTGTAATTCGGTTATTATAGTATTTAGAAAATTTAACGGCTTCAAAAACATTTTTTAAAAAATAAATTTTAAAACTTTTCGTTAAAGAGAACATTTCAGTCACCCACAGGCTCTGCACTGACATGGGAGACATCTTTATTGTATTTGATTACATTATCTCTCCAATGTGAGCTCCTTGATGTCTTTTGGATATAAAGTGTATTCCTCCATTAACCTTCCTTCCTATCGACATTTGAAGAAGTAAAAATAATAATAAATGTAAAACATTATGTAAAATTTTCATTGGCAGTAAGAGAGTTACAATCACTTGGCAAACTATAAGTAACTGTGAAAAAATAACCATGAAGATAAGTTAAAGCCAGATGTTTGGGGTTCAGGCCTCTGCTCAACCTTTTATCAGCTCCTGATCTTAATGTCTCTGTGTCTCAGATTCCTGATTCATAAAATAGAATTGATAACAATACTTCTTTTATAAGACTGTGGTGAGAATGAATTGAGATAATTTTTTGAATGACATGTGGCACATTTAGAAATGCTCACAAATAATTAACTGTTGCTTTAACAAATTATTATTATTCAGGAACACTGTACAGATGAAATTGGGTAGAAAAAATTACACAATATTTGCAATATTGCACTCTTTACCTTTTTATATTAAAGTTTATGGAAAGTTGAGTAGTAAAACTCAGGTCAGAAAATTAACATAAATGCCAGTGATTTGACATTTACATGAAAATACCTTATGTTTTAAATCTGGGCATCCATTATGCTTCATTTAAGTACTCTACGGATTTAGAAATACTTTATATGTCTGCACATACATAATATTTAGTGTGTTTTCAAAAGTTGATTTAATTAATGATTTACAATGAACTTGTTTACTTTCAACAGATGTTAACTGGATGAATTAGATTTATTTATATACTAATTCTAAAATTTAATTAACTTGATTTGGTCTAAGAATACTCTGTCATACCTGAGTACAGGAGAAGTTGATACAAGCTTGATGACCAGCTCTTCCAAGCATAGAAGGATAAAAGTGAACAGATAACTCCTTGGTAGAGTGAGGAGTTATAATCAGCTATATAAATTCAGGAAAAAGCAAAAGAGAAACGAAAATTAACACTTGTGTTTGAGTTGGCATCTTTGTGTGCTAGGTATATGCAGGATTGATGTTTGTGTGATTAATGTGTTGCCTGGCACATCTTATCTATTCTCAGTATGCCTGCTTCCCAAATATTGGTAAAAGGGTCTGTGATAAACAGTGTTTAGTGGTGCTCACACCATGTTCTTACCCCAGACAATCATCATATGGAGGTACTTGAGTAAAAGGCAGTCAGGATTAATTCAGAACCCCCAATAAAATAAATATGCATTTTATTTAAGAGCCCATAGCATAGTGTCCATCCCATGGTACATATGAAAATACCAGGAACATAACTTGTAACCTTGGTAGTGTCAAAAGAAATGAATTGTTTTTAAGCATACATTTAAGACATGCACCTTTAATGTGCAATGCAGTTTTCCTCTACATTCTATCATATACACATGCAAGGTGTGACCTGCTGAATAACTTGGGTCTGTACAGTATTAGCTTGAGTTACCTCTTTAGAGACCATGGAAGAAGCTAGCAACTCCATCACAATATAACGAGGGCTTGAGTATATTAGATAATCAAAATGCTACACTTGGAATAATATTTACTATAAATACTTATTGAATGATAGAATGAGGGACATGTGTCTGAAAAAGAAGTTAATTATTTTTCACTAATATATTTTTCCAGATAATCTTTGAAAAAGCAAAACTGCAATTTAGTGATATCATTCAATCCTTGTAGAATATATTATAGCAGTTGATGCCCAATAAACTTTGATAATGACTGTGAAATGCAAATGCAAACTTGATTTTATATTTAGAAAAGAATCACTTGTTTATTTAAATTCGTGGTTTATCTACAGCAAATATTTTTATCTCAGGCTGTATCTCTCTCTGATACCTCAAATGCATCTCATATATCATTTCAACTCAGAAAGTATGAAAAATAATAGTTTATTCTCTCTATAGATATAGAAATATCTCTGTTTTTCATTTGTTATCAATACCATTAATGTGTGCTCTTATTTGTTTTATAATATAGTATTTTCCTCATATATAACTTTTGGAGTTATTTCCTAATATTAGAGTTAATTGTATATTCAGTGCTCAATAAAGTTTGATAAATGAACAAAGAAATGAGTAGACTAGAAAGCCTTGATTGAAAATGTTAAAGCAGAGTCCATATTCTTAATTATGTAATATAAGGTGGCATCTGCAAAATATATCATTTATTTTCCCTCAGATCACAGGTTAGACTCCTCTCTAAATGTAAAGATGAAAAAGTATATGAAAACACCACTTTTTAATGAGGAATTTCAGCAACATGTAAACTATAGCCTGAGCATCATGCTTTGTATAATTTATGAAAAATATAGTGTTAATGATACAAGCATGTATGTACAATTTAATATAATCTTTATAAGATTAAAACATATACACCAATTTTAGCAATATAATAATTAGTGATTTCTAATTTGACACCTTAAGGCAGTTAAGAACTAATTTTATGTCATATTATTTGGCAACCAGTGATTGACAAAAGACAGGTGTTAAGATATAAATAAAAAAATCACAGTGTAGATTTTTTAAATAATCATTAAATGGAAACTAGTAAAAAGCTTTTATTTAAATACTGTACCTACTACAAGGACTTCATGCTTTACTGTGAAGTTCCACGATGAAAATAATCTATTATAATTAGCATTTTTAAAATAATCTTTTATAATTATCATTTTGAAGTTTACCTAAAAGTATGTGGTTTGGCATTCACTATAAATGAAACTGCCCTTACAAATCAATAAAGGGGTGCAAGGCAAGAACTGTGGTTAGGGCCCAAAACTCTGTGAAGGCACAGGTCTACCTCAAAATAATAATAAATCAGTCAGTGTCCCCTCATTTGCTTGATATTAGTCACTGTCTCCCTGTTAGCTTCTCTATAATTACTACTGAGAAGTCACATACTGGATGGTCCTAAAGATCCTTAACTTTCTCTGTAGATAACATCACCTTTTTAAAACCTAGGGGTAGTTTCTGAGATATCTTCCAGGCCCTGCATTCCAGTGGAACGGCTGACCCACCCAGACCAGTAGTCCATACCAAGGAACTGACTCAACTGGTCTTGTGACCTCCACCCAAGAATCTGGTCAGCAAAGACAATTTCTATATCCCTATGGTTCCACTGTGAACCCAGCCAATTAGCCAACCCAATTGCTTAGCCTTTTGCCCGCCAAACTGTCTTTAAAAACTCTTTCTCCCAAATTTTTGGGGAGGCAGATTTGAGAAATTCCTTCCATCTCCCTGCTTAGCGCTATGTGGGATTAAACCCTTTCTCTGCTGTAACACTTGCGTCTTAGTGTATTGGCTTCCTCTGGGCAGCAGGCAATGAACTTGGTTGAGTGGTAACATAAATAATTGGTGTCCTATGCTTTGGAAACAGAGACAGTCATGTCAAACCTTAGGATCTTGTTTTGAAACTTGGGGGAAGGAGAAAAGTGGCCTAGGACCAGGCCTACTGACTGGTCCTAGCATCTGCCAGGACCTAAGAATGAGAGAATGGGGCAGAGAAAGGAGCAAAGAGGGGCAGAGCTGTCAGCATTATCTAGAAGTGTATGTTTGTGTGTGTGTTGGGGGGAGGGGGGCGGTGGGGGTTGGGAGTGGGCAAGAACTCAGAGAGGGATAGAAAAGAAATGGTCCCTCTTGGGATCCTGGAAACATATAATTACTGTTGAGTTAAAAATCACATTACTGAAAACTATTACAAAAACTGATTACTGAAATGGTCAGAAATAAAACACAGTTTATTTAGATAGAATTCACTGAAAATGAGCATGACTCTAGCATATATAATTCCAAAATTTATGTTAGCATCAAATTGTTTTATTGATAAATTAAAATTCAGGGGGAATTGTATATGAGAAAATTATATTTTTAAAATTTAGGAATTTGAATCCTTATTAATAATTTGAATGATAATACTCCATTAGTGTCCCCAAATTAGAATTGGAAAATGCTTTAGTAGCAGTAGATTTCATGGCTTTCTGAATGTACTTACTTGTGATGTTTCATTAATGTCCAGGACAAAATTTTCAGGATTACTGTTTGTTGCTTGCAATTCTAAGGTTTCATGTGTAGGATTAGTTAAGGGAACCGTCTGAATGGCATACCTGGGAGAAAAAAAACACGAAGCTAGTAAAGTCGCTGGTATTCATAAACTTGTTCAATGATAATTCCATAAACTTGATGACCATTATGATTAAAATATGTCACCCCAAAAGATATGATGAAGTCTTAACTCTCAGTAGCTCAGAATGTGATGTTATCTGGAAAAAGGGTGGCTGTACACGTAATTAGTTAAGATGTGGTCTTACTGGAGTAAGATGAGACCTTAATCCAGTATGACCGGTGTCCTTACAAGAAGACCATGTGAAGACATGCAAGAAGTAGATACTGGAGTCCTATGACAAAGGAAGTAGAGATTGGAGTGATGTAGCTACAAGTCAAGTAAAGCCAAGGCTTGCTGGCGAGCACCAGAAGCTAAGAGGGGCAGGGAGGAATTCTCCCTTACATGTTTCAAAAGGAGCATCTTCCTGCTGGCACCTTGATTTTGGACATCTAGCCTCCAGAACTGAGATAATAAATTTATTTTGTCTTAAGCCACCCAGTTTATGGTGTTCACTATGGCAGCCATAGGAAACTAATATAAATGACTTTTGTGAGTTTAATAATAAGAATAATTATGTATGAATTAATGACATTTTGCTAAATTAAATAATCCTTGCTTTCTATTTTATTTTTGAGACAAAATATTATTCCGTATTGGATACTGGAATATATTTAAGTTTTAAGAGAAGTGTTTATTCATTGTCTTATAACAACTAAATCCAGCCAAAAAAGCTAACATAGTCTAGAAGTAATAACAGAATCATAAATTCACAAAGTTTTCATCCATAACATTAACACGATCCAAACTGATGATGATTAATGCCAAAAAAATGTGGCTGAGTATTTATGCTTGAAGCAAAAAGTAATCAAGAGGGTTCATAATTCTCAATCAACCATCATTTCTAATGGTTTTTAATGTTACAACATCCAAATTGTGATCTTGAATTATCTTTTTGTAATGTTGAAGTATAACATTATAATACAATAATTTTATCTATGTACAGTTTTTCTTATCACTCTCTTTACTATCTCTAGCTTATAATCTAAAATAATTAAGATTAAAATATTTAGGTATCAAATCTGTAATACAAAATGAAATAATCAGCATATATATTATTAATTTTCACAATGTCATGGCCCTATGACAGAGGAAAATTAGCAGTATGTGCTGAGCAAAATTCAGTTTATTAATTGAAATAGTAGAATTCAAATAAAGAACCATTTTTTTAGTATTATACAAATATATATATATAGTGATTCACCTTAGAGTAAAGAGAATATTATTATACATATCAGTTTTATGATTCTATATTACAGATTAAACAACACAGTGTAAATCATGAATTTGTTCTTTTACCAAGGACACATGAAAAAAGAAATCAATGAAAATAACCTAAATCTCATTAATTGTAATGAATAAAATACATTTAAAAATCACAACAGACTTCCCATCATTTTTTGATAAGCATCTGCTTTGTACATTATGCAGAGAGCCAATTTCCCAAGTTTTCTCATAGGCAATACCATAGAAAAATATGAATAAAATATTTTCATACTAGATTTCTATGGTATTGTTAATAAAAAATATTCAAATAACATTGAAAACAAATTTGATGCACATATTTGATGCAAAACTCTATGAGTTTTAGCTAAATTTAGTGATTTATGTTTCAATTCAGAATCCCAAGATTTCAATTTGTTTCTTTACTAAATCACTTTCAAACACAGCTTGTGATTAATTGAAATTGAAAAGCATTTATGTCTGACACCCTTGCAATTGTTTAAATAATCAAGTTGCAGGTACATGTCTTAAATTTGGATATTAGTAAATAATGCAAAAATATATTAATATTTGATGATCCATTTTTCTTTCTGTATTTACTGGGTTGACATGTGGCTCATACAATTACTATAAAAAATTAAAAGGGAGAAAAAGGAAGTTGTTCATGATTTACTAAATTTAATTTATCAACTCTCTAAAATTTTACGTACATCTATGAAATTGAGTTCAAATAGAATCAGCATTTAAATCTCAGGATGAGGCAGGTTAATTATTTTACAAGGTGAGGCACTAGCTCCATTTATACTTGATTTCAGCAAGTATGTTTTTTGGATATCTGTGATTTGGCATATTGCTTTTTAAATAGTCTCTGTCTGTCTCTCACTTCCCAATGTTGATTAAGCAATGAAACTCATTTGCCATATAGAAGTAAAATCGCAATAGTTTTCACATGGCAAGAAAACAAAAATTGAGAAAATGAAAGATATTTTCTTAGCTCTTAAGAAGCTAATTTTTGACAGACTCTTGGGTATTCAAACTCTAAGGAATCAAAACACAGGATTTTCAAGCCAACCATGTTTTAGGCAATATATGAGGGCTGTCTGGAAAGCATCCAGCCATTGTTAATATTAATATAATGGGAACAGTTAGTGAGACGTTGATGTAACTTGGCAGCCAATAAGAGTGGACTGGAATGAGCATGTGTGAACAGTGATGACTTCACTGTAGTAGTCAGTGGGGTGCTTGATGCCATTGAGTGACCATGTGTATTGTGTGGCTGTCGCATTCAAAAAGAATGAGCGAGTAGAGCAACGAATCTGCATTAAATGTTGTGTTAAGCTTGAACATTCCTCCATAGAAAATATTCGGATGATTCAGAAGGTTTTGGGGAATGATGCAATGAGTGCAGTGCAAATAAAAGTGTGACACAAATGCTTCAAAGATGGTTGAGAATCTGTTGAAAGTGATCCATGTTCTGGAAGGCCTGCAACAAGCAGAACACTCTGAGGATGTTGAACGTGTACAGGTTAGGTTAAAAGACACTGGGAGAACTGTGTGAGGTCCCAAGGTGCCTACTTTGAAGGGGACTGAGGTGTCATTGTCCTATGTACAATGTTTCTTGTATCTTGTATCTTCTTCAGTAAATGTCTCTATTTTTCATATTACATGGCTGGATACTTTCTGGACAGATCTCCTATATTATCTTATGTATTCTTACTAGTAGTACTTTTACTTTCATCTCCATTCACCACCAGGTTTCTTGGTACTTGATCTTTCATAGAAATTGAAAAAATATATAATAATTAAAAGAATAATTAGCAACAATCTATGCTTATTTTCAAATATAATTTACAGAAAATACTTAAAGTTTTCCCAAAATGGTTCCACATCCAGTTATAATGAAAGAATCATGTTGCTCTTGTGAATCAGAGGAAGAACTAAGATCCACACCCATGTAACTCATTTCATTAATATATAAAGTTATTTTAATGTGTGGGGAAACCTATGATTTCAAATCAGTACTGACTGAGGCTCCTTATATAGCGAGTTTACTTCCATTGGAGTAGAAAAGATAAATAAGACATGCTCTCTGATTTACTAGTGGTGGCTGGAATGAGGTTGGGCAACAAGTTAGGGGGCAGAATAGGAAGGGCCTCACATACTACGCTAAGACACTTTTATTTCTATTTGAAGGCCATAAAGTAGCCTTGAGTTTTTGTTTGTTTTTCAGATATATCTATGCTAGAAAAATCTTCCTAGCCACTGGTTGGAAAATGAACTGCAGTGAGAAGGGAGTGGAGTCACAGAGACTGGTTATAATTAGTGTGGTATGATAATCCAGGCAAAAGATAAGAAGGGCCTGAGCTAATGGAGTGGAAGAAAGAATAGAGGAGGCAAGAGCTTCCAGAGGTATTGGGAGGGGAGAAGAGATGGAAATTGGTGAAAGTCTGTGTTTGGAAGGGTAAGAGACAAGGGGAAGGAGGTCCTATATATGGACCCATAGGGCATGTGAATTGGTGAATTGTCAAATTAATTCAGTAAATAGCAGTCAGGATAAAATGTTATTAGGTTATTAAGTATGGACTGTCCAATTTCCTTAAGTACTAAGTTTGACAATTGATGTCTCTGACATTTCACTTTGACATTTCTTGCTTTTTTTTTTTATTGTGAAAGTACATCCTCATTCTTTCAAATGCACATTTTGGCTTGTGATTATCTTTCAAAAAACATTTTTTAGAGCAATTTTTGTGAAACTATGGATAAGTCAAAAATTCTTGTTATTTTTGAATATGAGCTCCTTCATGGAAGCAATGCAGCTCAGACAGCTCAAAATATCAACAATATGTTTGGGAAGGATGTGGCTAATGAACACAAAGTACACTGATAGTTGGAGAAGTTCTGTTTTGGTGATTTTCATCTTGAGAATGAGCCATGTGGGTCACCTGAGACCAAGATGGATAATGATGAGCTGAAAGCTGTAGTGGAAGAGAATCCATCTCAACCTACATGTGAATTAGCAGCAAGGTTTGACATTACTATTCCAACAATATTGGACCATTTGAAACAAATTGGCAAGGTAAAGAAGCTGGATAGATGGGTACTGCATGAATTAAACGAGCGTCAGAAGAGAAATTGTCTCGAAGCTTGCCTTTCTTTGCTGTCACAACATAAAAGTGAATTGTTTCTACACAGCATTGTTTCGTAGGATGAAAAATTGATTCTTTTTGACAACTGCAAGCGTTCACACAATGGTTGGATAAAGATGAAGTGCCAAAACCCAAATATTCATCAAAAAAAGCCATTGGTATCTGTTTGGTGGTCCAGTGCTGGTATTATGCACTACAGATTCATGAAACCTGTTCATTAGATTACAGTGGATGTCTACTGCAACAAGTTGGATGAAATGATGAGGATGCTTGTAATTAAGCAGCCAAGATTGGTCAATAGAGACAGGCCAATACTCTTGCAATACATGTTGCAAAACACAACACTACTCAAGCTATAGAAGCTGGACTTGGAAACTCTCTGTCATCTACCATGTTCGCCAGACCGTACACCAACTGACTACCACTTCTCCCAGGCTTTAGACCACTTCTTGCAAGGAAAAATATTCAATTCTCAACAAGCTGTGGAAAACACCTTCCGTGATTTCATTGCCACTCGCTTCCAGGCTTCTTCTCTGCTAGCATAAGTAAGCTACCTTTAAGATGGTAAAACTGTGCCCATAGTTTAGGCACATACTTTGATTAATTGTACTGCTTCTTGCTTGAGATATAATAAACTTTTAATTTGAAACTGAACATTTCATATTTAATGACCTAATAAAATGGAAGCCAGACATAAAAGATCACATTTGTATGACTCCATTTCTAATGTAACATCTACATTAGATAAAGGAGACCAAAAGCAATTTTGTGTTGCCAGGGTCTGTGGGGAGGAGCAAGTTGTACTGAATGAATAATGGATATGGGGTTTCTTATTGCGGTGATGAAAATGTTTCAGAACTTGATAGAAGTGTGGTTGCATAACAGTATGAATGTGTGAATGCCACTGAATCGTATGCTTTAAAATGGTTAATTTTACATTATGTGGATCTTTCCTTAAAAAACAGAAACGTAAAGAGAAAAAAATGAATGGGATAGATAACATCAGAGCTCACCATACATGGGATGAGTAAGTATTGCTCATGATGCTCCCATTTCAAATGTGCGTGTTTGTGTGTGTGTGTGTGTGTGTGTGTCTTTTAGGTTGCAACATAAAATAGATTTCTTAATGTGGGTAATAGTCAAAAAAGTTTTGAAAGCCACAGGTTGGATGGCTGGTTGAGTGGCAAGGAAGTTAAATAAGACAAAGTCCACAGGAGGAAATTTTGCTGAGAGAAAATAGAGTATGTGGCACATTTAAATAAATGTCCACTGTATGGAGCCCTTAGTCTGAAGTTCAAGAGTAATTCCAGTTGGAGCTACAGAGTCTCAAAACAAAATAAAGTAAAATATATTTTGGTGGAAAATGTGTACTTAAAACACTCATGATTATAACTTATAATATAATGTAATCCTATTTATATTTCTATTATATTTATATAACAATGGCTTTACAAAATAAAAAGAAACTACAATTTAAGTTCTGTCAACTCATGTTGCAATTGTACAATAAAATGAACTTTATTTCAAAACCTTTGCTAATAAAACACATGAAAAACAGGGGCAGTTTAGTTTGTTCTTTATTAGCTATATGTTTCATAATATTTTCTACCAGTTTGTGGCTTGCCTTTTCATTTTATTAAAAGTCTTCTGAAAAGCTAAAAAAAAAAATCAAGTTCATTGCAAAGGATTAATATAACTTGATAGCATTTGAAATGAGAAAAGATACAGAAAGCAAGAAAGCTGTATGTAGCCTATGACTGACTGCCAGTGGAACAAGGAGAAAAATATAAACTACAGAGATTCTTGTTTCATTGTTCATCCAGAAAATGTTTTTGAATTGAATTGAATCTAATAGACAGTCTTGCCAATATTAGAGATGAAGATTGTAGATAGTAAATGCATATATTGAGGATTATTGATGCATATATCATTTAGGAACAAAATTAAATTTACGAACAAATTTAAAATGTTACTACCTTCCCTTTGGGTTCAATATGTCTCCATAGCCATGATAATCTTGTTTTAATCAAGACTGTTTTGAACTTGTTAACATAGAATAGCAAAAGGAAAATTAAAATAATATTACCTGTCTGAACAATGAAAAACCAAAACAAAAAAAGATCACTTTAATTTCAGAATAGAGGGTACAAGGGAACTCTGTACTGTTTTTTCAACTTCTTGCTAGTCTTAAACTCTTTCAAAATAAAAGGACAGTTTTAAAAAGATTATGCGGAATCCAGGTGAAGAGAAAATATCATGAACCACTGCGAAGAAAGCACTTACCATAAAATGCATAAAGCAAAAGATGCTTCTAATATATAAAAGTTCCAGGGGTAACTAAATTGAATTAATTTCATTTTACCAATTATTTATTAAGTGACTACTATCTATCATTCTGAAATTCATTAATAATCTGTAAGGCAAACCATGGACGATAATTAAGGCTGTCTGTGACTTAGAAGTTCAAGTGTATTGCCCTCAAATTTACCAGGCCAAAATTGACCTCCTGATACCTAGCTTTAAACTAGCTTTTTTGGTAGTCAGTCTTCTCTGTCTTAGTTAATGTCAACTTTTATGTTCCCTAGTTGCTCAGACAAATAACCTTAGTGTCATGCATGCCCTTCTGTTTTTATTATAGCTTGCATATTATTAGTTAGTGAATTTTGATCTACCTTCAAAAATAAACCGTAAGTTGAGCACTTCTCATCACATTCACTGTCAACACTGGTCCAAGCTGCTATCACCTTGGTCCTGAATTATTGTACTAATTCTGACTTATGTTTCTCTCACATCTCACTCAGATGTCTATTCCAGATAGATGGTAAATCAAAACATAAGAGGTATTATTTATACATTTTTCTAGAAATGACA
The DNA here is from genome assembly GCA_008086735.1 of Cheirogaleus medius. Lineage (NCBI taxonomy): Eukaryota > Metazoa > Chordata > Mammalia > Primates > Cheirogaleidae > Cheirogaleus > Cheirogaleus medius. The sequence goes on from VBSM01001483.1 coordinate 12,811,653, forward strand.
GGGGCTACCTTAATGACCTCGGAGTATGGAAAAAATGGATAAAACCAAAAGGTTGATCAAATACTAAGTATTTATTTTCACTAAAAGACATTAAGAAATTTAAAAAATAATTTGCAGTATAAGAGAAGGTATTTGCAACATATGTAATTCACAATGGTTTGTATCCAAAATATATAGAGATCCTTAAGTTATTATATAAAAGAAAATACAAACAAACCAATAGAAAAATGGTCAAACACATGAACAGGTACTTCAAAAAAGACTACATCAAAATCATCTTTAAATGTATGAAAAATTACTCAATTTCATTAGTCATGAAGGAAATGAGATAGCACTTAAAATACAATGAGATAGCACTTCACACACAACAGAGTGGTTCAAATTAGTCATACATACCTTTGTTACTGAGGATGTGGTGCAAAAGCAATTCATAGATGGCTATTGGGAGTGCAAATAGGTATAACCAATTTATAACTCTTCATAATTATCCACTAAATTTAAACAAATCTTTATCGTAAGTAACAAATATTGCATTCCCACATTTATTACCCAATAGAAATGAGAACAAATGTGCAAAAAGAGACATATACAATGTAATAAGCCATGTTTTTCATATTATAGCAAACCTAGAAAAAACTCAAAAGCCCATCAAAAATGAAAAGGAATCTTTTTATGCAGCAATGAATATGAATGAAGAATGGCACATATAGCAACATGAATGGGTCAACCAGGCCCATTGACCGTGTCAGAATTCCTGATTATCATTTTAGAGCCACACACTTAAAAATGAGCAAAACAAACAAACATCTGAGAAAGTTTCTAATAGGAAAGAATTAGACCAAAATATACATATAAAGACAAAGATCATGGCCTTCAAAAATGACCTTTACTATCTTAAGAGAGATGAGAAAAAACTATTAAAACATGAAATAAGAACATAATGTTATATTAAGAAAACTAAACTAAATTAAAAACAGAAAACAGAAGAAACATCCAAAGAACAACAACAACAACAAAATGGTCTTGGATGTTGATAGCAGGCATGAAAACTCAATAGAAGGATTGGAAGATAAAATTGAGTAGTTCTGCCTGAATGGAAAAAGACAAACATTTTGGGTGGAAAAGGGCAAAAAAGTAAGAAAACATCAAAACCAGCCCTCAAGCTTTAAATCCAAAACATAGATGTAGGAAGACAGAAGAGAAAAAATAGAAAGATGGCATAATTCAAGAAGATTCCAAAAACCGGTATTTATGTTTCCATATTGAAAGAATTCCCGCAACTACCCAGAAAAATGTATGAAAATAAAGCCACAGCAAGACATATCATTATGAATCTTAAGGACATTGGATGCAATTAAAAAGTTTACAAACTTCCAAAGAGGATAAATATCCAGGATCAGCTAGTTATAAGAAAATATTTATTATGAAATATCTTTTAGTATTATGTGACTTTTAGCTATATACAAGTATGACTTTGAAAAAAATTAAGTTTTAAAAACATGTTCAAAAACAGCAAGGGAACTTAAAAAGAAAGAGAAAAAGCTACCACATTTTTGTGAAATGAAACAAATGATTGTAAAACTGACTGAGGCAAAAACTTTCACTTAATTGTCTTAGATTTATTTATAACATTAATATACATAGTTTTCATATGTTAATATATTTTAAAACAAGAGAAAAATATAAAACTAGAAATAAGTCTGTAAATAACTTGGTGAAGCAGACACTGCTGGTGCCCCACCCAGTTCCCCTAGAAGATTTTTTACCAGCTCTCTGCCCCATCCCTAATTTCTGTTTGCTGTTAAATTCTCATCTGAGACCTTCAAATGATTGTCTTTGCGTCCTGGAGCCTCCTCTACCCAGCAGAGAACAGAAGTGCCAGGGAGTTTATGCCTTGTCTCAAGGAAGCTAATAGGAACTAGAATGAGAGTTGAACAGCCCAGTTCCTTTGCTTGAAGGGAGACCAAACACTGAGACATATTTTATACTCCAGACTTCTCTGCAGGATAAGGCAGGCTGGGACTGTACTTGCAATCACATCCATGCTTACTTTCTTCCATTTTCTTAACCTGTTTCCCCTATTCTCCTACAGATTTCTCTGGAAACACTTCCTTAATGAGTCACTTGTAGTGATGTTTTAGCTCAAGATCTGGTAGTGTAAGAATTCAACACTCTTTTGGTGTGCTAAGGGGAGAGAAATTAACTAAAAAGCACTGATTTGTCCATTAGAGCATATACTGTTTAATAAGGAATTATGACTTGTTTATCCCTATTTACTGGCACCAAACTTGGTGCCAGACATGTAATAGAAACTTAACCACCTAAATATGAATAGTCATATCTCAAGGGAACATGATATTAACCAAGTGACCAATTGTTCACAGTTGCCCATTGCTTATCGTCTGCTTTGCCTTGACCAAACTTTCCCCATGCTTCTCTCTTTCCTACCAGCTTCTGAACTCTGCTTGTCCCCAAGCCTAAGTAAGAACACACATACTATGTAACATGCCCCCCATCTAAGCTGCTTTTGGGAATCAGCAAAGCACAATGAGGCCCTTCTCTTGTTAGACTCCACTATCATTTTCCTTTGCTTGTCCAGCTTTCCCTCCAAAAATTCTGTTTATATCTGTTTGCTCCTCCTTGTTCCTCTTGTACCTTATAAAAGGAAAACCGTTTCTGGTTGATTTTGTGGCCCTTATAGATTTCTGAGATGGGAGCATTCTCCCTACTGCAATGGTCCCTTTCTCTCCCTTGCAATAATCCTTTTGAATAAAAGCCTTTCCTTACTAAGTCCTGATTTGTTTTACTTTGACAAGTTTTCCGCAGGGTAGTTTACATATAAAACCTTCTGTGGAAAAGAAAATTAATTACTAGAAATATATTTATTTCTTATTTTTAAAAGATTAAAGGCATTATAACAACACTTACAGATTAATATTTTTTCTTGCATGAAATAATTTTATCTATTAGTAGAACTTACTTGCCAAGGTCACACTGTATTTCTGGCATCATGGTTGCTTTTGGTAATTCAATAGTTAATTTCAGTAAATACCAGAACTCTTCAGCCATTTCAGGCTGAAAAATAATGCTGATAGAGAGAAAGATACAAAATCTTGTCAGCCATTTTAATCTATATAATAAATTTAGCAGAAAAAAAATCACAAACTGGTATAAATAGTTGATTTCAACAACTCAACAACTACTATGTGACACATTCTACTTTTATCGTAGATGTATTTTTAAATTTTTCATTTTTGGTAAGAAAATCACTTCATGGCCGGGTGCAGTGGCTCACGCCTGTAATCCTAGCACTCTGGGAGGCCGAG
>VBSM01001483.1:12815078-12831494 GCA_008086735.1 Cheirogaleus medius
AAAAAAAAAGGAAATCACTTCATTACTCAAGAAAACAGAGTTGTTGTCATTAATATCTGTTTAGTAAATGCCTGTTTACCCAATGAAAATGTTTAAACATGAGTATTTTAAATGTCTTGCAGGAGCTATAACAGGAAAAGTTCTGCTTTTTAACTGACATTAAGGCAAATTTAGTTTGTTGAGTTGAATGAATGTGTATATTCATGTGAAGGCTATCAAGTGACATACAGTTCTGGTGAGCTTTCATTATAACCAGCATGTCCTTAGCTCTGGGAGAGACAGCTTGTGGCAGTCTAAAAGTATAACTGGGATGGTTCAGCTCTGTTACCTTTTATTTGCACAGATTTGAACAAGTCACTTAATTTTTTCAGCTTCAAATTAATTCATCATTTATAATATAGGAGGAATCAGTCCTACCTCTTACAGTTGCTGTGAGAATTTTATGTGTTCATATATGTAAAATACAAGTCCCGATGATGATAACAAAGTAGGTAGTAAAGTATTAGCCAAGATTATGATTTTTAATAGTAGGTATATGCTGATAAAGAAAATTCAAGATTCAGTCTGTGCTCACTAACGCTATACAGTCATATTGAGTGATGAAATTAGCCCACATTTCTAATGGTAATCTATCAAAATAGTGTCTTTTATAATATACTATGTTCTTATTTTCATGCTTCACATCATAATATTTTTATCCTTTAAAATTTCACAGATATATTCATTTATTCACCTATTCATTAAAATAACAATTACTTCTGGTTTCAATTACAGGATACTGTGCTAGAAACACCAATTAGAATAAGTATGAAAGACATTCTGCTAAATGAAATAAGCCAGGCACAGAAAGACAAATAATACCATATGACCTCACTTATATGTGCAATTTTAACCACTTTGGTACCAGCGTCGACTATAGTCGACAGCCACAGATGAACGCACACAGCGACTTTAGCCGACAGCCGTGATATGACTTTTCTAATTTTTCATTTATCAAAATAAAATTGTGAACATTTAAAAATAACGTAATGAAAACATATATGTATATGTTACCTATTCTGATTTACATTACAAGTAAAGCTGCCTGTAAAGTAAAACAAGCTTTCAGTGCTTTAAAGCTTTCCTCATCACACAAGAGCAAAACGGATGCGTCGTCAATGCACAGCACAAAGTATCGTGCGGACTATGAGTGCCGGCTGTGGGCAAGGTTTCGCGGCCGGTGGGCGCTGTATCGAAGTGGTTAAAAAGTTGAACTCAGAAGCACAGAGTAGAATGGTGGTTACCAGGAGCTAGTGGAGGTGGTAGGAGAAGGTGGGACAGAGATTGTAGGGAGGTTGGACAAAGCATACAAAATTTCAGCTAGACAGGAGGAATAAATAAATTCAAGAGATTTGGCCAGGCGCGGTGGCTCACGCCTGTAATCCTAGCACTCTGGGAGGCCGAGGCGGGTGGATTGCTCAAGGTCAGGAGTTTGAAACCAGCCTGAGCAAGACCCCGTCTCTACTAAAAACAGAAAGAAATTAATTGGCCAATTAAAAATATATACAAAAAATTAGCCGGGCATGGTGGTGCATGCCTGTAGTCCCAGCTACTTGGGAGGCTGAGACAGAGGGATTGCTTGAGCCCAGGAGTTTGAGGTTGCTGTGAGCTAGGCTGACGCCATGGCACTCTAGCCCGGGCAACACAGTGAGACTCTGTCTCAAAAAAAAAAAAAAAAAAAATTCAAGAGATTTATTGTAGGACATAGTTACTATAGTTAACAACAATGTATTGTATATTGAAAATCACTGAGAGAGTAGATTTTAAGTGTTCTCACCACAAATAATAAGTACATGAGATAATGCATACCTTAATTAGCTTTATTTAGCCATTCCATAATGTATACTTATTTAACAACATCCTGTTGTACACCATAAATAGATACAATTTTATTTGTCTATAAAAATTAATTAATTAATTTTTAAAAAAGAAATACACTAACTCTGAAATAGCACATAAACTAGCAAAGGACATTTGCATGGAATATAATAATGGAATGCATTGTACACACAAATACTAAGTCAATTATAGTCTTTAAAATTATCATAAATAAATTGAACATTACTTTGGAAATAAAATAAATTATTTTAATAAGTTATTTAGTTAATTATGAACATAGAGGCTATGTTTTTGTGTGTGCATGTATAAGAATATATATTGCAAAGAAAGGTTTTCACAATTATTTTATAAGAACACTTGTCATTACCCTAATATTTGTGTGTGTACATTTTCGGCATAGTACAACATCCTTATTTTAAGTTTCTCCATATTCTTCAAGTGAATAATTTTTATTTAATTTAGAATCAAAAATACATATTAATTAATTTTCATCAAGGAAATCGAAAAGTTTAATCTCTAGTCCTAGTGGAATTGATTTTATTTGGTTTGAGTTTTGCAACCATAATGATTTGCTTAATAAAAAGTGAAGTGAAAGAGAAAGTAAAGGGAGAAATTTAGGAATTATTTAATCTGATATTCAAATAAATAATATTTTTGCACTGCATCAAACAAAAGCTAACTCTAAAGAAGTATATTTTATCAGGGTATAGTATTTTTAAAAAGCTAAAACTATGAGCAAGTGCAATTTTAATTATTATAGCTGAAGAAAAAAAATAATTTTAAAATCTTAATTTCTAAGGATCAACAATGAAATATAATGCTATGCTTAAATCATACCTTTCATTTCTACAGCCTGTAGTTGCTGAAGAATACCAGATAACATAACTGGTACATTCTTGTGGATTCAGCATAACTTTCTTGTCTCCATTAAGTGCAGGACTTGAGAATTGTACATCTAGGTAAATAATTCTATCTTTTGGATTAGAGAGAGGTATTTCAATGCAAACGGTGTCCTAGAATTATAGAACAAATATATAATCAGCTTTTAGAGTCAGTGTTGAGTCATTGTGCTATGGAAGAAAACATAAAGAAAATTATTATCTAGGATAAGGCCATTTCTTTTTTTTTTTGGCCTTTATTCACTATTGAATATATCTCACCAGTTTTAATCCCTTATATATTCCACTTGATTAGTCTTGGTAAATGATAACATTTTTTTTCTACAGCAAATACTACACAGAGATCCATGTAACCAAATGCAAAGAAAATTATTAGTAAATCACATTTAAAATATAATTTTCACCAATATCATTATTACTATTTTCAGTGTTTACTCTAGCCATGGTACACGAACTTTATCACACATAAGAATCACATGAAGAGAGTCTGCTAAAACAGATTCCTGCCCTCCCTCTTTTGCCATCCCAGAGATTCTGATTTGGCAGATCTGGGATGGGGTCTTAAATTTATATTTCTTGATGGATCCAACATGATGATGCTGCTGATTCAGAGGATACACTTTAAGTATCACTGTATATTAGCATTAAGTAGTAGGGACAACCTAAACTAAGCAGTCAAATTAAGAAATCTACCTTTCCATTTAGACTTCTTCCTTCCGTTCCTGTTTCTCCTGTCCTGCCTCCCAAGTTCCATCACTTAGCCCTGAAAGGCACTCTTCATATTCCAAAACATTTCCTGACCCTCATCCTGACTCAACCTGGCTAATAACTTACATTTCATTCCATTACAGCCATGATCTCCACTATATCAAAAAACTTTGACTGAAGCAAATGTAATAAAGATAATTAGTAGACAGGACATATCTCAATTTTAACAAAGACCAGTTGCCTAAATGTCTTAACCTAAAGAAATGGAAAATGTTGAACATTTCAGTCATAAATCAAGCTTGGTGATGGATATACTTTAGGAAATGGAGCTATTTTGAAATTTACCAGTCATATTACAGAGGGGTGACAAAAAAACTTTAATATTAGGCTGGTGGGACACATCTCCAAGAAAGACATCACAGCTTTCTCCATGGCTGTTTCAGAGGACCTACCTCATAGAACATTTGCTTCATCACCTCTGCAATGAATAAATGAGTGGGTAGATGCTACATTTTAGGGGAATGGAAACAGCATTTTGTGTGGTAAACAACATCTGGTGAGGAAAGATGGAAATCAAGGATGTATACAAATTAACAATTAGATTAGTGTGATATAATTTATTAGAAATCAATTTTAATTATAAATGCACTGGAATATACCCATTTACAATAGTTTCAGTAGATACTAGAATCTTTGATTCTCACAATAGTCATCTAAATTTCTAAAACAAAATACTTAATATTCATAATTATAAAAAAGAAAAATAAAAACATAAAATGTAAAATACTGAACAATGACTAATTTCCTAGGCAACCTGGCATATTTTATAAAGTTGGTATAGGACTTGGCCTACAAAGAAGTTTCCAATGGTCAAACAAATCAACAACCAAAGCAAGCATTAACAAATACCATCAACTATATATTAATCTAGAAACTCTGCCAAGGGCTTAAGACAAAAAATTGAAATGAGGCATTTTGGCCTATACATTTCTCCTGGTCTACTACTCAGGTATTTTTCAGAGAAGATAAGTGTCCATTCAAGAAAACGCTACAGCTTCTTCACAGAAATAAAAATGCTGGGATGTAAACCACTAATTTTCAAAATATTTTAACCATAATCCAGAATAATTCATTTTACATTACTGTTTCATATATACATATTAAAAGTTTCACAAAACAATCCCTGCTTTTACCACATGTGATGTTCTTGTGATACTTTCTATTACCATTTATTCTATTCTATTTCTTAAAAACAGTGCTAGTTTTGACCCATTCACATGTTAAGACCTACCTATTAGACCATTTAGACCCTGGTCTAACGAGGAATAAAATACTGGAATATAGAACTCCTTTAGATCATCAGATATAAGCCTTGAACTCAAAATAAAACAAAATTTCTCTGTGAACTAGAACCCATCTTACAGGAGCATGCCCTCATGTTACAAAGGTGCCATAACATTCGAAGGTTGGCCAAATTTAAGAGTAGAAAATGAAGATGGCAGCTACAGGGTACTTATGTGACTGTTCCTCCTTGGCATCCTTGCTACTTCCAGGGAAAATATCATCAATTGATCAATTCACTTTTATCCAGTAGATCTGAACACATCCTCAAAATCTTTCACAGAGCAGCCTTCCAGACAGCAATCAGCAAATGCTTAGCACTACCAGCACTACAGTCTCTTGAAAATCCCTGGAATCTAATTCTCTGGAGTCTTGAAAATAGCAAGACTCAATAGAAATGAGTGTTTCACTATAGTCAAAAGCTTTAAGTTTCCAATTAACTGTGCTGTATTTCTAGTATTGTAGAAAATATTTCAAATTTAACTACAATGTTATAAAAATCATTTTTAAATTTCATTATGGTTTGAATATTATTTTCTTCCAAGTTTAAATGGATAAAAATCCCTAAATGATACCTTGAAAATAATGGTAATATATGAATAATTTGTATTTTAGTTATCCTCCTGCCAAAATATTGTCAAAATACCTTAGGTAAGATTAATATTTTAAACATCAATACTTCTTAAGTCTATAAAATTATTTTTAAGTATTTGATATGTTCAATAAGTTAAAGAGAAGAAATTTTTGTCATCCATCATTTTATGAAATGATCAAAATTTAGAAGTTTATTCTTAGAATACCTCCCTTATGTTATCTATACAATTCCAGAAATTCATAAAGATTTTAAGCAAATAACATAAAAATAACATAATGAAAATTGCATCTACAAAAAATGATTAATTGTCTTGTTGTCTAAGGTGTTATGCCACCTCTCCATTCCATTTTATGATAAATAACTCATATTCAACAAGTACAAAGTCAGTTGAATCTCTGTGAATATGTATAAAAAATATTGAAATATTTGGCTAGTTTCTGTCTTCCACATGGCATATTCGTCCACTTTGATGAGCAGGCTTTAAAGGTTAAATTGTGTTTAAAATTAAACATAAATCAGTTTTGACTTTTTTTTTTTGAAACACAAGTAAAATACTAATCACTGCACATGGTAACTTCTAAAGCTGTCTTTCATCTTCACATGGACTCTTAGATTCAACAATGGGTAGTATTCCTTTATAAGGTATCTTATATTTTTCTCTTGCTTGTACTTAAAGAATATTGTAGCCAGCTAAAGTCTGTTTAAAGAAATTGCTTGAATTTCTCAGATTCCTTTGTAAAAGGATTAACTTTTGCATATTTAAAAATCCTGTGACATAAGTAACAATTTTAAAATAGGAAGGACATTCACAAGAAGCTAGAATTTAGAATAATGAAAAATGCAAATACTCATATAAGATTGGAACACTATTTTAAAATATGTATAAACAGGTGTATTGAATTTTGCAAGTTATAAGTATTTTCAGAGGCAATCCGGATGCCTATATACATTTTAAAACAAATATAAAATATTTTTAGTATTTATATACAATTTATATATTTATTTTCTTACAATAGAAGAAACATTTTGAGAGGTTTAAAAACATAAATCATATTAGGTAATTCATTTCCTTCTTTACACTCCATAGTGGCTAAAGCGCATGTAGGCTAAAATCTCTCCTCTTGCCCTGGAGACTCTATTAAATCTAGCCCCGCTGACAGCTATGATCACAAGTCACCACTCCCCGTCCCTGAAACATTTTCTGTCTGAACCCCAGCCTCCCAAGCCTTTTCTCTGCTCCTGGACTGCCTGGGCTCCTTCCTGCTGGGCCTCTCCCCACCAAGCTCATTTTGTCTGGAGGGCTTGTGCATTTGCTAGCGTTTCTAGCTGGGTGCACTGCCCCAGTTTCAAGCCCACCTCAGTATCACTCTAGACTATTTTTGTTCATAGAATTATCACTGTCTAAATTTATCTCAGTCATCTATTGTCACCATAACAAGTACACTGGATGAACTAAATTTGGTGGAGTGCAATCTGAAAAGTTTATTTTCTCCACTACTGCTGTCCAAACCGGTGAAAAATCTGCCTTTCTCCACCCCTGTTGCTATCTCAGGGTGGTTCCCAGTGCCAGAAGAGTCTCATTTTGAAGTATTTACAGAAATCCAAAGTCAATCAACACTTTCCTCTCACATGCAATTGAAGGCTTCTCCTGACACTCCCTCTCTGGCACCCCATCCTCACCCTCATGCAAACCGCTGTTCTTTTCAACCCCTTCTCCAACTTCTTCTCCTCCTGTGATCATGGTACTAATGTGGCTCCTTCAGGTTGCAGGATAATGCAGGATGACAGGTAAAAGAACAAAAGCCATTTACTTAATTGGTGCTGGTTGATCTTCACCAGGTAACTTAATAGGTTCCTTCTCTCTTCCTCTATCTCACACTACCCTTTATAGACTCTTTCTCCTGGGGTCTTCTCACCCTAGCAGAATGTATTTTGAGCTAGGTCTTTTCAAATCAGCCCACGCTCAGCTGCCTTCCATGGAATCGAATCCACTTTGACCCATGAGGTCTTGTTTCATGCCAGTGGAAATGCATCTTGCTTTCTCTCTAGCCATTTCCCTCTCTCTGTGGTCCATTCTGTTGGCAGAAACTCACCAGAAGCCAAGGACATTAAACTGTCAGCTTCCTCTCCTTAAAGAAGACACCCCCACTGTCTTTGCGTTCTGGCCATCACATATATAGGCCGGAAATGTGTAATAGGCTGAAGATTTCTCACCTCCCTTGATATGCCTGAAACATGATCTCTGCACTAAAATTCTGTGCTTCCCTTTCCTAGTATGAAGATATCATTGGGCAACAGCTGTCCAACTAGAGATTACGTTTCCCAGACCCTCTTGCACCCAGCCATAGCTGTGTCAGTAGTTCTCTCCATTTGTATGTGAGTGGAAGTGATGTGTCATCTCTGTGCCAAGGTAATTAAGAAATTCATTCTTTGTGTTTTCTCTTTTTCCAATTATACATAGGATTCCTAAAAGATGAAGGAATCACAAGATGGAAGGAGCCTGGCTCCCTGAATCACAACATGGAAGACACTGCCCACGAACAAGGAACACACACACACTTTAATTGTGTTACGTCATCATAAATCTGAGACTTACTTGCTGTATCAGTGAGACATACACTAAATAATATATTTAGAGAGTCTTAAATAAATGGCATGGGAATGCCTTTCATAACAAAAAAAAGAGTTTTTCATGGTTCTCAGGTTTGTGACTTTATTTGAAAATCCAGGACAAAAGGAATACTTCTGAGGAAATATCCCATGTCAATTATTTTGTTTGTTTTCTAACTCCACTAGAATGTTAGCTCCATACAAAATAGGGTCCTTGCTTAAATTGTTCATCACTGTTCCTCATTATCTAGAACAGTGCCAGAGATATCAGAGACATTCAATAAATATTTCCTAAAGAATGAAATGTGCAATTTATGAGAAGATTTATTGTTTGTATATAAATCTAAATATTAACATGTCTGCTATTCTGGATAATCACAACTTCTAACTAAATAATGAAGCTGCTATGTGAAAATATGACTCATGGGGAGGTTGAAAATCTCAAGTTACTCCAGGCTGCCTTCTTACTTGACAGTTATTGGGTGAAGACAACAGTATCATATGGGAGAAAGACTTTATCATGTTACCACTTTGACATTGGTTAACTTTGTCATTAGGTTGCCATTCACACCTACTCCAAAAGGAAAACTTTAATTCACTGAGTGCACTGAAAACTTCATCATTTCCCACTAGGTCAGAGTAAATAAAGATTATGTTTTTGCCCATAAATGCTTAATTGAGTCAATGACAATTCAATATGCATTAGCAGGAAGAATTTTCACTATATCCTCTTTCAGAAGATAATCATGAATTCATTATGAAAGGATTATTTCTGAGGTCCAAAACACACACTAATGTTAACTTGGGTAAGGCATATTATTGACAAAATCTTCAATTTTAATTTTATTCAATTTAAAAACATTATCAAGTCAGTAAATAACCTGAACTAACAGGTATTTTGAAAGTACCATGTAATTCGGACAAAGTGATAACTATAATCTGTCTAAATAATTTTCCTAAATTGAAAAGTCAGTGCCAGCAGTTCAGAACTCTGGAACAAGGTAGACAGCTGCCTTTAGAGTAGCCATTGTCATTCCTCTGCTACTGCTATCTTCACAACACTGTATCTACAGAAGTCATGCCTCATTATCCTCCCATCCTCAATACTCCACCATCTAACCTGAAATATACAGAATGCAGAAGTGCAATCAAAGTGTGTTGCTCATGTTGGGTTGGGGAAGATGTGGGTTGAGAATACTTTGATAAGCACCTAGGAGTTGTAAAAAATCCAGAAATTACTGGAAAAATCTTATGAGTTCATTAATTTGTATTGAGACATATCCCATACCCTTGAGGGGAAAAAGAAAACTACAAAAAAAAAAAAAAAAGCTTTGGCAAATAGAAATATATTTAATTGCAGGGGCACATCCTTAGGAAGTACCTTTCTGCTTAACTGTTTAAGATTCATTCTTTCTCTCTCTCTCTCTAAATATATATACACACACACACATATGTATGTAGGTATGTATGTGTGTGTATATTATTAAAATGGTTATTCTAGATGAGCAAGTAGGCAAGCCATTTTGAAAAGTATCTGTCGCAAAAAAACAGTGCTTAGATATAGCAGATATGCTTTAAAGAGCCAGTATGCAGTAATTCTTGATACAGTGAGTGGCTATTTGCCTTTTTTTTTTGCTTGTCAAGTGTTTGGACTTGCATGAGTGAATCCAATGTCACATTCAGTCAATTCCTCTTCACCTGAATTTATGGAAGAAGGCAGAGAAAGGGATAGTTCCTAGTGAGAGAGTATCCAAAATATTGTTTACTGTTACTTTGGCATGTTTTCTGACCTTGCGTTGGAGTAATGATGTTTCAGATAGTTGTGATGTCTATTTCAACTAATTAATATACTCCTGACTTGAAGACCTACATAAGGAGGAACAGGGAGTTATGATTTTCTTACCTGACTCCTTCCTTTCCATTCCCTGAACACTTTTTCACTTAGGAATATAGAGATATCTCAAAATAGTCATAACTTCACCTCTCAAAATTTCCAGGGTGTGATATGGGTTTCAGATAGACTGTAATGCATTATGTAAAATTTGAACTTGCCCACAAATGTGATACTGCCTATATTAAAATAATATAAAGCCATAAGACAGCAATTGTGATAAAAGTCTGATTTCTACAAAAGTATAGACATATCTAAAAGTTAACCAGCCATGGTTTCCTAATTTGCCTATTGCTGTAACTGCTTACTGCTTAAGTGTCACATATCCTTAACAGGGACAAGATTTGTGACTTCCTCAATCACTTCTATTGATAACATCACTATTGTGAAACAAAGACTGGTCTTTAAGATATCTTCCAGACTCTGCATTTGGGAACAACCAACTGACAGTCAACCTGACCAGTGGCCATGCATGGGAAGTGACCCAGCAGGTCCTGCGACCCCCTACCCAGGAACTGTCTCAGCCAAGAAGACAATTTTTGCTTCTCAACCCTATGAGTTCATCCCCAGCCAATCAGCAGACCCAATTCCTTAGCCCAAAAATCTTAGCCCCCAAATTCATGAGGAGATGGATTTGAGAAATTCTTCCATCTCCTCACTCAGTGCTTTACAATATTAAACTCTTTCTCTGCTGCAACTCCTGCTGTCTCAGTATATTGGCCTCTATCTTGGCCATGGGCAAGGAACCCAGTAACAAATGTACTCTAAATTACATGGTTTACGTAAGAGTTAGTGCTAGGTTTTCCTCATTAGGTGTAGCTGGATAATAGTTTGCTGTATTAACCAGATCACTTTACCCCCTCACTCCTATCTAATATGTGGTGGTAAAGCTTTCTAAGCTCACTGCACACTGGGCATTGTTGCTGTAGCCTGAATGCGAGTGAAAGAAAGTTCATCTTTTGCTTGCTAACATCTGCTTTTGTTTATATATTTTAAGTTTTCTTTTGTATTGATTCTGATGTTCTGAAATAAACACAGTTGTGGAAGGACACTTGCCTAGCCAGTTTTTATAATTAATAAAGAAAAAAATAAGTTTTCATCAGCTGGGGATGGGGAAAGACAGAAAACACATACTTTACCGAAGACTTAAGCTTTCTCCTAAAGACACGTCCCATCCCAGCTATTTCAGAGACTTTTTCAGGGGCATTCGGGAAGCTTTGGGGATGCTCTCATGAGTCTTTTTAGGGCCACAAGAAATTTGAAGGGAAGAGCTCCTTAATGGTCAACCACTAGCCAGTAAGATTGTTACATTACTGATGTCAAGACAAAATGGCAAGGCCCAAATGCCCTCCATCTATGAACCTGGAGTCAGGATGCCCCCGTAGTTTCCTCTTAACTCCACTATAATCCCAGGCAGAATGAAGCATGAGAACACTGAGAAGGAGCTGAATCTGACTCAATTCACTGGAAAGTAGAGACATTCCTAATTTGGCTTCAAAAATCTGCTGTTTGATCTCACTCTCTGCGTTTGGAAGAAAAACCAGTTAAGTCCCTATTTCCACAAGTCATTTTGGTTAACATCATATCTAATTAGAACAGCAATATCAGTACTTATGATTAAGGAGTGTCAAAAGGATTCTTTATGACTATCTAGGTATTCTGTAAATACAGGCCATCATTCTTCCCGTAACTTGGAATTAAAATCTTCTGAAGAGTTTCCTTGTTCAAATTCTATTCAGAGTCATTGTTGGCCTAAAAGATGCTTGTGTACAAACTACTAAAGAAATCAGCCTTCAGAGTACAGGGCTTGGCCAGCAAGGTGACTTTGGTACAAAAATTAAAAGAATGAGGGGAGGGAAATAGGGAATGAAGGAGATAGGAAGAAAGGAGAGTGGATGGGAGGGAAAAAAGGAGAATGGAGGAGAAAGAATGAATAAAGGCATATTTAATTCTGGCAGGACACATGATTGAAAGAACAGAGCCCTCCCTGCCCCTCTATTAGGTACTTCAATGAAGAGTAGGCAGTTTAACCCTAGGTCATGGCCTTGATTCCACTGTCAGTTGAAGTAAAAGCGGATAATTACAGCTGGTTTTTAATGCCATAGACATTACGTACAAAACCAATTAAGAATTTAGAAATAAATAAATAATTTAGGAAATATTTTGGCAATTAATATAGATATTAAAGCTGAGTATATTAGCTATATGGCTTTAGGAAGAACATTATATCTTTGAGAGATAACAAATGCTTTATATTTTAAAAATAAGAGTATAGGCAAATTAATAGAAATGAGATTTTATCATAATTCTAATATTTATAGAAGCTTTCGGTATATAACTGTTTGCAACATTAATCAAAACAACCTCCCATAGATTTATCTACATTTGTTTGTATTTAACTCAAATTAGGCCATGAGATATTTTCAAGATAAAAAATGCTATTTAAGAATTTTTCACAATTTTTCAGGATAAATAAAAGCAGAATGCCAGTTTTGCTACCTCAACAATTTTGTGAGGAAGAAAAATTTCAATGTCATACATAATACCCATGATATATGATATTTCACCTGGAAAAATAAAAAATAAGTAGGAAAGAAAGAAGAAAATACATAAAAATATCACCTCAAAATATAGTTATGGGGGTTAAAACTTTAAGTATTTGTTTAAAATGGTTGATAATGCACATATGTTGTTTGGCATTGATGTTTTTATGTTTTATATCAAGTAGATTAATGGTATTTAAACTATGCTTCTCTTTTGCTAGCTCATGGAGAGATCTCTGAGTATCATCATTAACAATATAGTGAATTTAGTTGAAGGTTAATTATAGAATGAAAATCTCAGTAAAGAAATGGTCATGTAATTGTCACTGACAATGAAATAAATATTACAAAGGTTATGACTATTTAAAACTTAAAGCCTATAATGTGTTGTTCATACACTTAAGTTGTTTTCAGAAAATATTTATAGCTCAGTGCTACATATTGGAATTATTTTGTGTTAGTGGAAAGATAATAGGTTTCCTTCATCATTCTCCCACAGTCAAACTATATGCAATACAAGAAATTTTTGAGTTCAAACAAAATGGAACAGTAGATATTACATGTTAAAATTTCCAAAGGCAATCCTAAATACATCAACAGAAAATAGACTGCTAATGAGTTGTTTACTGAGAATATAACCTGTTTTTTGGAACCTGCAGTAAGAAGTAACCAAACATATGTCTTGAGATATTGTAAGTATTTCGTACATGAACACTACTTTAGAGAGATTCTGATTATTCATTCTTCTCTAGGAAAATCTAGTGAATATTGGGTTGAATGTAATAAAAGCTGACAATCAGATGGTAAATCAGAGATGACTTTATATCTTGAATGCTCCATCACCACATCTGAAAATCTAAGGTTTAAGTAAAGTATTTCCCAAATGATTTGGCAAAGCAGTAAGCGTAGTAAAAATTATTAGGAAATAATATATATGTGAGGACAACGATTTTAGTATACTTCTGAAAGTATTCAGAAAGCATCTTCTTCAAGAAATGAACAAAGGTTTCCTCTGATGGGATTATTTAAAAGAAACCATACCATCTCTATCAAATAAATCTTCATGTTTGAAAGTTAAAAAGGACAAATTTTTACCATAGGCAATTACTATTAAAAGATGGGAAAACTTAATAACTTGGCAACAACATCACTATCACTGGTAGCCTATGTGAGTAGAGATAGTTGAAAAGACTCCCCTTTTCTCCATCAACCTCAGTTCAAAGTGAACATTTAATTAATACAACAAACCTGCCTGTAGTAACAAAGGGAATAATCTACGAGCTGATAGTGATAAGAGGTTTTGCTCCTGCATGATAATGTATAACTACTTAATGGAATGCAGACTCAAGAATTGCATTTTCATCTGAGTAGACCATGAAAATATATTATTTAAGTGTCTTATGAAATAACTATGTTAACTATCCATAATAAAAAATAAAAGCAATAATATATTTGATAATAATCGGAAATATATAATATATGCACATAAGATGAGTTACAGGTATGCCAATGAGGTACAAAAACAAAGAGAAATTTAAATTAAAAACTGATAGGAAATTAGGATAAACTTAAGTAGGATTGCATTATAATAATGGTATTTACTGCATAAGGAGGGGAAAGTACTTTATGGAAAATGGACAGGGCTATTTTATGAAAATACAATAATTTTGAAAATAATATATTACTGAAAGGGTATATGCAAATCTTAATTTCAAAAATGATAACATATTTGAAATGTCTCATTAAAACAGACAGGTGGTCACTTCTTTTTGCTTTTTGCTCAGTCTTCTTACATAATTACATAAAGTAGTCTGATGGGGGGGTGTTTCTCAACCTTTGTGACAATCTTTACCATTCAAAGTTGAAAGTTAAAATAAATCTCAATTTTTTTCAGTATTTTCTGGAAGGGCTAATAGCTCTTGCGGAAAAAAAGGCATGTTATGAACCGTTTAATGAGAAGATTGAACAGTTGTTTATCTATAAGTGACTTTATGCTACTTTGTGTTGCATATCTCAACTCATCTCTATTCCTATTTTAAACATATAGTTAATAAGAAAGACAATGTCCCCATTTCTGAGGCTGAGGTGCTGTCTCATGCTCCCAATTTCTTCAAGACCCATTTCTAAATGTTTTTCCTCCTATGTCCTGATAAACATATAAATTTTAATTCAGTAATCACTTTCCATAACAAGAGGTTGTGTAATTAAAGTTATATCATTTAAAAATAATGTTTATGAAAGATTTTATGCTGCAATGATAACCAGGTCACAGAAATAGGACATTTTTATTGAGTGAAATGATCCTACCATCATCATATTAAATGATTTTAGAAGATGATGCTTTTTCAATCTAGACTTGAGTTCATTTCAATATTTTAACCATCCATTTTCTATGCCTAAGTGGAGATTTACCCACAAACCAGGTAGGTAACTGATCAACTTATAGAATTATTTTAAATATTTTCTTACTTTCTATTTATTGCAGCCAAAGTTCAAAATTCTAAATAATCAACTTTATTAATAAATCTATCTGCATATTTAAAAATGAAAATAACATTTGATTATTATCAATTTAAATATTTGAGTACAAACAATAAGGCAATTAAATCTAATTAAAACATTATTAATAGCAATATATATAGTCCTCATGTTTCATTTAAACTAAGATTCTCAATATTTAACTTTATCAAATAATCTTGGATATGGATTTAGTAACACTTTAATAATTCACGTAAGACAATCCTATTCTTAGTCACTATTATTTAAAACCCAAAACATATGCCAGTTGCTTCAGATGTGTTTCCAAGTGAAAAGCATGTTGTAGAAATCAGGAAGGATCAATGCTGAAAGAGTGCAGAGATCTTGTACAATCCTGTTTGGTTCATATATGTGAGAACAACATGAAGGTTAAGGTTAAGTTTGTTTTAGTAACTCTTGAAAACATGCTAATCAGTGTAGTCACTGTAAGAAGCTATATAACTAAAGATATTTTTCAAAAGCATTTAAGGTCCATAGTACTAGATTTAAAAATAAAATTGCTATGATTGAATAATTTATCTCAATATGCTCATTTGATATGGATGTTTGTAAGGATAGTGATTTAGTATCCAATGAAAACCCTGTTGGCAAAATGACAGAGGCTATGAACATTTAATGGGTGCTTACCAGAGCAGTACACTCCATTTCAATAATCTTTATGGGTAGTCCATGGGTGCTATGGATCTCAAGAGAATACCAGACTACTAAATTGCTAACATCATCATCTGAAAAACAAAATAAAACAAAACACAGCACTTTTAAAATATATTAATAGACTTCAGAATACCATATTTAACATACAAATTTGAGAATCAAGAGTGAACATCATTTTCAAACCTTTTTAATGGACTTGTTTGTCAAGAGAGCTGGGAGAAGCTGCTTTCATCACAGTTAGTAAAAGCCCTTGTAAAAGCTCCTGGCCTTGTGCCAGCCCAAAAAACTCATTAAGTTCCCCATGACAATAAGCTTATGAATGTTTTACTTTTAAGTTAAGGATCGATATATCAAAAAGAAATAGCCAATCTTTTTTTTCCCTAATTGCGAAACCACGTATATGTACATAAAAATATCTAAATAAGTCATCACAATTCACAGTGGTACATTTCCAGGACCACAAGAATCTAGTCTAAGGAGAAAATAAGGAATATGAGATTTCAGGTTTCTTGGGAGTGTGAAAAAGGATCCCAAAAATTTAGCCCAAGAAAAGCTGAAAAGTAGTGAGACAGTAATATTTATACCTGGGTATATATATACATATATATATTATTTTTTTAAAAAGGCAATTCTGCCCCTGGTGATGTCCAAAGTCACAACCCTTTACCCTGGAATGAGAATGATGATCAACCTCAAAGACCCTGCATAAAGTTGTGGAAACAACCCAGGTGCCCATCAATACATGAGTGGATCAACAAA
>VBSM01001483.1:12840663-12882553 GCA_008086735.1 Cheirogaleus medius
TTGAAAATGCATATCCCCTTTGACATTTGAGATTTGATTTTTATACTATAAATAGTTTGTATCTTAAATCTTATCCAGATAGGTAAACTCACACAGTGAGTGAAGAGTTAATTACAAAGGTGTTGTTGAAATATTATTTGTAAATGCAAAAATAGAAGAGGCACTGGATTTCTACCTATACATGACTAGAGACATAAAGTAAGATATATGCATATTTGGAATATAGTTCATCTAGTCCAAAGAAACAAAAATCTAGGAGAATTGAATTGAAACTATGTCCATGAAACACTGAGTGAAAATAGCTACTTATAGAACTTTATGTCTTATATAATTCCGTGTGTGTGTATGTGTGTATTTAAAGGAGATACGTGTGTGTGTGTGTGTGTGTGTGTATGAGTATGCAATGGCCTTTGGATAAATATGCAAGTAATTAAATAGTTTTCTCTGAGGTCTAAGTTGTTGGAGTGTACAAATCTTTTACTTTTCACAATATATCTATCTATTCTGCTTTACTTTCCACAGTGAGCATGGCTCATTTTACATTTTTTTCTGTTTAAATTCATTTTTTTAATTTCAGAATATTATAGGGTACACATGTTTTAGTTACATAATGTGCTTTTGTACAGTTTGAGTTAAAGTTATAAGTGTGCCCTTCACCCAGATAAGTGTGCATTGTACCCATTAGGTATGAATTTACCGATCTCCTCCCCTCCCTCCAATCTACTTGATTTCTGTTGAGTTTTACAACTTCTATGGAAAGTAGTATGGAGATACCTCAAAGAACTAAAAGTAGACCTACCATTTCATACAGCAATCCCACTACTAGGTATTTACCCAAAGGAAAAAAAAGACATTGTATAAAAAAGACACTTGCACTTGAATGTTTATAGCAGCACAATTCACAATTGCAAAGATGTGGAAACAACCCAAGTGTTAGTCAATACATGAGTAGACTAATAAAATGTGGTGTATATATATATATACACACACACCATGGAGTACTACTCAGCCATATATTACATTTTTGAAAATTATTTTTAAGAGCAGTTAATATCAAGTAGGATTTGATCTGGAAATGCAAAATAGTCCAGTAAACGTGTAAATATAATTCATCCCATCAAAAGATGTGAGATATACCAGCAATAAGTAGATAAAGTGTGAAAAGGCAAATTCAAAATCAAATCTTGATCTTATTAAAAATATTATTAAACAAGGACATAAAATATACTTTTTTAATAAGGTGAAGACCATCATTGCAAAACACCAGCCAATGTAATAAAATACTAGAAGGTTCTTATTAAAATCAAATAATGGTGCCTGCTTACATCACTATTTGCCGACATTTCTCTGTACATTGATGCCAATGTAGCAAAATCAGGAAAGGATATAGAAAGAAAACATTTAGAAAAGGAGAAACATATATCATCATGAGCAGATATAATTTTCTATCTGGAAAATCCAGCAAAATCAATTGAAAATTCATAGGAATTAATAAATGTGTTCAGAAAGTGACCAAATGCAATATGTGAAAAAAACACAAACTTAGCTTCCCTTTATACCAAATATAATGAGAATAGGCCCTGATCACTACATCACCAAAACCAAAATCTTTATCTCAATCCACATTACTCATATTTGCATTATTTCCTCAAGATAAATTGACAGAAAGAATTACATATTGTCTCAGTGTATTTAAATATTTCATGGCCATTTACAAGTCATTAAATCTTGAAAGGGAGTTGTAAACAATGGCAATATTAAGTTGCTGTAATTTAAAAAAAATAAGCATTATTTTGGAATAATTTTAGATTTGTATGAAAGTTGCAAAGATACAAAGAGTTCTCATCTACTTTTCACAGTGTCTCGTAATGTTGGCATCTATCATTCCCATAGTAGGTGTGTCAAAATGAAGAGATTAGCATTGTTACATAGTATTAATTAAATTTCAGACTTTCTGATTTCACCACTTTTTCCACTAATGGTCTTTCATCTTTCAGGATACAATGCAAGTTCTCACATTGCATTAAGTCATGATATCTCTTTAATCTCCCATGGCTGATGACAATTTCTCAGTCTTTTTTTGTTTTTCATGACCTATAATACCATTTTAATCTATTATATCATTTATCATTTATTGATAGTGGTCATTGATAGTATAAACATATGTATATTTATTTCCCAGGGCTGCCATAACATAGTACCACAAATTGAGTGGCTTAAAACAATAGAAATTTGTTCTCTCATAGTTCTGGAGGCCAGAAGTCAGAAATCCAGGTGTTGGCAAAGTTGGTTCTTTCTGGAGGTTCTGATGGTGATCTGATCCATTTCTCTCTCCAAGTTTCTGCTGGTTGCCAGCAATTCTTGGTGTTCATTGATTTTAGATACATCGTTTTAATCCTTGCCTCCATCTTCCCATGTTATTCTCCCCTGTGTCAGTCTGTGTTTATTCTGCATTTCTCATAAGGACACTAGCCATATTGGATTAAGGCCCACTATAATTCTGTATGACCTCTTCTTAACTTGATTACATCTGCAAAGACCCTATATCTAAATTAAGTCAAATTCATAGGTACTGGTGGATAGGACTTCAATGTATCATACTGGAGACACAATTCAACCAATGACAGTATGCAAAACAACATTTTCATTATTAAGTTTATAGGTGGCTTTATGTGGCTTCAACACTTATTTTCTCATTTGATTTCAAATTATGTCACTTTTTTACATACATTCTCCTTTTGATGTATTTATAATAATTGACTCATAATTGTTTCATATAATTCTGTAACCCTTAACATTTATTGTTAGTATATGAGATGATCATAACTAATTAAAACCAATACAATGAGAAGTAATTTAAATATTCTGAACATTTGCATCAATGCATTACTCATCTCATATGTCAATTTAACTATCTTCTACATCTCTCTCAGTTTCTCTTAGAATCTCTCTTACCATGGAAATTGGACTATTCTATTTTATTATTTTCAATTCTCTTAATTTGAAATATTACAATCACTTAAGCTTTAGGTTAAATTTTATCTCCTATTATAAATATGACTTTCTTATTTTACATAGGACCACGGTATGCACTCATAAACTCATGGAAAGACAGGGTGTACAGTGGAAAGAACACAGGCTTTAAACAAAACCTAGCTTCAAACCTTTTATCTGCTACTATTTAGTCCTGAACAAGTTTTTTGCCTCATCTGTAAAATGGTGCTAGTTTATTTGAAGATTAAATGACTATGGTTTATGCTTATGTAGCATTTAATGCTTTATGTATATATTAACGTAAGACATTCCTATAAAACACAACTATGTGACAAATCCTATTATTATCCCAATTTTGAAGAAAGGAAACTATGAAAAAATAAATTTCATTAGCTTGCCCAAGGTCAATCAGCTAGTAATAATACAGCTGGAATTTGAACATGAGCATTATGTTTTTGAAGTCCACATTGGTTTTTTAATTAATAGATTTTATTTTTGAGGATTTTTAGGTTTACAAAAAAGTGAGCGGAAAGTACAGAGTTCCCATACTCCTTCTTCAAATTTCTCTTATTATAAGGAACTTGCATTAGTGTGGTATATTTTTGATAATTGATAAGCCAGTACTGATAAATAATTATTCATTAAAGTCCATCATTTACATTCTGTTTCACTCTTTGTGTTGTACATTCTACAGGTTTGGCAAATATAATGTCATGTATCCACCATTACAATATCAAACAGAATAGTTTCACTGACCTAAAAATACCTTGTACTCCACTTATTCATCCTTTCTTCCCTCCCACCAAGCACCAGGCCATGCTAGTAGGTGTGTATCTCATGGTTGTGGTATCTCATGGTTGTTTCAGTTTGCAATTCCCTAATGAAATATTGTCCTACTCCATCCAGGCTGCTATAACAAATATCATAAACTGGGTAGCTAATAATTAGCAGAAATTTGATTCTTATAGTTCAGGAGGCTGGAAAGCCTAAGATGAAGTCATCAGCAGATTTGGTGTCTGGTAAAGGTCTGCTTTCTGGTTCATAGACAGCACCTTTTCCCTTTCTCTTCACATGGTGGAAGGGGCAAGGGGTCTCTCTTAAGCCTTTACAGGCACTAATTCCATTCATAAGAGCTCCACCCTCCTGATTTAATCACTTTTCAAAGGCCCCACCTCTTAATAACATCACCTTGTAGGTTAAACTTTTAACATACGAATTTTGAGGGACATAAACATTCAGACCATAATGTATGATATTCGGCATCTTTTCACACACTTATTTGCCATCAATATATCTTCTTTGGGGGAGGTATCTGTTTAGATCTTTTGTCAATTTTTAAAATTGAGCTGTTTGTTTTCTTGTTGAGTTTTAAGAATCCTTTCTATATTTTGGATAGCATTCATTAATAAGATAACAGAAATGTTTACAAGAGACAAAGGAAGACATTATATATTGATAAAAGAGTCAATATAGCAAGAATATATAAACATAATGAATATATACACACCTAAAAACAAAGCCCCAAAATATATGAAGCAAAAATTGGCAGGATCAGATGGAGAAATAGATAATTTTGCAATAATTGTTGGAGATTTCAAAGTCTCATTTTCAATGATGGGTACAACAACTAGACAGAAGGCCTATAAGGAAATAAAGGATGTGAGAAACACTATAAAACAACTAGACATAAACAACTTGTATGGAACATTCTATCTAACAATAGCAGAATACACATTCGTCTCAAATGAACATAGAATATGCTCTAGGATAGATCACATGTTAGGATATAAAACAAGAGTTAATAAATTTTAAAAGATTGAAATCATACAAAGCATATTTTCTCATCACAATTTAAGGAAACTACAGGTGAACAATAGAAGAAAAACTGGAAGATTCACAGATGTGGAAATAAAACAATACACTCTTAAACAACCAATTTGTCAAAAAAGAAGTCACAAGAGAAATTAGAAACTATCTTGAGACAATTGAATATGAAAACATAGAATACCAAAACTTATGAAATGTAGTGAAAGTAGTGCTAAAAAGGCAATTTAGAGTAATCCATTCATATATTTAAAAAAGAAGAGAGATCTCAAATCAACAATCTAACTGTACATTGTAAGAAATTAGGAAAAGAAGAACAAACTCAAAAATAAATTCAAAACTAGCAGAAGGAAGGAAATAATAAAACTTAGAATGGGGGTATAAATGGAATTGAAAATTAAAAAAAAAATAGAGAAAATCAGTGTACCCAAAATTTAGTTCTTTTAAAAGATCAACAAAATTAACAAACCTTTAGATAGGTTAACTAAGAAAAAAAGAAGGCTCAAGTTAATAAAAACAGAAATAAATTGTGGACATTGCTATAAGTATTATCAAAATAAAAAGGATTATTAGAGAATATTATGAACAATTATATGCCAAAAAATAGCAAACCATAGGAGAAATGGACAATTTCCTAGAAACACACATCTACTAAAACAGACTCATAAAGAAATAAAAAATATGAATAGACATAAAACTAGTAAGGAGATTGAATCGGTAATCAGAAATCACACAACAAGGAAAAGGCCAGAAGCAGATGTCTTCGCTGTTGAATTTTACCAAACATTTAAAGAAAAATTAACACTAATCTTTATCAAACATTCAAAAAAATTAAAGAGAAAGGCATACTTACTTATTCTAGAAGGCTAACACTGCCCTGACAACAAAGCTAGACAAAGACACTACAAGAAAAGACAGCTAAAGTACAGTATCTCCTATGAACATTGATGCAAAAATCCTCAACAAAATACTGGAAAACCAAATTCAGCAGCATATGAAAAGGACTGCACACAATGACCAAGTGGGATTCATTCCCATAACATACGAATGAATGAATCAATGAAGGGTGGGTCAAAGAGGAAAATTAATCACTGTAATACAATACAGTAATAGAATGTAGGAGAAAAGCACATCACCATTTCAACTGATGCATAAAAAGCACCTGACAAAGTTCAACACCCTTTCATGATAAAAATATTCAGTAAATTAGGAATAGAAGGGAACTTCCTCTACATGATAATGCCCATGCGTAAAAAAGTTGCAGCTAAAGTCATATCCAATTGTGAAAGACTGAAAGCTTTTCCTTTAAGATCAGGCACAAGGTAAGGATGCCTGCTTTTGTCATTTCTATTCAACATAGTACTGAAATTTCTAGCCAGAGATCATGATGTAGAAACAAAATCAATAAAAGCATCCAAACTGGAAAGAAAGAAGTAAATTTTTCTCTTTTTGCAGATGATGTGATGTTACAGGTAGAAAACCTTAAAGATTCCCCATTAAAATCCTGTTATAGCACTCAGCACATTTTCATGAAACAAAATCAACATGCAAAATCAGTTGCATTTCTATATACTACCAATGAACAACTTGAGTAGGAAATTTAAGAAAACAATTCAGTTAGATAAAGCATAGAAAAAAATCACACAATGTGTGTAGATTGCATAATAAGGAAATCTAATAAATATTTCAAATACTATGAAGTACAGATGCTCCTCTACTGATGATGGGGCTACGTCTTGATAAACCCATCATAAATAGAAAATATCATAAGTCAACAATATCTTCAGTTTACCAAGGGTTTATCAAGATGGAACTCCATTCCAGCTCAAAGAACAATACATATTGCTTTCACAGTACTGCAAAGTTGAAAAATCCTAAGTCAAACCATCATAAATCCAAGATCATCTGTACTCTCAAGAATTACAAGTACATATTCTCTATTCTTACTCATTTCAGTCCATTATAAACTCAGCATATTTTTCCTTCTTCCAACTCACTCATTTAAAGTTTACTACATTTTATTGTCCCTTAACAAATAGAAACTGGGCAATCATTTTATAAAATTTCAAAAGCTCTTTATGAGTATAACAAGGCTATATATTATATAACAGAATGATAAACTAAATTAAGTATTTATGTCAAAAAATAGAAGAAGGTGAAGAGAACTATGGGAGCAATTATGGGTCTATTCAATAGTTTATATTTTAATTGAAAGAACATTTTAAAACAATGCATCTTAGAATTATGTCACTAATATGTACATATTTTTCCAATGAAAAATCTTTTCTTGAAAATGTCATTTTAATTTCATTTTTAAACAATTATCTTTTTCCATTTCACCTTCATTTTTGGTTATTGATTAGCTACTGTGAAAAAGACAAGCAAATTCTTGTGCACTTATTAAAAATAATAACATTGTACTCAGCAATCTGATTGTCAGCAATGAACCTTCAAATGAAATGTAGCAATAGTGATTATGAGAAGAACATGTGTTTCCAAAGCATGATAATTTTTTTCACAGTACATGCACATGTTTTGTTTTGGTTCCTACAATCCACACTTCAGGATGGGCGTCCTTTTGGACTGATCCAAAAGGAAACAAAAATAAATGAAAAATTTGGTTGTTGGTGTTTGTCACAGTAATAGGAAAATATTAGACTGCTTTGGAAAATACCATAAACATAACAGAAATAACACTACTAAGTAAAATCAACTCACCACATTAAGATACAGCATCTTCAACTTAATGGAGATTTTCGGTTTGTGTGAAGAGAGTGCTAGGGAAAAACAACTAATAGGAATAGCAATTATACCCATTATATTTTCAATAGTGCAAGTTTTCATATTAAAAAGTGGAATATTTTTCTTTGCTAAACACTTTAAGTGATTGATTTTTCAAAATGCTTTTTAATAGTCAGTAAAACAAACATTTTCTAGTATACAGGCATTTTTTTAAAATTGGGGACTCTTTTTCTCTAATGCCACATTATCTTGTAAAATTTACATATCAAGCCTCAAGTTTAAAGACTGAGAAATGTAATTTTATATTTATGGTTTTTCCTTCGAAAATAATGAAAAAATATTTAGTGAATGCTTACTCTATTCTAGGCATATGCTAAGTGCTTCTCTTTAATGATTTTACTTGAAACTTGCAGTAAACATATTAGTTAATTATTCATTTAGGCTAATTTTAAGACTGAAGAACCTGGGGCTTAGAGAAGGCTGGGTAACCAAGAGCAGATCACACAGTAAGTGGCAAAGAAACATATGTTTCCTTGGCGTAGAATATAAGGAATTGTGAATTAAATTGTGTCACCGAATATATCACAAATAGACTTTTGATTGGAATAATAGCAAAATAACTCACATATGAGGGACTTCAAAAAGTTTGTGGAAAATAGAATTAAAAGACAAAAATAAAAAATATAAACTTCTTTTCTCAACATGAGTTCCATCAAGTTCAAGACACTTTCTCAGGCATTTTTCTGCTAAGCTTTGGCTAACTTTCTCAAAACACTCTCAAAATAAGCAGATGTTTTCATTCTTTGGCCCTCCAGAAAGTCAATAGTAAAATTCCTTAAGCATCAAAAAAATTGTTGCCATGATCTTAGCTCTTGACTGGTCAGCTTTTGCTTTGACTGGCCCACTTCTACCTCTTGGTAGCCATTGATTTGATTATACTTTGTCTTAAGGATCTTACTGGTAAAGCCATGATTTATCTCCTGTTACAATTCTTTGAAGAAATGCTTCAGGATCTTGACCTTGCTTGTTTAAACTTTCATTGAAAGCTCTGCTCTTGTCTGCAACTGATCTATGCACAATGGTTTTGGCACTCATTGATTGAGTTGAAAGTTTGCTCAACTTTAATTTTTCAGTTGGAATTGTGTAAGCTGAAGCAATAGAGATGTCTATGGTGTTGGCTATTGTCTTTGCTGTTATAAGTTCTCTTCAATTAGGACAAGAACAAGATTAATTTTTTCCTTGCAAATTGATGTGGATGATCTGCTGCTATGGGCTTCATCATCAACATCATCTCATCCATTCTTAAAATGAGTAATCCATTTGTAAACTGCTGATTTTGGGGGGTATTGTCCACCTAAACTTTTCTTAAAGTATCAGTGATTTCACCATCTTCCACTGAAATGTCATCATAAATTTGATGTTTGTTCTTACTTCAGTTTTAGTAGAATTCATGTTGCTCTTTTCAAACTGATGTCTTATCCTTGTAAGTGCCTAAACTAGATCCTGTTCAGACATGTAACAAGTTAGTATGAGTTTATTTTGATGCAAAAAATTTTGAACTCCATGCGTAGTTTTTTCATAATATGTATTTTCCATGAACTTTTTGAAGTCCTCTTGTATTTATAAGACATTTAATTTGGCCTAAAGTGATAGGTCTCAGATACTGCATATTGGTCACCTAGACTATTTCATCCCTCAGAAAACCTCCAAAAGTCAGTTTCCATGGCAACAGACAAATCTGGCAAACTATTTGCTGTCTTTGCACTTGGTCCCCTCACACTCACTCACCCTGCTCCATCCCCTCCCTGGCTTCATGCTTCACTGCCCCTATACCTAAGGAGGAATGCTGTTAAGGAATATCTCTGTATGGCCGGGATTTCATCAATTCGTGAATTTCTTGGAGGTGAATTCATCCAGTCAAGAAATTTTTTTATAAGTGTCTATTCTGTGCATATTATATTACACATGATCAAATCAATTTGAACAAAGTTGTGTTTCTCTAATATCATACTACCCTATAAAATCTGAGTAGCAACACTAAGACGGCTTGAGGAATCCTCCACTAACTCTCCTCCTCCTTCTGTCTCTTTCTTTTTTTTCTTTCTTCATTTTAAGCTTATTTTTAACTCATTTTCTTTTCTTTTATTTTCTCTTCATTATGGAACCAAAAAGGCAAGGTGGGAAAAACAAAAATATGTGGCTGATAAAGGACAGAGGCTGCGGCAAAATGTCAAAGTAGTGATGGTCTAGATAACTATTAAAACCGTGTGCTTCCTCCTGATCAATATAAGAAAAAAAGTGATAAATTGCATTTCATCATAATCAAAAACTTCTGCTCTTTCATAGACTCCGTGAAGAAAATAAAAGGGAAAACTACAGAGTGGGACAAAGTTTTTAAAAACATGTATATGATAAAGGATTTGTGTCCAGAACATACATATACATCTATTAAAAACTCCAAAAATTCAACAATAAGAAAACAACCCAATTCAGGGGTTAGGTAACGGGCAAAGGATTTGAAAAGACATTTTCATAAAGAAGATATATGAATGACAAATAAGGACATAAAAAGATGCTTAACATCATTATTCATTATGGAAATGAAAACCACACTACAATAACATTACACACAAATTAAAATGGCTAAAATTATTAATAGAATGATTAACCCAATTAAGTATGGTCAAAGATGTAGAGGAACTGGAACTCTCATCTACTGTTGGTGGAAATGAAAAAAGGAGCACCCTTTTTGAGAAACTGGCAGTTGTTTTAAACAGTATGAACTCAACTACCATATGATGCGGCCATACATAAGTGATTTACTCCAGAGAAATGAATGTTTATAGCAACTTTATTTTTGATTGCCAAAACACATGAAAGAAAAGGTCCAGTGTTCACAAATCCTCTAGGGTAATGCCATGCAGATGGCTAAAGTCATCATGAAATATCAGAGCACAGGCTGTCTGGGAAAGCAGAGATGGTAAAAACAAAGAGGAGCATCCAAAGGACCATGAGAGCATCCAAGCATATCAAATCTACTCTCTCCTCTCCACAGTGCCTCAAGGCTCTGCTTTTGCAAATCATTCCTGTCACTTAAAAGAGCATGAAATGCTTTGTAGCAACCAGCACTTGTTTTCAAAAACCAATAGTACCGGATTGGTTTTCATACTTCTACAAATATGGCAGCCCACACTAGTGATGGGGACAAGACAAGACCCAAATTCAATTTCAGCCAAGCTTTTGACAGCATTCTCCCTAAATTTTTCATTGAGATAAGGCAGGATGGAGTGGAGCAAAAAAACTCCCAAATCCCCCATATACTCATGCCATGTTACGGAGTTGTTAAGAGAGGGATATATTAATATAATCATCTGGCAAATTGGGCATTTGCATGCCAAATTAGGAAGGGAACGGGAGGAGAAAGAGAAAACAGAAAAAAAAATCTACATTAGATAATATCTCAACATTTTCTATGGTTCTATGGTCAATAAGTTTCTTTCGACATTAAAGACAGACAATATGATAGAGTAATACAAAGCTAATACTCTGGAGACAAATCTCCCAGGTTCAAATCCCAGCTCTGCCATTGCCAAGTTATATGACTGTCAACAAGTTAAGCTCTCTGTGCCTCAATTTCCTTCTCAGCAAAACATGGAAAATAATAGTATCTATATGAAATACGGTTTGAGAATTAGAGAAGTATATGTAGTTAGTGGTGATTATTAATAAAGGACCTATGCATTTTTCATTAATTACTAGAAGAAATAAAAAATGAAACTTATAGTCATCAGTAGAATGCTAACAAACCTCAAATTCTATATATATAAATGTTTTTCAGAGATGTATGTAAATGGCAGATTTTTAAATTTGTATCATGCATCTCCTAAGCTAGTTTCTAACACAGATTTTTTTCTAGGAGCTGCTGTATTTAAAGAATAAAAGGTGAATTTAATAAACATAAGTGTGTGTAAGCAAATGATACCTCTACATGATGTTTTTCAATGTTGAAAAGACTGTTTTTCCAAATATGAGGGGCAGATGGGTAGAGATGGGAGTTAGTGTATTAAGTAAGAGTGATCAACATTAATTGAGTACCTACTATATAAGCACTTTTCATATTTTCCATTTAATACTCATAACTACCCTGAAAGGTTAAATATTATCTATATTTTACAAATAAGAAACCTGACATTTAGTGAGGTTAAGTAAATTGCCCAAGATTACATAATTAGAGAAGGATAATATTGAGTTGAAGTTACGTTTGTCAAATTTCATAAAATAATGAGAAGAACTAATATTTACTTAGTGCTTTCTGTGAGTTCTGCGTTAAGGGTTTCACAGCACTATCACCCACCGATGGCATTACAATTGGTAATGTAGAGAATATTCATATTGCAATTCCATGGATGAAAAAATGAGGCTCTAGGGGATTTAAAAACCTGGCTGAAGTCCAGAGCCCAAAAGTGGTGACCACTAGGTGACCAGAATTTGTTTTTTTATGTAACATGGGGTTATAGACTAGATGATCAGAATCTTTTTTTAAAATGTAACATGGGATTATAAAAAAAATCATGATGGTAGCCTTTGATTTTTAAAAAGCTGCATTTATTTAAGAAAATATTAGATATTCCTAAGATACATAAACTCAAACTAAAACTAGATTTTATGTAAAGTGATACTCAATTGTTGCAATATTCTTGACTGAAGCCCTGAAAATAGTTACACATCATTCAAATGGCAAAAATCAAAGGATGGCTTACCCAGGATATAAAAAAGTGGTTTGGTTTATATTCCAGAAGAAAGACTAATAAACATCAAAGAGCTCCTTATAGAGAAAATTAGTTCGTGATATTTTAGAAAGTAATATTTAAAAAATATTTTATAGAAGTAAAATTAAAATAAGCCTATTATAGGTATTAGTGTTAAAAAACAACAACAAAAACTTCCACCTCAACTATATTGGTTTTGGGATCTTGCCTTAAGATAAAACCTAAAACTAAAAATCAAAAACAAAAACAAAAAAACATATGCAATCTTAACTTTATTTTGAAATGTTTTCAAAAGGATATTTTAAAAAAACATTGAAAACCAAATTGTTTGACTTCTGAATGTGTTTCTTTGCAACACGATAACAGTTAATCAGGAAATAGCAAAGTACAAGAAGTACAATTTTGCCATTGCAACGTTGTGGATAACATGAACATACTGCCCAAGCTTTAAATGAAAAATGCAAATTCAAATGGCACTACTTTTTGCACAGCATCACATTCTGAAAATACATGTGACAAGCGATGCTTCTCATCACACACAACGTTAGAAGTCAAATTTTGAGTTGAATTTATCATTTTAAAGATGACACCTGGTAATACAAATCATTCTAGAAATTGTATCATTTCAGAGAGCAGCAGAATGCCAACTATAAAAACTGTTTCTACCTTGTTTAAGTGTAGGCTTAAGACAGAACAACTTTACTGTCACACATTAAACATTTTGTTTTGACATTAGGCAAAAATTTACTGAAAGGAAATTTTAAAAAGTCTTTACCAAACTGACTAAAAACTTGTTTGCAATTGTTTGGATGAGGCTTTCTTGTGCCAGTGTCATAACAGATCTCATTCCAGTGTGGTAACTTTCAAATTGCAATTTTTTAGAAATGAATACTGGCTATAATTTATAGTTGTGTTGATCTAAATGAACACGATCACTTTTAAGCAAGTAAAAAACACTTTCAGGTGCTATTGAACAAAATGTTAATACAAGGTGATTGTTGATGACGTCAAAATTTGTCATTGTTACTTTCTAGAGCTACTGAGTTTACTAAGGCGCATGGATAATAAGAGAGAATTTCACACTACTATATCTTGAATGTTCAGGGTAGAAACTAAATTTCCTAATATAACTGGAAACCACCTTAAACATTGGTCCTTTGTATCTAGTTTTTTTGTTTTTGTTTTAGTTTTTTTATTCAATAACATTAGACATGAACATCATTATTATTGTATACAATGTTTGTTTAGATTTACGTATGAATTTTATGATTTCTTTTTTCTCATTTTCTTCTTGCCTCTAGATGTTCTTTTTTTTATTTCAGCATATTATGGGGGTACAAATGTTAAGGTTATGTATATTGCCCTTCCTCCCCCTCCCAACTCAAGTAAGAGCTTCAACCATGTCCATCTAGTTTTTTAATGTGGATTAAACAGATTTAAAGCACCTTGGTGATTAGATTAAACTGATTCCATGTAGTATTCTGTAACAACCAAAGACTTGCCACTATAACTATATGAAGTACATGCTATATGAAAATAATCTTGTTGTGTAATGTTTGGAGAGAGTTTTAGGCCACCAGGCAATGATCACCTTTTGAAATTATTCCAGCTTGGCTTTTGTTCATACATTTAAATGACTCAATTCAATAAATGATTTTTGTTATAGCCTTTCTCTGTTGAACTTCCATCATCTCTATGGGTAAGGGGAAGGTATTCAATTATTGAGTTCTCCCCCTTCTCTCTTTTTCCTTGAGAGTCACAAATAAAATTACATTGATTATTGTAAGAAATTCTAAAAACTTTTTCCTTGGACATGAAAGTATGTTTGTTGCTCACATGTAGTAGTTCATAAGGGACAATTAATTATAAAGTCCTATAGTTAGGTTTTAAAAAATTAACTACACTAGATAACAATAAGGTAAAAGTTGTTTAAAAATATTTAGGGGTTGACATTTATGTTGAAATATATGTTCAGAGAATACTCTCCCAACTGAAAATTTTAAATTAAACACACATAGAAACTAAGAAAGCATGAATCCACTGTAGTGGGTCATCACTGGCAATGGCATTTGTTCTGGGATGTGTGCTACTCAGTGGTGGCCTGGAATCTTGGTTTTAGGGGCCACATATGGGAATCAGAGAACAAAATCATTAAAGAACTCACACTTGCATGGTTTGGGGTTCATATTTCATATAATATTTTTGGACCACCAATCCTCAAATTACTAATAATTATTTAGCTTCATAGTTCTAGACATATAAAGAGGTCCCTAGAAGTATCCTTACAAGTTTAGATAGTTACCTATTTGTTGTTATTAAAGTTTCCTTTTTAAAGTTGTATCATGACACTGATATTCACCAGCTGGAAAAAACTGAACTGATTAGTGGGACATCCTCAGAAGAGACTCAGAACAGTCATGTCAGAGACATGGGCTCTATGCAGATTATTAAGGAGCAACTGGAGCAAATTATTAGAAAAATGACATGTCGGTTATACTAAATTATGCAACCTTAATTCTTACATGTACAAGTTAGTTTTCTTAGCACTATATTAGAAATTACTCTGTCTTGTGAAAATGCATATTTATTGCTATCTCTAAATCATACTTGTGAATCATATTATGTTACTGCAGTCAAAATAAATTTAAGGATTGCTGTTAATAAAGCATATTCTAACCACTAAGGCGTACTCATCTTCACCTAAATATTAATGTTGTATAAAACAATGTTTCTACCTAAGATAAATGGAAATTTAAATACATATTTCACCAGTACAAATAACCAACAGGCCATTACTGCATTTCAACAGTTTGTTAGACACTAATCCTGTAATAATGGACAGTTGTATTAACATTTTGCATTCTAATGTTTATCTGCACTGGAGAGGTCATTTCATTTCGTGGTTATTAAAGAGAGAATTAAGTCATCATGTTTTAATGCATTCAGTCATTAATATGTTATTTCTCTCATGACTGCAAACTTGGTGATTTTTGCTCAGTTTTATTTGTTTTTTTTTAAGATTCCATATTTTTATATCTAGGTTGACTGATTCTATATTTTCAATTTTTCTGAAACTTATTGACATAAAAAGATAATATTGTAGGCAACATAGAACTAGGCTTTCCCTCCCTGACCAATCCTTCTGACTGGTTGCCTCTCACAGTTAATGGTATCACATTCCTTACAGTTGCTTAATATCAGAAATACAGTTGACTGTGTCCTCTCCCTTATCTTCTCATACTCAGTTTTCATGAAATGCAGCTGTGGTAGACACTATAATGCACTGACAATATACTTTTTTAGAAATGTAGGAATTACTCCTTTAGCTTCTGGAAAGAAGGATGACCATCAGGTTAACCCTCCTTAGGCAATGCCTTGTGTGAAAAAGAAAAAGCCTCACCCAAGGTCAAACTTCCTTCCACATGTAGCCCACTTTCAAAGACTGATCAACACAGCACTAAATAATATAAACCCAGTCTTCTTGTCCCAACTTGGGGAAACTCTAAAGGGCCATCCCAGCTTCAGAGGCTTTGATGACTTGCCTGAAACCTTCACTGCGCCTCCATCAAAGCTCAACTTCTGCCTCCAGCCAATAAACTTTCTTGCCAACACGTTCCCTGAGGGAGGGATGTCCTGCATGCTAATCTCACATCTCAGAATCTGATTCCCTGGAAATTCAATCTGTTTTAGCATTATTTTTCCTTCTTATTTCTCTTGAAACTATCCTTTTGTTCCTTTTTATTTCTAAAGTTTTTTTATTTTATAAATTCGAGGGATACAAATGCAGTTTTGTTACATACACATAGCGAGTAGTGGTGAATTCTGGGCTTTTAGTGTAACCATCACTTCAAGAGTATACATTGTATCCATTAAGTAATTCCTCATCCCTCAACCCTTTCCCCACTTCTGAGTCTCCAATGACTATTTATTCCACACACTATGTCTATGTGTACATATTATTCAGCTCCCACTTACAAGTGAGAATATGCAGTATTTGACTTTCTGTTTCTGAGTTGTTTCACTTAAGAGAAGGGCTGCCAGTTCTTAACCCACTATCATGGGCCTGATTTGGTCTACCCTTAAGTCTCATTGAGATGGTCAATCTTCACTTTTTGTTCCATGGCCAAGTAAGCATTTAAAAATAAACCTCCACACAGGCACACTTGGAACATGACTGTAGCTCACTGTAAGCTGCTTTGAAAATTCCAAATCCATCCATTTCTCAAAATTTCTCTCTACCAATGAATATGCCATGATATCAACATTAGTAGATGCTGTCAGTGCCCCACAAAAATCCTCTCTTCAGAGAGTTCCTATACACACCAGTGGTTTCCTACAACTCTTTGCCTGTAGAGATTCATTGACATGGAGCCCTGCCCTAAGAGCAAACTTTAATCAATACTGGATAGGAGTTAGTGGATAAATAACTTCAATTCCCTTGCCCTTCAGTGTAACAGTTCTCTTCAAAGGTGTCCAGTGAATACCCCCAGTTTTAACCACTAATTTGATAAGTAGCTTACTTTTTATTGGCTTTCTCCCTTCAGTATCTTACTTCCTCATTCTCTTAGCATGCTACCTGTGATCATGTCTTGGATAAACTACTGGCAATTAAACTCTTGTCCTAGGGTCTTTTGGGGGTGGGGGCACAAACTAACATTAAGAACGATTACCTGGGATATTGACAAAGACCCCTAAATGACCTTCCAGATCTAACTGCCCTATTTCACCTCTCCCATCTGTTTTACATATTACCTCTAGATTTCATTTTCTAAAACTCAGTTGACTCATGCTTCTTGCCTCCTCAGAAATCTTAAATGGCTCCACTGCAACAAGTAAAACCAAACTCTTCCCTGCAAGGTCTGCCTGCATTTCTAATTATATGTCATTCTGCATTCTGTACCAGACACACATTCTAAACACACCCATGTATTTTTTAATTTACAGAAACTGTCTTTTGTGTTTTCAATAAGGTGGTTTCCTCTGCTAGAACGTTCTCCCCACCTATATTGGGTGATAAATTCCAACTCATCCTTCAAGGCCCAAATCAAGCTCATTATCCCCTAGGAAGCCCTCTCAGACCCCCACTGTTAGGATTAATATTTTCTTCCACCATGTTACCCAGTGCCATGATTAAACTTTTGGTATATTAAAGTGTACCTTGATTCAGATGATTTACAGATATCTATTTCTACCACTAGATATGAATTCCTGGGAGGTAAGAGTAAGTCACATAATATCCATCTTTAGATACAGTGCTAATATTCAAAATAATTAACAAACTTGTAACCTAGCACTGACCAATCAGAAAGGACACCTGATCAAGATCCCAAGGCAGGCATCCTGATGCTTTATGTGTTAACCCTTTAGTTGCTGCTGGATTGTTGAGAGGTCCAGAGGGTCCTGGGGGAGGGGTTGTGGTGGCTAGATTAGAGTAGCAAGGGCTGCACTGTAATGGAGCCCAAACAATTGAGTATTTGCCAACATATAAGAAAAAGCAACTGTTAACAATATTTCAACAAGCAGAGCATAATTAGTTAAATGTCAGCTTTGTTCATAACTACTATGTTTACCAAGACTTCTCAAATTATAGGCCTTTAGTAAATAATTATTATAGAATTAAGAACAGAGTTGAACATGAGCATAAAGTTTTTCTAAAATATCACACACACACAAGCATATGCTGATACAATTCTTTAGCCTGAATAAATAGGAAATTTCTCATATGTGTGAAATTTTTATAGTCTAGTTCTCTTTATATCATTAATACTTCAGATTAGTTAACAGCTGTTCAGAAGTCATTATATTTACATGGCTTAATATATTGTTTAAGTCTTCCAGTAATAATAGCAATGAAAATTGGAGTCCCTTCTTTTTACAGAGTGTTTTTCAAAAGCATAATGGCATGATTAATTCAACTCTAAAGGATTGTCCTGGGAAAAGCTACCATGATCATGTCTTTAAAATATTTTTCAAAAATAAGAAACTAAAAAAACCCTTTTGTATAGCCAGCAACATTTACCTAATTCATCCTCACTTAACAATATGCCCTGAGCTGCATTTAATTTCTCCAAATTCTTTCTAAATTCTTTCAAATCAACATGTTAAAAGAGTCCATATCTGATTTTAAAAATATGTATTGAAATTTTATGGCTTCACAAAAGCTGCTAAAATAAAAAACAACAACAAAAAAATGACTATACAAAGGAAAGCCTGCCAAAGTAATTATTTAATTCTTTTAGCTCTATTTCAATAACTTTAAGAGCCTGCTTCACGGACCAGAGAATTTCTTTAAAGTGATTATAAACACTCCTAATTCAATAATGTTTCACACTTTGTGGTTTCTCTTCTGTTCCTTAAGTAGCTGAACTCACTGTATTGCATATAATAAGAAAATGTGATTTACTATGTTTTATCAAAAATAATTATGCCAATTCTGAATGACTTATTGCCTTTATAAAAAATTAGTTAAAACTTTAAAATTAAGGAAAACCACCAACTATTAGGATTGTCACTGACAAAACAAAAACTGAAATTTAAATTTCTTTAAATCAATAGATGACATCTAAATTACCTAAAAAATGGTGAAATATGTTACTTTATTGAAATGCTTGGAATAGGGTCACTATAGCTCAAGTCCATCTATCACATGGAAACTTTTTAATGGGCTTTGTAAAGCCAAACATCTCAAAAGTGATAGGAAGATTTCAGAAGATGCTAACAACTATTGCTGTGTTGACATTTGAGGTTAAGCACACTAGAAGCAGAGAGTGGGGATGGGAAGGCAATTTTTCCTACACAGTACATTCTGTTACAGTAGTAATAACTGGATCATCTTATCTGGTATTTTAAAATTTCTCTGCTGCTTGTAATAGCAGTTTACTCTCTGCACTAGACTGTTCCCTCAAACATTCTTTGTTGAGGCAAGCGGGGATGAGAGGCTAGTACTTCTAGGAGGCACAAGATCACTACTAGATACATACATGCTTTCCACATTTATAAAGTTGTATGTACTTACCAACCTTAGCAGGATCAAACTACCAATGGGCAATTTAATTCTCTCCCAAATAAGACAACTTATTCCTTTGATGAATCATAGCCCCTCTGTCCTATTATTCTTCTATCACTTCTCATCCCATTCCCTTCAAAAGCTAGTAGGAATTACTTCCCACCCCTATTTCCAAGCAAGTAATACTCGTTAGGGACCATCGGGGAAATCTGCATACATAAATACTTAATTAGAGACAAAAGAAGAAAACTTCATATATACCAAAACTTAAATCTATTGTTCATATATCAATTAAGTGCATGTAGATGTTTTTATCTATTTATCCAGTCCTGTAAACAGACATTATCATAGAATGCTGTTGGGATTATAAATTGGCATAACTATTTGAAAGTATTTATTAAATTTTAAATGTAAATACTCTTAACTAAATATTTCTATTTATAGGAATTTGTCTGAAAATATTTGAATAAATGGCCAAGATAGTATAGCAGTAGACATTAAAATGTATACCTCAAAGCTTTGTTTATTTACAAAGCTAATGACTGAAATGCAAAACTAAATTTCCCCCAGATCATTTATTAAAAAGAAGAAATACAAATTGCATTTTTATTTCTTCTCATCATAATTCCATCCTACTGTGGTAGTTAATAATATTTTATTAATGGATTTGATACCTTTGAATATACCACGTTTCCAAGGGCGTACATGTAGAATATATGGATTTGCTTTGTCAGGATCTATGATTATGTGTGGATTTCCCCACACTATTGGGAGGTCTGAAGATACCTAGAAAAGAGAATTCAAAAGCAAGAGTTATATAATGTCAACATTTCCATGCTTTAGTGTGTTACACCACATGAAATTAGTGTAACATGCTAAAGCATAGAAAAAAATCTAAAATTTAAATTAAATACTTTCATTAAAACTGTTCACTTTTAAATAAAAGAAAGCCAGAAAAAAATCCTACATACAATAGAAGAAAAATCTCAGAAGAGACCTATGAAAAAGAGGAACAAACGAAATAATTCTTACAAAACGAACAGTGTTTGTATCCTGTTGCTACTTTTATCAAGATCATTGATTTAGAAAATCTGAATATATCTTATAGGCCATGTGCAATATTCTATATGCAATTTGATACAAAAGAGATGAACCATTTCGATAATTTTCTATATCAGTGTTAATAGAACACACAAAGAATATTTAAGCATCATTTGACCACAACCCTGGTAAAATTCAATCTTCAGTTTACTTGATGCAAACACTAATCTACTTTGTGTCTCTGTATATTTTCCTATTATGGACAATTCTTAAAGCTGGAATTATATAGTATGCAATCTTATTGGCTTTTTTCATTTGCCACATTTTTTAATTTTTAATTTTAATTTACAAACAAAAATTGTATATATTTAGGATGTAAAACATGATGTTTTCATATATGTATACATTGTGAAGTGGCTATATTGAGTTAATTAACATATGCATTACCTCACATAGTTATAATTTTTGTGGTGAACACTTAAAATTTACTTTTAGCATTTTTCAATAATACATTATATTGTTGTTAATTATAGTAACCATGTTGTACAACAGATCCAATAAATCTCTTGAACTTATTCCTTCTATCTAACTGAAATTTTCTATCTGTTGACCAACATCTCTCCAACTCTCCCTCCCTTCCCCCAAAAGGCCCTGGTAACCACTATTCTAATCTCTACTTCTATGAATTAAACTTTTGTAGATTCCACATGTAAGTGAGATCATGTGGTAATCACCTTTCTGTGACTGGCTTATTTCACCCTAAGTTCTCCGGGTTCATCCATGTTATCACAAATAAGAGGATTTCCTTTTTTTTTAAGGCTGAATAGTATTCCATATATATACCACATTATACTTATCCATTCATCTGTTGATGGAGAAGGATAGTCTCTTGAATAAATGGTGCTGGGAAAATTGAATATCCACATGCAAAAGAATAAAATCGACCTTTCTCTTACACTATACACAAAAATTAACTTGAAATGTGTTAAAGATTTAATTTAAGATCTACAACGATAAAACTAGAAGAAACATAGGGAAAAACTCATTGGCATTGTTCTGGGCAACAATTTCTTGGATATGACATCAAAAGCAGAGGTAACAAAAGAAAATATAAACAAGTGGGACTACATCAAATTAAAAAGCTTCTGTACAGCAAAGGAAATAATCAATAAACTGAAAGGCAACCTATAGGAATGGGAGAAAATTTGCAAATAATATATCTGATAAGAGGATTACATCCAAAATGCATAAGGAACATATACAACTCAAAAATAATAAAAAAACCCTCAATTAAATAAAAGGACAAATGACCTGAACAGATATTTTTCCAAAGAAGACATACAAATGTCCAACAGGCATAAGAAAAACCTCTGAACATCACTAACCATCAGGGAAATACAAACCAAAAGCACAATGAGGTATCACCTCACACCTGTTAGAATGGCTAATATCAAAATGACAGAAGATAACAAATGTTAGTGAGGGTATGGATAAAAAGGAACCCTTGTACACTGTTGATGGGAATGTAAATTGTTACAGCCATTAAAGAAAAGAGTATGGAAATTTTATAAATAATTAAAAACAGAACTAGCATATGATCCAACAACCCCATTTCTGGGTATATATTCAATGGATTCCTCAATGTTATTTATGTACTGAAACCATAGAAATACAGTCTTCAATTATGATTGCCTGTGAGAATAGTTCTGATATTAAAAACTCCAATTCTACATTTAGTTGAATAAATATAGTTAAAATTATATAATTATAAAAATATGGGCATCATTTCTGTCACTGGCAACAAAATGAAGTAACCAATATTACAAATGTCACTGGCAAAATGAAGTAACCAATATTATTTTTATATAACCTGTTTTCATTCAGTTCTTGGCAAATATTTTTGCTCACTAGGAAATTCTGGAAGGGGAAAAGAGGTGGTGAAAAAAATATTTTCTCCTTATTTAATTATAGCAAATCCAGGTAGTCATGTTATCTCCCTCCCAACCTCCCTCCCTCCCTTCCTTCCTTCCTTTCCATTAAATGCCATACATTATGTTTTTATCTGTTTATTAAATAAATCTTCCTTTAAAAACTATTATGTACTCAATACTATGATTTATGCTACTTATAAAAATATGAATAAGAGAGACTTGCCCCTGTCCTCATAGTTTATGATATAGTGGGGAATAATAAACAGGTAATAACAACATTATGTAGTAGGTATTATGAGGGGTAAGTAAAAATATTCTATGGAAGCAGGTAACAGGTATCTAATCCAGATTTAAGTCAATAGTGAAGGATTCTTAGTAAAAGTGGTCTCTAAGCCGTGTCCTAAAGAACGAAAAAGAGTTAGACTGACACAGATAAATGTAAGATAGGGACTTGGGGGGAGAGTTTCAAGGAACAGAAATAGGAAATAATGTTTACAAACAAAGGCTTAAATTCTGCTGGAGTCAGGGATGGCAACAGAAGAAGCTGAATAAATAAGAAAGAAAAAGCTATTGAATGACAGTGAAATCCACTACAAGGAGTATAGAATTTGATTCTGAACGTAAGAGATGACATTGGCAGGTTTTATTAATAGCTGAGAATGACAAGATGAGATTTTGATTTAGAATATTTACTTAATTTGCAATCTAGTAAAGAAAGAGAATGAAAACCAAGGTGAATATTTTTAAAGATTATTTAAAAAAGCAAAGGGAAAACCCAGAGAGTTTCCACCCTTCTGCAATTCCCTCTAAAACTGAATTCGGGTACTTATAATGGGTAGGTATTTGAAGTGTCTTTTGAGGAGCCTATCAGGCACACAACAATTTGTAGATAAAGATGAGAGTGAGGGGTGAAAAATTTTATTTAAAGATTGGTTTAAACAAATCCCGTGAGGAGGACAGAGTAGGAAACTTCATAAAAAATAAAGATGTAAACAGTTACGCATTTCTTAATATTCCCACTATTATTCACACAAATAAATGATAGAATACAATTCTGAAATTTTGCTGTGCCTACAAATTTGACATTAAAATT
Source organism: Cheirogaleus medius (assembly GCA_008086735.1). NCBI lineage: Eukaryota > Metazoa > Chordata > Mammalia > Primates > Cheirogaleidae > Cheirogaleus > Cheirogaleus medius. The sequence continues at coordinate 12,864,064 of VBSM01001483.1, forward strand.
TGAAAAATTATTTCTAAATTTTTTTATAACACCTTTTATCATGTATAATTTTGTTAAGCAAAAATACATATGACTCAAATAAGTAGATTTTGATGTATTTTATGATTATGTACTAATACTTAAATATAAAACATGCTTGATACTAATTTAACTTCAAAACTGAAATGAAATTTAATAGCTGTTGTAGTAACAAAAGGTAGAATTGTAAACATCTCTTTATGTAGCATTGCTTCACCTGATCGAGTAAAATTAAATGTTTAAAAAATTTCATGTAATTATTATATTTCGCGTAATACAATTCAATATATATTCAGAAGAAAACACTTTCAAACTAAAAATAGAATTCTTACCTCAAATTTCAGGGTGCTATTTGTATAATTAGGCACCATTATGTGTTTAATTTTTGTTTCTCCCACTTCACATTCCATAGTGATGTGTTCCACGGCTAGGGGCTTTTTTCCAATCCCTTTTATGTGAAACATGTGCTCCACACCATCTACTTCATTTTGTAGAACAAGTTTACCCTATGACAAATCAGCCAAATTTCAGGTCTATATTAAGTTCAATGCCAAACAACCTCTGCTATCTTATCAATCTTGGGTCTGGTTAATGAAATGAGCTGGTAAGGAAGTGTTGGCCATTGACTTTTCCAGTTCACATACAAATGCTTCTGCTGAACAAACAAAGATAAACTTCTGGTGAAAAGCTCTTTATTTCTCTTTACTCTCTCTTAATTACAGTGTGTATGTAGGCATTCTCACACACAGCAAATATATGTGTGTTTGCCTCCTTGTCAAAGAAACATTATCTTAGCAAAGTATTTTCTGATGTACCAATTTCCTTACTGAATGAGAACAAAACGAACTGATTTTTACTCTGTTCAGCATGTTCTATAAAAATAATCTGGATATAAGTATTCAAAGACAATTGCATTGCACCTTTCAGAATGTTTACCCCTCAAGTTAAAAATATTTATTAAAGTTTCAAACAAAAAAATGAACAAATTTACAGAAAATATAAATTTTTGCAAAAAAATGTTTTATCATCAATTAAATACACTAAAATACATTAGTTCATTGACAAATTAATAGTGGAGAAATAAATCAATAATTTCATACCATAATCTCACATTCAAAAATAGGTTTGAATGTGAGAGGATATTCCACAGTTTTGCCTGGTCTGACATATAAAACCGAAGGTCCATAAAACCATTCTCCTTCTATAGTAACTTGATATCTCCGTTCCTTCTTTGTTTTATTTTCCTAAAGAATGAAAAAGGTACAAAACATCAGTGATGATGTTGATGAATTTAAATTAAATATTAATTCTTGATAATTTTAATACAATTATATATTTTAATTGTATTTTTTGAATAACCATTTGAAAGTCATATTTTTAAGAACAACTATCAAAAATGCGAACATAAGGCACAAGGAAGACTACATATTCTTTTTATACCAAGCAGGAGCATTGTTTAAAACATCTATTCAAGGATTGTTTAATATGTAGGGAAATGTCCCTTTGTTTGACATATAAATTACCGTTAAAAATGACAAAATGGCCTTGGAAGACACACTTTACTCCTAATTAAGGGAAATAATAGATGTTCTACCTGGTAAATTGCTCAGACAGCAAAGATTATATATCTCATAAGAACAGAGCTTTATGCTACAGGCTGGCTTTTTTTTTTTTTTTTGATACAGACTCTCACTCCGTCACCCAGGCTAGAGTGCCGTGGCATCAGCCTAGCTCACAGCAACCTCAAACTCCTGAACTCAAGCAATCCTACTGCCTCAGCCTCCCAAGTTATAGGCATGTGCCACCATGCCTGGCTAATTTTTTCTGTATATATTTTTAGTTGTCCAGCTAATATCTATTTTTTTTTTTTAGTAGAGAAGGGGTCTCACTCTTGCTCAGGCTGGTCTCGAACTCCTGAGCTCAAACTATTGGCCTGCATCGGCATCCCAGAGTGCTACGATTATAGGCATGAGCCACCGGGCCAGGCCCAGGCTGACTTTTTCCTTTGTCATGTTTTTGATACTTAAACAAATAAATAAAAAATAAACCAATAAAAGCAATTTATCATTCTAAAAATCCAAAGTTCCTTACAGTTACATTACCTTCTTCTATGCTATATTGTTTCTTTGACTAACAGATAGTCAAGCTACAGCCCATCATTGATCTCAGTAAAACCATCTTAATCAAGTGTTCGATCACAACAGAATTTGGAGTACAGTGATTTGAGAGTACATAACTCTGCTGGTTGAAACCAGGAGGCATAGCTTTACAGTAAGGAATTGAATGATAAGTTAAGGACATTGGAGTTAATTTTTTTAAGCAAAGAGATACAGCAGAAGTGATTAATCAGGTGAGTAACATGATAACATTTATATTCAGGAAGAAACTCTGGCATCAATGTGGAGAAATAACTGATGGCAGATAATACAATTAGAAATCTGTAATAGCTCATGATTAGAGGTTTGGAGGACTTTAATTGAGACAGTGGCAATGGGAATGAAGAAAAGTACCCCAAAAATGTTTATACATACTATTGGAATATTCTGGGTAAGCGGTTCACATGCTGGTGTTTCAAATTCAAATTTGGCCTCTGGCTTTTCTTCATTCACCACTCCTTCAACATAATAGGCACGCACGTCATACCTTGATGTCAACAAAATTTTACAAGGGTAGCATCCGGGACTGATAGGAACAAATCGTAAAGGAACCACAACAGATGCATCTGCAGCTATCAAAATAATTTAAAAATAGTTTAATCACTTTAAAACGGTGTAAATCCTAAAATTCATCTTGGTCAGCAATATTTAATACTGTATGAAATTATATTGTACAACCTAGAATAGATTAGGATTCCCTGAGGTAACACAACACCTCTAAATCTCCAGGGCTTATCATGCAAGTTTATTTACAAGTAAGAGTATATATCTCGCAGAGGTCAGAGGAAGGTCGGCTCCATAAAGTCACTCAGGACTCCATGCTGTGAAAGATTTCACAATCTTGCAACTGTACCACCTCGGTTGACAGGTCAGGGGAAGAGGAATCATTGGAAGGTTACTCAAGGGACTTTTCAGAGCTCAGCTCAAAATTAATACCCATTACATTTAATTGACCAGATTCTGCCACATGGCTCTCTCCAGCTAAAAGGGGGCTGGGAAATAAGGCAGATATGTGGAAGATTTGGTAAGCATTACTGTCTGCCACATTTCTGTGACTTAGGCATGCTCTGTCACATAGCAATCAAGATAATTTTCAACTTGGTCAGAAGACAGAATTAATTTTTTCACACTTCATAACCAAAGGAAGCAGAATGAGGCATGTGTAATTATCACTTCTCATAACACCTTGTTATAACATTTACCTTAAGTTAATATATTATTTCTTAGCGTGTGCAGGCTATCTATACTGGTCCTTTCCTTGCAAGCAACACCACTTTTTCTCTGAAGGTCACCATTTTCTTATTTTCCATAAAAAGAGAAAGTAGTTAAAAAAAAAACCCCAAAAACCTCAAAACCCGAAAGTAGGGTATAGTATAAGAACATAATACAAATTTCACTGTCAATTCCAAACTATTTAAGAAATCAACGAGAAACAAATGATAAAAAAAAAAAAAAGGTTGGAAGCCTAATTCTGTGCAGGGAAGTTCTCTGAAACCAAGAAAACAAATCAAGCATATCAACCAATGGACTGACAAATGTTATGGCATTGATTGGCTATAACTTGAATTCACTCACATTTAACACCTCAAATGTTAAAGATGGCAACTTCTTTTCAAATGCACTGAAGTCTATGACCAAGAACACCAGTCACTGTGACAAGTACATTAACTATTCTAAATCCTTTTTTTAAAAAAATTGAGGGTTTGTATGCATATGTTGTAAATTATATAGTATGTGATATTTTATATTATAAAACTACATCTTATATCAATTAAATATTAAGTAACATATTGCATGTCTATGCTGTTATTTGTCATGTTATATATCATTTATACTATTATGTTTATATGTTATATATTACAACACACTGACAATGGATCATATTTGAAATATATATCATATCTAACAAGTCCAAGAAAGACTCTCAGCTGGTCCGATGAGGAAACAGTTACTCTCAAATGCTGTCAGAATGTTATTTTTATTCCATCCTGTTCAAGTACAAATCTAATTTTATAATTAGATTTTTTTTTTGGCAAAAAAGATACTAGGCATATTTTATCATCTGTTGTTCCTTTCATTAAGAGAGGGGTATTTGGGCTGTGGCAATCTCAATAGAACAAATTAAGAGAGAATTAATTGATCAAACTTTCTTGCTTTAATAGCAGAAATATTATTTTTCTCTTGTATGAGCAGACTGAAATAAAAATATATAAAGTAGGTACCTTAAATTACAGTTAATTAATTTAAAGTTACTTAATTTAAATAAATTTAAATTAAACTGTTTAGAAGAAAATTTAAATAACTCAACAATACTTATTTTCATCAAGAATAAAGAAGCACTAACTAGTGCTAAACAATAATTGCAATGCACAAGTTCAATTATAAAACTTTTGTCACAAGCTTTATATTATATTATACAATATTTCCTTTTCCCTTATAATGTTCATTTCCTAACGATCACTGAGTCTGAAAGTTAAAGCCAAGGATATCCTTAAGTGTACATTTTCCAACTCATGAAATGTTCATGATCAAGGACCCTAAGGAATAAACAGTGTCTGCCCCTCCCCATTACAAGTCCAAGACAAAATCCATCATAACAGCAGAATATGTGGAAATGATGGCTTTTATTTTTGAAGATGTATTAATAAAACAACATGTTTCGGTTTCCTAAACACCTAACGTAAGTTTATTGATTCACATAAAAAACATAAATAGGAGTATTATCACATACTCTCTTTCACTTCCACAGACTCCCTATAGAGTCCAGGGATCCTCAAACTTTTTAAAAAGGGGGCCAGTTCACTGTCCCTCAGACCGTTGGAGAGTGAGCACTGTGGGCCCGGGACGAGTCGGCTGCTAAGCAGGACAGGCAGCGGCAGCAAAAACACCCGGCCAGCCGGATACATGTCCTCATACATGTCCTCGGCGGGCCGCATGTGGCCCGCGGGCCATAGTTTGAGGACGCCTGCTAGACAAACCTAGGCAGTTGAGAAGAATTCAAGGGCTTTATAGAATATAATTTGATTGAATAATTCGTTAGGTTTTTTTCTGCCTTAATATGCCGTAATTATATGAAAACACATCAATCATGTAGAAGAGATTAAGTCATATAGTAAACTGGTCACTATCTTCTATAGTTAATTTTTAAGTATATTATTAGCAAACAATAGTCGGAAGCTCTTAATTCAGAAAATGAGCTATCGAGAGTGAATAATTATATTTATCATCTATATAAATAATTTAAATACTCATTTATTATAAAAATATATGAATAATTATATTTTTAGAGAACTTTTTGGCCTATTTGTTAATTACACTTCCATCTATTACTGGAAAGTTTTAATGTAGGTTTTTTTCTATTGTACAAATCAAAAGACCAAATCATATGTTAATTGAAATTTTCTCCATTTTAGTTACTTTATTATGTTCTTACAGGCACATGAGCATCTTCCTCACAAATACTCTAGTAAAGTATGTGATAAAGTAAGTGACAGATTCATTGCATGCTCCTCCTCCTCATTACAGAGTCTCCTCACTTAATAACATAAACATGAAATGTGACCATATGCATCATATACAAAATAAAAGGGTTCAGCAATTACAAATTCTAGAGTGTGTTTGATTTACTTTTTAAAAATTTTTCATTAGTAATATAGTTTAATATGATCCACTCAGGAAAAGCCATTTTCTGAAATTGTTTAGTTGCTTAAATTGTCAAATTTATTATAAATATTCAACAAAATAACAATAATTTAAAATGATAAAGATCTACACTTATTATTGACAAATTTAATTTTTGAAATATAGTTAATATGGGTTTTATTGCTTAAAAAGAGGCTCAATTACTTTTGCTTTTCTATCACCAGGACGATCTAAAATAGTATAATATTTAAAAGTGAAAAGAAAGAAGAGAGAGAGAAGGGGAAAAAGGGAAGAAGGAAGGAGTATAAAAATAAAGAAGAGAGGGAAGTAGGAATCAAGGATAAAAGAAAAGTATTTGGGATACTAAGAGAATGGCATGTGACTCTTTTTACCTGACCAACCTCAAATGTCTGAGAGCACTGGACTTTCGTCCTTGTGAAGTTTGTAAGTTTGTAAGTGTCTGCAAGCAGGGAAGACTAGTAGGCAGTTCACTGTCTGATTTATTCTGATAGTAACTACATATCCTCTTGGGTACCCTAAAGCACAGGGGAAAAAAGGCTATAGGCAGATGCCAAAGTACTGTAATAGGTAAATGGCAAGGATTGCCAAGTATTACAAGCAAAGCCAAGCTATGCTCAATAGCTATAGAAAAGCCTATTCTTATTAATTTTGTTGTTCAAGGCTAATTTTTTGTCTGCTTTATCTGTCAATTATTGAGGGAGGTATAATAAAATCTGCCATTGTAATTCAGAATTTTTTCATTTCTCCTTCTTTATTCATTAGTGTGCAAATATTCTAAAATAAATAAAGGAATTAATAAAAAATAAATGAATCAATGAAAATGAAAAAGTTAACTAATTAATTTTTGCTTTATACATTTTGAGAATACATGGTTAGGTGGACATAAATTCATAATTTTTCTTTAAGTTGTATTTTCCCTTTTTATTAAGTAGTATATTTATTTGCCTTAAAGTCTACTTATTCTAATATAATATATCTATGCCGGCTATTTTTTGACTAGTAAATATAGGATTTTGGATATTTTACCAGGTAATTTTGTAAACAGCATAAAGCTACAGTTTGCTTTCCATTGTGAAAAGATCACTTTTTTAGAGTTAATCTGTTTATATTTATTATGATTAATGATATGTTTGTGTTTAACATCTCATTTTGTGCCTAACTTTACCACATCCTTTCTTTAGTTCTTCTTTGCTCTTGTATTCTATTGGATTCATGCAGTTTTTAAAATTTTCTTTTACACCTCTACTGGTTTAAAAATTATACATTCTGACAACCCAAAATAAGTCACTGAGGTAAAGATCTCAATCAACATAGGTTTATTAAGCCAAAGTTTGAGGACATGCCTGGGAAAAACACAACCCACAGAAGTATCTGACTGTTTTTCCAAAGCAGGATTTGGGAACTTAGGTTTTAAAGGGGACAGGCCATACAGAAAAAAAGGAGGAGGGAATAGTCAGTGAGACAAAAAGTTACATTCTTATGAAGCCCAGGAAACCTACATTTTACATAAGGTAAGGCAAATGTTAGAAGAGAAAAAGGGAGTGAAGGAAGCATCAGTTATGTAGATATCCATGGGTAGGTGGAAGAATGTTTGATCTTGTCTTTTGGCTGTTTTACACTTAAGAAGATAAATTTGTAATCAGTCTTATCAGTGTGTAATCAAATGGAATTTAGTTAGAAATCTCTGGAAGCCCAAATTCATTACACCAAAGGGAGAGCTAAGCCTGGCAACTGAGTCAGGCAGCACTGCCATCCTTTTCCCAAATGGATAGCTGTGACTTCACAACCTTGTGTCATAATGTTATACATAAGACAAATTGCCACAATGACAAAGGCCTTTTGCCACCCCAGATGGCCATCCTCACAGATTGCTTACAAGGAAATTCCTTGTTAGCTACTATACCTTTCAGGATGTATAACTCCCCCATAAAACAAGCACATGCCAATTGTAGCCTTAGAGTTGCAACCTAATTAAATTCTTAAGCCTGAGTTCTGTTGTCTCACACTGACAATGTGGACTACTAAACTTATCTCTACAGATGCAGAACAAAGATAAGAGGAGATCAGTCACTCCTGTGTCTACCTTGAGATGTCTACAATAATTGACTTTTTCCTCTACCCCCTCTTTTTTTTCAAAGGATCGCCTTATCCTATGTGAAATGTAGATTTACTGAGCATTAATTAGAGCCTCACAAGAATGTAACCATTTCTCTTACTGTCTATCCTCTCCTTTGTTTTTTCCTACATGCCTTCTCACCTTAAATACTGAGTTACCAAATAAATACCTCTTTGGAAAGCACAAGTCACAGATGATTCTGTAGTTTGTGCTTTTCTGGGCACACCCTCAAACTTTGTCTTAATAAACCTCAGCTGACTGTGACTCTTGTCTCAGTCACTTATTATTGGGGCTATAAATCTCTATGTTTTGTTGCCCCCAATTTTTCAACATGCATACTTCACATAAATATGTGTTAGGGCTCAGAAACAAGTACCCCAGTTTTCCAGTAGGTGTAGATAAGTTTCTGCGGAAAAAGAAGATCATAGGACTAACCTGTTTCCTCTTTATAACCCAAAATATGTTTTAATTGGATTTGAGCTTATGTAGGCTTTAACTATGTTTTTCAATCTGGCCATGTCAACTCAGTAATTAGTGGGATTCCTTATAGAATTCATGAAGACAGCTGGCTGTTATCTTTCTTTTCCATTGCTGTTGAATTTTTGAATTACTGTATGTCGTCATGGATCATTTAATGGAAAATTAGGAGAGGGCCCATTAAAGAGTTCTACTTTACCAGCATTTTAACTATTTTAAATAGTAAGTTGTCTTCTACATGTATACTTTTTTCTAAGAAGACAAAATTTCCCAAAGAAATTTTAACTGAATAAGATTTCACTTTCTAATTAACCCCTCCATCGGGAAGGAAGCAAGGGATTGCTGACAGCAAATTAACTTTGTGTTTTGCATTTTCATTTCTGAATATCATAAGCTTTCTCTAATTGTCTTGTATTAAAAATAAAATTTTTTGAACAGAGTTGATTTTGAAGTTCTTGCAGATTGATTTACTAAGTGTTCAAATTTATTTGAATGAGCTACTAGCAAGCCAATAAACAGCATGTTCTCTAGGACTTCAACTAGGGGAAAGGGCTTCTAAAATTTCTGATTAAATGCTTCTCTAAATATATCATTGCAGAGCATATGGTCATGCTTGAAGACCTAATGAAAAGAATAAGAAGGTTTTTTTAAAGTTCACTTTTCTCTTTTGTACGTGTATGTCCATAGATAAGCAATAAAAGGCAAAGTTAGTCATTTATCAAGCTAAAAATATCTTATAGTAAAATTATAAGGATAAAGAATATATGCAGCCTTGCATATTACAATTATTTTGAAATGGTTATATTATTTGACTTAAAAGATTTTGTTAATAACATGGGACACAAACATGTTTCATTGTTGCACGATGCAGAGTAGGAGAGAGCGTGGAGAGGGAAGAAAACTGAAATGTTAGCACAGGACATATATTGGCAACTGAACTATCTGCAGGCTCTGACTGTGAGAGGACAGGTATGGGAGGGCAGCCAGAGAAAGGCATAACAATCAAGTAACAATTATCACTGGGGTTTTCAAAGGTAGGAAGTGAGCAAGTGCCACAGAGCAAAAGGGAAATGAGTTAGGTTGATGTCAAAGACGCCAGTTCCACAGTTAAGAAAGACCCCAAATCCTAAGTAGAGGGGATAGATTCCTGTTTGAGGGGCCTAGGGATGTCCAGAACAAAGATAGGGAGAAGAGTGTAACAGTACCCAGGGAGGGAGTCTGATAAGAACAAACTAGGCTTTCAAGAAATAAAGTAGAAACCTATGCCTGGGTGCTAGGACACACAGGACAGAGGAAGATGCATCACAAGTTTGGGTCAGGGCTAACAGATCTAGCATCAGGTTGGTATAACATGGGAGATTGACGTTCAGCACATATGGGCCTCTAGACCCCACTCCTTGAGATGGGAATTGGCTCAGGGCTTGGGACGGATCATGTCAACAGGGATGTAGCGAAAAGGAAAAGTAATTGCACATTTTCTATATTCAATGCTAGACAGTGTAACTAGTAGACTTCTTGAAAATATTAACAATAAGATAACAGTTCTATATGGAATACATATTATGTGCTTCCTCAAATTCCTTTGGTGCCACCACCTCCGGCATTCTCAGCCACTTGTCCTACTTCTGGGTTCCTCTCCCTGGCGGTGACCTATATCTTGCATCAGAAGTAGTGGAGCCAACCCTTGGCTTTTGCTTTACGTTCAGGCAGACCAGCCCCATGTTCAGAGTTTCAGGCTCCTTTTGCCATCGTAGGGCACAGAACACTCCTTGGTGCCAGGGAATGCCACCTTAAATACTAGGGCCATTAGGTTCCCATAGAGTTTAGCAAAAAGGAACAAGGGACAAGAGGTAAACATGCAGATAAAATTCTTTTTCTTCCCTTTCTCACATTGATTATTCAGGGGCACTTTCTTTCCACCTAGATTTTTCTGGAGACACCTGCTAAGCAATCTGTTCCACATATAGTCATGTGCCTGATAACAACTTTTTGATCAACAACAGATTACATATACAATGGTGGTCCCATAAGATTATAATGGAGCTCAAAAATTCCTATTGTCCAGTGACATCATAACGTAGTAGAAAAGTGCATATTATGTGGTGATGCTAGTATAAACAAACCTACTGTGCTGGCAATTGTAAAAAAGTCTAGCACATACACTTATGTACAGTACATAATACTTGATAATGATAATAAATGGCCATGTTACTGGTTTACATATTTACCAGCTGTTCCCAACAATTTTGGCACCAGGAATCGGTTTCATGGAAGACAATTTTTCCATGGACTGGTAGCGGGGGTAGGCAGGGCTCAGGCAGTGATGTGAGTGATGGGGAGTGACTGAAAATTCAGATGAAGCTTTGCTCACTTGCCCACCACTCACCTCCTGCTGTGTGGTCCGGTGGCTAACAGGCTATGGACTGGCAAAGACACAGATCTAACATGTCAAAATAGTCACTAAAACTGATAGACCATTTTAACTTGAAAACCAGAGGCTGGGCCCCTCTTTGTTTAAACAATATTACTGAAGTCAAAATTGGGTTAAGTTCTCATATGACTAGCCATATTTCCCTATGCTAATAAATATTCGTTGAATGAAGTATATAATCATCCAGTATCTTTGTTCAAAGAGGCTGAAGATGTACATTCTAGAGTTAATTCTGCCACGAATTACTTGAGTCTAGCTAAATTGTTTAACCTCTGTTTCGAATTCCTCATTTATTAGTGTAGAGGTTGGGCTAGACCAGTAGGTTTCAAACTATATTTATCAGGACCTAAGCCTTCTGAGAATCTACTAATACTCCATGAACCACTACTAAGCATGCAATAGGGAGTGGAGGGCACAAGCAGATGGATTCCTAGACCATCCTCTGCAGTTATTAACAGATAAACTTTTTATATACCTAATATATATATCAGATGTTTCATAATCTTTTAACCAGCCATTCAAAACATCTGTTGCACACTGCTACACACACAAACACACACATACACACAATCACACACACAGGGCAAAGTGACTGTTGAAGGTTCATTAATGACTTCAAAAACTCTCTAATTTAAACTTTCTATGTTTATAACTTCATAAATAATGGCACATGAATGAGTACAAACTGAATTACAGCAGGTTAGGAAACTGTAAGACTCTCCAGTCAAACCATGGCATTCTGGCTTTAGCCAAATAATATAGGGGAAAAATTTTAATTGCACAAGCATTAATAATATTGTTACATCTTCTATGGTTATTTAAATCATTGTCATGATTTTAGCTTTTAGATCACTATGTTTAAAAGAAGTTACAGATGTTTTCTAAATCATTTTACAAAAATAACAAAAAATTCTATTCACTGTCTCTGAGAAAATGATACTGATTATAAATGATGTGGTAAAAAAATAGAAAAGAGTTCCATTTCTAATATTAAAGCATTACTCATAGGCCCACTCCCCAGAAAAATTAAGAAAATATATTAAAAAGCACATCTTAAATATATCTGGAAATTGCCCTAAGGGAATATAGTAAATGTTTCTTTTACTTGTTCAAGGAAATTTATTAAAACAGTAAAAACAGTATGTCTATGGTATTTGATCCATGATGTGCTCTCTACCTCCTGCTCCAAGATTAGAAAGGTGGAACCTCTATCCCATATGGGACCAAGTGAAAACAAATGGCCTTCTGTGTCCCCAGCTCCCAATTGGAGGACCACCTTCTCAGGAATGGAAGTATATCAGTATATTTCATCCTGTCCCCCTGCTACTTGCTGCTGAGGCTAAATTACAGGTAAGTGAAGTGAAATTTTCTTCTTCTGTCCAGCCCTCACTCATGGAATGGGTACTGAGAATCCTGAGGCCCCAACCTTTGTTGCCCTAGCTTGAAAGATGGCCGCAGGAAAGATAAGCCAAGAAGATCTTTTCCCAGTTAAATTAGTGCTCCGTTCTAAAGTGAGAATATCACTTAGAGAGAACTAACCATTTTCTCTACACCCAGTTTCAAAGACTGGCTCACAGATTTTGCCTAAGGAAGAGAAAAAGGCCATAAATCAGATAGTTCCACATATCTCCCCCCCCAAAAAATGACTTTATTAGCAACTTAGTGTTGAGAAGTTTAAGCCAAAGAATGCTTCATAAGACATGGAAGATTGTAGTTAAAGACAATTACGAGATAGAGGCTAAATTCTAGGCCATTTAGTTTGTTAGAGAGAAGCAGGAAAAGAGACATCAGGAAGAAGCACTCCTGGGGACAGAACTAGTACCAAACACTGACTTGGGGAACTGTCCCCTCAAAAGAGACAATTTTTAATTAAATCAGTTTATGGACATTGAGTCATTGTAGAAAACAATAGAGCAAAAAACTTGAATTTAGTTGAGCTTAACAGTTGTGCATGGTCAGGAAAACAGACCATGGAAAACAATAGGGGAAAAACCACTTTTATCCCAGAGTAACTGTGGTTATATGTAACGCTATGCCTGCTGCGGAGAAATATCAGAGGCATCACACTATAGAGGGAAATGGACTTTACTAGAATAATCCATCCAGACACTAAACAAACAAAATAATAACAATCACAAGCCCTGGAGTGGTGGATTAGTACCGAGAGTTGCTGCAATATAGTATCAAAAATATCAGTTACAATAAAAGAAAATATGTAAAAAATATCCAAGAAATTATAAACCACAGACAAGAAAAAAATCAGGCAATGGAAACATCCTGGGAAAGTGGCCAGATTTTGTATCCGATATAAAAAGACTTCAAAGTATCCATTATAAATACATACAAAGATCTAAGGAAAGCTATGACTAAAGAAGTAAAGTATGATGGCAATGCTACATAAAATAGTAAATATCAATAATCATAAAACAAAACAAAATGAAAAATACAACAACTAAAATGAATAATTCACTAGAGGGGCACATGATAGATTTGAACTGGCAGAAGAATTAGAGAATGTAAAGATAGATCACATCTATACAATCTGAAAGACGGAGAGAAAGATAAAATGAAAATAATAAAGAAATCCTTAGAAAAAACTGGCATATCATTAAGCATGCCAACATATATATAATGGGAGTACCAGAAAGAAAAGAGAGAGAAAAAAGGACCAGAAAAAAATATTCAAAGAAATAATGCCAGAAAACTTCTCAAATTTATTGAAAAACTCTATTGCACACACAGGAAGCATAACAAACTCCAAATAGGGTAAATCCTCAAACACATTATACTAAATGCTATGTATCCTTAGTTATATGTTTTCTCAAAGTAAAATGCTTTAAAATTTCAATTATCCTATACAGTCAACTGTATAAATTTTTAGTTTTATTTGTAAATACATTCCAAAAAAATGTCTATCAATAGCAATTATCACATTGTATCATAAGAGCTACTTATCTGTGGGTCCCTCCAAAGAGAAAAATATGGCAATTGTCATCATTTTACTAAAAGGGAATTGATGCTCAGTAGTATCAATGAATGGATATCTAAATGAATAAATAGCTTGCATTGATTAACACTAGCTGTGTTTTAAAATAGACACAGTTATACCCAGTTATCTCAAAAGGGATTAAAAAATTATCAAAATAAGTTATTCATTTAAAATGTCAATAAGTACATTGAAAATTTGGACTTAGTAAAGATAAAAAAGACAAGGTAATAACTTATAATGAAGAGTCTCAAACTGACTGCTATTCAGTCAAATATGCCATCATAGTTGTCTGGCTGTCTCAGGATTTTATTTTTATTTTTATATTATGGAATGCAAATGTTTCGACAAGACATCTCATCATCCCTGTTGCCTTAAACCAGATCTAACTCTTAAATCCTTGTTACCTGCAATGGCCACTTAGCATTTTAGTCTGGGATCTCAGCTCTCCTCAAAAGGTAAAGTGAACAAATCACCCTGTACTTTATAGTTTGTAACCACCTTTTTGGGGATAGAAATTTATTAAAGTTAACACAAATCTATGAGACTAACAAATGAAAATTTAACCAAACCAAATTTAGAAAAGTATAACTTAGACTCCATGATACTAGAGTTATGGGATATCCTAGGAATAGCCCTAGTGAAGAAATTATATTCCTATTATTATCAACAGCTTGAAAGAAACTGAAATAAAAAAGAAAGATAATTTTGAATAGTTAAAAACATGCAGCCACATTGTTACATCTTACCACCTGTAGTTAATGTTAGTGTATAAATATTTATATTAAACCTGGATTACACTTTCTTGATCACAGCAACAGAATAAAGGGACACGAGGAGTACCAAACTTAAGTACACTCCTCAACTAATAACAGCCCTGGTCCAGATCAAAGATAAATTATTCATAAATGAGACATCATTCTCCTCTGTTATGCTCTTGCCATCAACATCCTTCCTGTCCTTTAGAGCCTGTGTTAGACTCAACTCCAGCACAATTTCTGTGACCAAGTTCACTCTCAAAGCAAGAGTTCACCTTCCTTGAAGTGTATTTATTGTCCTTATCAGATTACTATTCTTTAAGAAAGACAGGTCTGCAAAATTCAGTATCAGTAATTTAGCATTCAAATTCAGTACAAAATTTAGTGTGATGCAGTGTGTTGATATTTATAATCCAAAATATCATTCAATAATTGGTATTCATGTAGCTGAAACTCTCGATAATTATATTATGAACACCTTGTGAGTAAAAGAGTAATCCCTTCTTGCTTCTAACTATGAACTAACTTTACAGTTCCTGGAACACTTCTATATATTTCAATCCCCACATTATTGATTACCTGGTTTTTCTGCAGGTTTAATTCCTTTAAATTGAGTCAATTTATCTTCAGCTTCTGGAATCTGAGGGATGTAGATTGTCTTGGGGATATAAAAATGTTCTGGAAGGCTCACTTGTGTTGTGTATAAAATAGACTTAGCCTTCTTCAACTCTGAGGTATGAAAGAGCATACCAGACTGCAAACAAACAGTAAAATTGGAATGGTAATTCTCTTAATTTTTAGCTCCAAAACACAAAACACAGCATTATATATTTAGACTACACATTTGGGGGAAAAAAATCCACCAACAGACTGAATTTGTTCATTTTGTTGTTTTTACTTAATTTTTATTTAATTGGTGGAAGACAGTACAAACACATTTCACAGAACCAGTGGAGTCCTCCTTTAATGAAAGATGGCCAATGTCTCCTGCTCTAATGCTTGCAGTGTTGAGGAATTAATTGCCTCTAGGAGGAAAACATTCCACTAGTGACCAGCATAGAGAAAGCACTTCCCTCCTTGAGTTAAAACTTGCACTCCTTCATATCTACCCATCAGATATATCAAATATATATACAGAGCGAGTTCCTTTCTTTTACTAATGACAATTTTGTGGATTTATAAAAACAACTAGGCCCCAGCCCTCCATGGATGTCCAAAAACTCTTCTTATCAAGGTTTGATATTTTTACATTTTTTAACCATTACTCACATAATGTGAGTTACAACAATTCGCATCCATGCATATGGTCCTTTAGACACAATCTAGTTTAACACTGTCTTCCCTAAAACACTGAAGATAAACCCAGATCTTTAAGTATAAGTGAAGCAGGTTAAAAGTGGTATTTTTATAGGCACATTTTCAATTCAATTAAACAATGATAGGGCACAAATCATGCATAAGATGTCAAGGGATAGACAAATACACATAAGAAAAATGCTTTAGATTTTTAGGAATTCACAATCTTACAGGAGAAAAAGATAAACATAAAAGTAAATCTAATACAAAACATAATTCATTAAATGCAATAATAAACACAAAACGTACACTGCATTCCAAAGAGAAATCTAAAGGAAGAGTTAGAAAAACAGAAACTACATATGTATATACAAAATGGAAAAAAATAGAATAATACAAATGAACAAAATCTACCTCCCTCAACCATTTTTTATTTTAATAAAATGTCTTGTCAAAAGATAGTAATGAAATAACTAATTTAAAAGGAAAGAGGGGGTGAGAGAGAGAGGTAGAGAGAAGGAGACAGAGAGAGAAAGCATACACTATGACAGGGTTAAAGTTTGAAATGGCCACTCATTGAAATTTTTTACTGTAATAGTGTCCTGAAAGTTGAACATAAACCTTCCCAAATGCATTGTTCTGTAGCAGAAATTAAGCAGTTTGGTTTGAGTGGAAGAAACTGTCAGCTTCTTAGAAGCACAGTGTAAGTAAGTTAGTCAAGAAGGCATCAAAGACTCAGGCTTTAACATTTTTGAGCCAATCAGAACTTAAAAATTCAATTCATCTTTAAAATACCATCATTAAATTGTTAGAAATTTGTGGTTAGGCAGGATTGATTCTAGTGTTCTGACAAATAAAAAAAGAAATCATTCCTACAATGCCAAGCATTTTGTTGAAATATATATAAATGAAAGTAAATCTTAAGCAAGGATAAAAAACATATATAAAAATGTATGTAAGTTGGTGAAGCAGAACATCACTGATAGCATTTAGCAAAAACCTAAAAAAATTGAGGGAGGCAGCCCTTTCTAGGAAAAGTGACAGAGGATGTTCAAAGGCCACCAGCAAGGGGGCTTGTACTGAGGGGTGGCCTGAGTGAATGGACTCCTGTGGAGAAGCAGGGATCAGGGAGGAGTTGAGACTGACCTAGAGGGTCATGTAGACCATCCAAAGGATGGGCTGTGGGCTTCCATCTGACATCAGCTGGAAAGGAAGTAGAGGAGTCTGCACAGAGGAACTACATGAGCAGGCTTGCATTTACGAGAAACACTTTGGTTGTTCTGTGAGAACAGCTTGCACCTTATCTCAATCATAAAAATAGATTGTACCTTATTTTAAGCTGTAATAAAAGAGTCTATGGTAATATTAATAGTAGTAGTAGTCATAATAATAATAATAACCACAATATCATGCATAAAGAAAGCACTTATCAACTACCAGGTAATATGCTAAGCATTTTACAAAATCATCTCAATTTTCACAAATTACCAGTATGGCCATATTAAAAATATAAAAATTGAGGCTTGAGGAGGAAGTGACTAGCCCACAATCATGTGGCTGGACAGTTCAGAATTAGGATTCTCAGTAGTAAGACACCAGAGATGATCCTCCCTGGGTACACAGCAGAATATCCTAGGCAACGTTTAGAACATTTTTCCACCTACCCCCTTTCCACAGATTCATACTTAATAGTTGTGAAGTGGGCCTGGGTATTGGCACTATTTTAAGTTCTCCAGGGTATTATAATGTGCAACCAGAATTGACAACTACCACGAATTAATGACTACACTGTAATGCCTTAAATTACATAGTAGAATGCTTTGTTTCAGATTTATTATTTAATGAGATTAAAAAAAAGAAAAAAATCAACTGAGCTGTTTTTCTGGAGAAAAACAACATTCAACATTTTTCTATGTAAAATTTTACAATTAAGTAGTAACTGTTCTACATATTTTTAAGATAGAGTAATTTTAGTGTAACATCTGTTCTCCATTCTCACCTCCATCTTGCTCAGCCCCAGGAGTGCAATGGCCACGCGGACACTACTGCTCTCCAGAGTACCTGTGATCAACCTTCGTTCATACTCAATATTTGACATCTGTTGCTGTGCTGCAAAAATGAAAGCCTTTTCCTTGGCTTCATTCATCAGTGGCAATTTAAGTTCCACATCCAGGATTTCACGGAGTCCACATTTCAAATATAGAACTGGATCTTCCTTATTAAACCCTAGGGGAAATAAAAAATATTCATGAATGCAATGAACATTTATGCCCTTGACATTGTTATCTAGGATGGAGTTGGGAGGTTTGGAATATAAAACTGCAGTTATGGCCTTCATTAAGCAGAGTAAAAATAAACGGGTAGCGCATTTCTGTTAGTTCTACTTCAGTGATTCAAGAGTAAGTTTTCAGGAATTAAAGATATTTAACTGGTATTCTCTAAGAGAATACTCTCTAAGAAGAGTTCTAGTCAAATGGTTCTTTTATAGAAACATCATCACCATACTCAAAATTTCAGTGACCACTGTGCTCCTATCAGTGATAATAAGGTAGAGTAATAAATGCAAAAAAAAAAAAAGAAAAGAAAAAA
>VBSM01001483.1:12889940-12904481 GCA_008086735.1 Cheirogaleus medius
TTTTTTTTTTTCAGGCCATTCCCTCTGTAACATAGGTTGTTGGCACATGTTAACCGCTTGCTTCCTGCTCAGCACCCCTTGTACTCACAGCAAATACTAACTCCAGATTCATTATTTCTTTGTCAAATAGAAGGAGATAACTCCAGGGTCACAAGGAGAATTGATGAGTCTGTTTTGCAGAAGGAATGAATACCCCTGCAAAAGTTGTGACTATCTGCTGATGCCCATATTTCTGATTACCCGAGGTGTTATCTGAGACGGAAAGTGAAACAGACTTCCCACTAGTTTACTCCCTACCTCGGATAAAAGCTCACTGCCTTATTTTTCAGGCAAGACAGAACTCAGAAATTTTCTCTCCTGTCTTATCACTGTGGCCAAATTGAATAAATCTTTCTTTATCCCAAGCACTAGTGTCACACAGTGTTTGGCTTTAGCTGTGCATCAAGTACACAAGTCTGAATTTGGGGTTCTACAACATAATGTGGCATAAAATTTAATTAAGATCCATAATTATCTACAGTTCAAGCTGAAGAAAGGAATTTGGAAAACTTTGAATGTTTTAAATTGTTTAGTATTTACATCCATACATTCCTGGTAACAAATAGTGCATTAAATATAATTTTCATAGAGTACTTTTACAGCAGCCATGTACTTTGCAAAGAAAAATCTAAGCTAGCCATTTGAAATGTGATGTGTGTGTGTGTGTGTGTTTGTTTTAGTACAAACACAACTGAGTGATCAATATTAAACATGTAAAATTTTCAGTAATTCAAGTAGAGGACAAATGTATCAGTTCAACAAAGTAGAGACAAGAGAAAACAAATACTAACTTTTTTACTTTTAGTTTTTTCTATCCTTATGTTTATCTAAAAATAGTTGTTTTACCCAAAATATAGTATTCATAAGCAATTAGACTCAGTGAATATAGAGTTTTCCTAATTACCTGTTTGTTTTAATGTATGTCTGAATGAAACCTGAACTAGAGCTTGTCTACTGCATGAAAATGAATAACCACCCATGTGAGTCAATTCAAAAGGAGCAAACTGTTATTTGCCAAAATATTTTCCTCCAATATAAATTATGCACAGCTTCTCAGCCACTAATTAGCCAATTAAAATATTATTAATTAGGACTCTTTTCAATTCCATTTAATTCTACATCTCACACGCAGTATATTACCATCTCTCAAAAATTTATTTTGCCTAACTTGCTCATTTTCAATGTTGTTTTTTATTAAAAAATCACATAATATAATTAAAAATAGTGTCTTTCTTCTCTGTGTCAGAATATTATTCGGAAGAGCCATGATCTGTAGTGTAGTCTAATTATTTCACTTCACTTTTCTTGGAACAAAATTAGACCAGGAAAGGAACACAAATGAAATAAAGAACTGTTTTAAAGTAGAGAAGCCCCTTATATTCCAAATCTAGATGCTGTGACAAGGGAAATGAAATTATCTGACACACAGCGGACACTTGTCATTGTGAGCTATTCTAATATTCACCTATGCAAGTTCCTTCCTGCTCTTAATTTCATATATTGCAGTTGGCATGCTTACTTGAAATTACATTTTCCAGAAAGATGCTAAAGCCCATTGTCAATTCTAAGAAGCCCTTACAGAAGACATTTTATTCCTCTTGTGAATCTAGTTAAAGGTGCTCCTTAAATAGCATGGTTACATGCAAATTTACAAGATGACCAGCTGTTAATTACCTAGAAACGAGGAACACTAAACTGGCAGGAAAGTTCTAATCTCAGCTCTGCCACTAATTAGCTGGATAACCTTAGACAAATCATAGACACCCTCCAGATACAAATAACTTCAATCTTAAAAAAAAAGAAAAAAATAGTAAAAAGAAAGCATTGACCTAGATGGAAAATCTCCATGTTTTTTCATAGATATTAAATACTATTTATTCTCTTTTCCTGGGTCTAGATGTTTTTTAATTTATTTGTTTGAACTAGTTGAACAATTTTATATTATTAATATTTTGATGGTTAAACAGACACATGGGAGTTATGCTAAAATTCTAACATGTTAAATTTCATACACTAAACAGAGATCATTAACCATTGCAGGTGAAATTTGACTTCCGTAATTATAGCATGAACCAAAACAGTAGGAATAATCACTGTTTTTTTAAAAAAATATTTTTATAGGCCAGGCACAGTGGCTCACCCCTGAGGCCAAGGCAGGAGGATCGCTCAAGGTCAGGAGTTCGAAACCAGCCTGAGCAAGAGCGAGACCCCGTCTCTACTATAAATAGAAAGAAATTAATTGGCCAACTAAAATTATATATAGAAAAAATTAGCCGGGCATGGTGGCGCATGCCGGTAGTCCCAGCTACTTGGGAGGCTGAGGCAGAAGGACTGCTTGAGCCCAGGAGTTTGAGGTTGCTGTGAGCTAGGCTGACGCCACGGCACCGGGCAACAGAGTGAGACTTTGTCTCAAAAATTTAAAATATATATATATATTTTTATAAAATAATTTATAATAATTCAGAAAGATGAGCTAGGAGACTCAATGAAGGTAGAAGAGGACTCATAAAAAGATTCGTATACCTGCACTGAAATGTTCAACTTTTTTCAACAAAATTTTAATATGATCTTAATTGCATGCCTGGAAGATTGTTCCATGGACATTTTGAAAAGGCAAAATATATTTAAATAACATAAATATGAATTGATTATTCAATAAAAATGCATGGTGTGTTGTAGGACATCATCTCATCAATACTAGGAAGTTATCCCTAGACTTTAGAAATCGTTATGGCAATGAAATCAACAATCTCTCTTTCCTTTTATCACCACATTTTCCAGAACAGTTTCTATTCAAAAATTTGCCAACAGTTTGCTCTGCAAGTGAATGAAAACTTGCTCCTTTTCAAGTGTGAACATCACCCAAACTGTCATTAAGCTTGATCTTCATAGCAATATAAACTGTGGTCTTCAGCATCCCTCGCCAGAATTACAGAGGGAATAGCAGAAGGCAGTGGTGTGTGAAACAGTTTAATAGATAACAAGAGTCTCCTAGCCAGTCTCAAGGCCTCCAGTTTCTTTCTCCAACCTGTAATCTACTCTCTTGTTTTGGCACCAGAGATGCTTTCTAAAACAAAGATAAAATCAGATCCTGCCTATGCTTCCACTGGGGTCCTGCTTTTAATAATAATTGTAATTATAAAATTCATTGTCCTACTCGATGTATCCACCCAACCCATTTTCTATCACTTGCAACAAACCATTCTCAGAATCAGCCATCCAAGTATCCATGAAATGTCATGCTTAGCTGTTTTCCTCATATTCTTAGAATCTTTTCCCAGGCACATCTCTTCTCCTGCCCAACTTCTTTGCTTTATTAGCAAACTTCTACTCATCCTTCTTGACCAAACTTCTCTACTAATCAGTTATCACTGTCTCTACTATCACACAGAAATGAATTCTCCCTTTTATGTTAAAAATTGTCATAATCTGTATGACTGCTTTTGAAGAAATTAGTGAACTTGTTCCAGGACACCACATATACTAGCAAAGATTATGTTTTGCAAAGGGGCATCTTATGGAGGGCAAGGTTATCCCAGAACAAGGCTGCATTCACTGAGTAAGGATGCATTTTTCTAATTAATATGAATGTGCCATATGTTCAGCAAGCTTTTCTCATCTAGCTGGAGGGGGCATCTATACTTCAAATTCACACAAGTTTCTGTGTAAACGGGGCCAGCTCCATGGAAGTTTGCCTTCTTCGCTGGAATATGATTCCATTAAGTGCAAGGATCATTCTCTTTCTGTGTGTTTGCGCACCCTGCCAAGAAAATTGGCTTTATAGTGTTGGTGAATTAAACTGTGTTAAGAGTAGTGAACAGAATATTATTATAAAATGAAATTATTGAAATCCAGCTTGAAGGTGGACAACTTTAAAATTTGCTATAGTCATTCCCCATAATCTATACCTTCCTTCAAGAATGAGATGGTCCACAAAAATAATATTTAGGAAAATAGGAATGACTGTTCCCCTATCCACTATATTTCATTTGAGGTAGTATCCCCTGGAGCTAAAATGTTGGTAAACCAGACATGTGGAATCTTTACAGACTAACTGTACCATTGATAAGGAACCCAGAAGGGACTCCCAAGAAAAAATAACTACCAATCAGGTATGAATTTCTCATTTTCAGATTTTCTTCTCATGTTTTCCTTGAAAAAGACTGTGATGCTTATTGTAGCATGAGACTTTTCCAGTTAATAAGTGAAAGGAGAGTGGCTGAAGTGGGAAAAGGCCTTTCAGTGTGGAGGGGGGGGCTGACTTTGTGACTATTTGTCATATTGACAGAGACTTCGAGGTTCATGTAACCTGCCTCCATATTGCTAGCGGCCATTATGAGGTAAATAAATGTTTCAAAGTATTTATAGGCCAGATGGGATTTCATTTTCTCTCTATTTTCCCCAGGAACTCAGGGGTGTGGCCTGTAGGGAGGAGTATAGTTATCCCCTCCCCCAAAAAAGCAGTTGTGACAAATTGAATTAAAAAAAGTCAAAGAGCAAATAAAATGTGCCTTGACATTAAAAATCATGGAAAATAAAAAGAAACTATCCTCAAATAATACTTAGTCCCTCAAGCTATAAAGTTATCTTTCATAAAACTCAAGTTAGTTTGCCTAAATATAAAATTACATAAATATTTTAGCACAATACAATTTAATGCTTTACCTTCACATTCAATAAACAAGCAAAAATCAGTATTGTTAAATTCTGCACATTATTTATAATAAAGTTACACCTTTGCTGTAGAATATTTAAAATGTACATAACAGAGACTGCCAGCTTAATCTCTGTATTAATAGACACAAGAGACTGAGAGAGAATAAAATGATCCATAGTGAAAAGAGTCACATAAGTGGCCCCACTTATTTATGCAAATATTTGGGAGATGGCCAGAATGGCATTCAATATATTTAACAACCACTATGGAGTAGCCTTAGGTTAAGTTGTTCTAGACCAGGGGTCCCCAATAGTGAGTTGTATAATTATTTCATTATATATTACAATGTAAGTAATGATAATAGAAATAAAGTACACAATAAATATAGTGAGCTTGAGTCATCCTGAAACCATCCACTCTCCTCCAACTCCGATCCATGGAAAAATTATCTCCCATGAAAATGATCCCTGGTGCCAAAAGGGTTGGGGACCACTGGTTCTAGACTATAAACCAGCAAGTCCTTGCAGGGTCCTCTTTGTGGGAGTGGGCACCTTCAGCTTGACTTGGCAAGGCTGAATCTCACTTTGTTATGTGGAGCTCTGGTGTGGGGCTGGACCAGTTTTCTTAAGCAACACAGAGATGTTGACTTCCATTCCTGCTTCCTCAACTCAGCAATACCGAGACTTTGGTCTCAATTTGTTGTGACTCAGGTATGTATACAGATGAGGACAACACAGACCTGGAAGATAAATCTACCAGAGGGAAAGGAGGCTCTGGGTTGAGTCAATAAAAAAGCTCAAGGGTTGGTGGACAAGGGCTGGTCATGCCCCAGCAAGCGACTGCAACTGGAACCCACTCTTAACTCAGCCCCCAGGTCAAGGATCCCTGCTTGATGCCCCTGCTTCCTGCACATAGATAAGCTCAGCAATGCCGGGTGATTACACAGAGCAAATGTTTATGTGCTGTGCACCACAGTGAAGACAGAGCCCCAGGGTTGGATCAATGCATTGTTATGTGCTTTCCAGTGTTTCTGTGCTTTGTAAAGGGATCTGTCAACTCTTCCTCCCAAAAGGTCCAATTCCTCAGGGATTGGGCCCTGATTCTGCTTGGGGATCCTCCATTCAATCTGCCCCATTCCATATGATAGCAGAAATTTCTTTAAATTTCTGGCATTTGATAGCATCAGTTTTGGGGGCTTTCATAGGTTTTCCCCTAAGCTAAGAATTTCTATGAATATTGTTGGAAGACTTGTAAAACTGTTTCTTACTTATAAAACAGTTGTTACATAAATCTTTTCATTTTGTATTTGAAAGTTCAAATCAAACAGCCACAATGAAAGAAATGGTCTTTCTTTTGATAGCACTGTTAGTAGAAAAGTTTTTATTTTATACTTGGAAAGCTATCAAATAGAGGCCTAATTACTTTACAGTTTTAAACAGGTGGTTCTTAATGGCAAAGCAGTTATCCTACATTTAATAAGAACAGGAGCTAACTAGGTGGGCTTGGATGTTTGATCATCTATTTAAGCGTGTAATTGTATTTTTCAATTTAATCAGTAATATAATTGAATGTGTAAATTAATAGATGTGTTTCCCCACATAAGTAATTGTAATCTAATGCAGTCCTTTAGGTTCAGGGCATTATTTCTCAATTGACAGCGATGTATTTAAAGATTGTTGCTTTTTCCTAATGTTTTCTCTGACAAGGAAAAAATATGTGTAATCAAAAGTAATGTGGTAATAAATTGAGATGTCAAGTTAAGTATAATTATATTTTGATTAATTATATTAAATTTATTTAAGCAAACATTAATATTCCAATAGACTAATTCAAACAATAAAATCAATCTTGTTACTGTGCTATTGAGAATTAACTCTAGTATTTTCTAAGGTTATATTATAAATTAATATAAAAAAGGGATTGTGAAGCATTTGATCAAACTACTGGTCAGGCCACATGAGGCGGCTCACGCCTGTAATCCTAGCATTTGCGGGGCCAAGGCAGGAGGGACCACTTGAAGCCAGGAGTTCAAGACCAGCCTGAGCAAGAGTGAGACCCTGTCTCTACAAAAATTAAGAAAATTAGCTGGGCATGGTGGTGCACACCTGTAGTCCCAGCTACTTGGGAGGCTGAGGCAGGAGGATCGCTGGAGCCCAGGAGTTTGAGGTTGCAGTGAGCTATGATGATGCCATTTCACTCTAGCCCATGAGACAGAGCAAGACCGTCTCTCGAAAAACAAAAACAAAAAAACAAACTACTGGTCACATTATAGTTACTATTTTTCACAAATTTTATGTAGAAAGGAATTTAGTTAAATCCTGAACTCCTTTAAAGGAGATAAAAAGATTTAGCATTACTATCACAAGGCTTTTATTTCCTCCTAAGTGATAATTATAAGTATAAAATTAAACTATATTTTACATATGTAATAGTCTATACTATTTTTAACACATATATGATTCTATAGACACCAGGTAAAGGCAATATCTCTTTCTAATTACTGCTAATTCATTGCATATTTACTCAATTTAGTGTACACATAACTGATACATTCAGGGCTATATCCTGGGAATTGTAAATTCCCTCCTCATGGCACTGTCTTTCTGGAAGGGGTAAAGCTATAAAACCTTCTCTCTGTAGTCAGTCTCTCTCTCTCTTTCTCTTTCTTATTTGTCTCCCTCTCTGCTCCTCATGTCTCTTTTTTGCTGGTTTTGAACATGCAAGCTGCATGGACCCCATAGCCACAAGGATATAAATTCTTCCAATGACAACTTGAAGGAGTTTGGAAGCACATATATTCTTTCTCAGTTGAGCCTTTGAGGAGAACCCAGTTCTGGCTGATTCCTTAAATGAATACTTTATAGACCCTAAGAAGAGAACTATCTAGATCATGCCTAGACCTCTAACACACAAAAATTATTATATGAGATGATAAACATGTGTTATTTTAAGCCATTCTAATATGGTTTGGATGTTTGTCCCCTCCGAATCTCATGTTGAAATTTCATCCCCATTGTTGAATATGGTCCTGCTGGGAGGTGTCTGGGTCATGGGGGCAGATCTCTCATGAATGTCATGGTGCCCTCCTCATGATAATGAGTCAGATTATTAGTTCACAAGAGCTGGTTGTTTAAGAGTCTGGCACCACCTCCTCTCTCTTTTGCTCCCTCTCTCGCCATGTGACATGCCTGTTCCTCCTTCACCTTCCACTTTGATTGGAAGCTCCTTGAAGCCCTCACCATAAGCAGATGCTGGTGCCATGGTTCTTGTACAGTCTGCAGAACCGTTAGCCAAATAAACTTTTCTTTATAAATTACCCAGCCTCAGGCATTTCTTTATAGCAGTGCAAGATGGACTAATACATACTCAGTGTGTGGTAATTTGTTGCACAGCTATAGACAACAAACACAAATAGAGCCAGAGCAAGGTTAAATTTGTCTACACTCTGCTCCTATGGGACTTCCCTACTCAGCCATTATAAAATTTACCAACAACTTGTGTAACTCTGGATATTCAAGAGAATAAGATCTTTGCTTAGCAACTTGATGGCTGAAATTATCTATATTTCTATTGGCTCTAGCTGCCTTCAAGTCACCTGGAATTCATTACTCCATTGAAGTGGCAGCCCATGATGAACAAACAGACCATAATTCTGTTCTTACCTTTTTGTTGCTCAAGATGATGGCACAGTAGCGCACGTGGATGTTAAAGGGAAGAAAGAATAGCTCCAGGCTTGAAGTTTCTTTCCCTCTCAGGTAAATAGTAGATACCGAACAGAAGAACTCTCTGATGAAATCGGACTTAATTGCTAGCAAAACATGACACAGAGCTTGTTGACATATAATTTTATAAGTGCTATTCAAATAAAGCAGTTGTCTCAATTACTGATTAAAGTTTTTAGATCAATATAAAATGTTCAAATCATTAGCATTCAAGATTAGAAGACGATATATACGTTTGTTAATGAGAGTACAGTGATCTCAGCTCAAGCTTGATATAACAAAATGCATCATTAAAGATTTCTTTTTTTTTAATTTCAGCATATTATGGGGGTACAAATGTTAAGGTTGCATATATTGCCCTTGCCCCCCTCCCCCCTCAAGTCTGAGCTTCAAGCATGACCATCCCCTAGACGGTGCATGTCTCACTCATTAATAAATAATTTCGTTACAAATGGAATTTCACTACTGTTTAAA
Source organism: Cheirogaleus medius (assembly GCA_008086735.1). Lineage (NCBI taxonomy): Eukaryota > Metazoa > Chordata > Mammalia > Primates > Cheirogaleidae > Cheirogaleus > Cheirogaleus medius. The sequence goes on from VBSM01001483.1 coordinate 12,898,833, forward strand.
ATTAACATTGATATATGCAGCAAAGTGATCTTCCAAAAATCTTCAAATTGTTGTGGACTATGTAATGTTTCACAAGGTATAATGAATAATTTCAACTGGAAATAAAGGACTGATTATCTATATACGTAAATATATAAATATATAGATATTTTGTAGTTTAAAAAAACATGCCCACAAATTCTTTGATAATGCCTTAAATGTGATAACATGGTGCTTGTTAGATCCTAACAAACAGTATGCTAGAATGCAGCAGAAGTGAAACAGTGTGGTTTCTGACACTAGATCAGAAACTGTAATGTAACATCTGCCAGTTAGCTCTCTTTCTTGACTCACTCTTCGTTAAAATTTACTGCAACCCCAGAAGCCTGAGCCACACAGAGTGGCCATGGGTAAGTGTCTAGGCCAACAGCCCGAGCTGAAGTCCCAGGCAAAAGGCAGCACTAACCATCAGACATGTGAGTGAGGAAGCCTCAAGATTGACTCAAACCCCAGCTTCCATCTAACCCTTGAGCTAGAGTCACCCAGCTGAGCCCAGTCACCCCAGAAGTGTGAGAGATAATTATCATTATTGATTTTTGTTGTTTTATGCCAGTATATTTGGAGTGGTTTGTTCTGTAGCTATGTGTAAGCAGAACATTCTTATATCCATTTTCCTACCCATCATTCTACTCATCTTTCTTGACCCGTAGGTATTTCATACAACAAAGTAAATCTGTAATCTCCTTATAATTCTAAATTTGGTGATATATGTCCCCTAAATATGTTTACACAGTTTAGAATAAGCCCAAAGAGACATAAAGGCCATATATCTAAATAAATGCTTCATACTTTGGAGAGAACTAGACTCAGAAGTGACATGAGAGGTGCAGGAAGAGTCCTCTAAAGGGTTATCAACAGAAAAGGTAGAGGACCCACAATTTAGCCTCTCATCCAGCCAATAATCCCTAGGGCTTGCCATTCTATCATGGTAACCACCCCTGTTGAATATTTCATTTTAGATTATGCCTTGCACATAAAAGTCAGACATTAAAACAAATAAGAACTTTCATTTAGGTACTCACAGGTTCTTAAGGCCTCTGGGGCATGGGAACAGCCCCGAAGAGTATCACATCCACTGCTACGCACATCATCACTGTCAAAAGAAAACAAGAAAATAACATCAACAAGGCAAATAAAACCCAAAAACAATTCTCTCAGTTAAGCCTTATAGAGCCTCAAAAGTTATGGCTAACTACAATATAATATGAAAAGACCACAGATACTTTTCAAACATCATTTAATGTTCATATTGTTTGATAAATTAAAAAAATAGAAAGATCCAAAAAGGAAATTAACAAACATCCATATTTCCACCGCTCTTTTTTTTTAATTTGGTAAAAATAATTGCTTTTTACTTTCAAATACATTACTGTAGAAGTGGAAATTTGATAATAATAACAAGAAAAACCCTAATCCAGACACTCAAATAGTACGTGGTCTCAATTTAGGATAAAACCGTAATCCAGAGCCTCAAATAGTAGGTGGTCTTAATTAAGACTAAATAGGTATTCTCTCTAAAAGTGGTTATGGAATTTTCTTTCTGGAAAAAATTCCTTTCTCTGTGTTTATTGTTTCCACATTTGATTCTTTCTTATAAAGTTCGAAAGAAATTTGGGCATTTGTTTAATCTCTGGTTGTGTTTCTGAAAATGAATTAGCAGATCACAGCCTGAAACAACTGCTTCCCTTGAAAGGTTCCAGGTCCTCCAGAACCCCTCAATTTTCCCCATATTGCTCTTTTTTTTAGTATTTATGATTATTTTGCTCAAAACACTGTCAATTAATATTTGGGTCATAGGTATTGATTGCCTGATTTTTTGTCTGAGAATACAAAACCCCATATTTTCTCACCTTGCCATCTACATTTGCCTGACTTTGATGCTGTAAAAATATATTGACTATTTCCAAGTAACGTTATTCTAAGCATATCAATTCCTTTTCTCCATTTGAGTTTTATGAATAACACTGTCTTTTCTTTACACCACATTCTTAATGAGGTTACTTACCACTTCTTATAATTATACTGTGCTTTTAATTCTACTCATCAGTATTCTGCTTAGCAATGTAAATAAATATATTTTGTAAAAAAGTAAATAACATGTAATATTTTATGTAATTTGAGCATTTGATACATAATTTAAGGCTGCCATAGACACTATAGATGGATATTTTAGCATATAAGGTAGACTATACAGAGTGGACAGAATAACAAAGAATGCTTATTATTTCTCCATATACAGCTCCATTGCCATCTCTTCAATATTAAGAGTTCTGGGTAGAACACCTGATTAAAATCCACAGATAATCTTCAAATATCATTTTGTTCAATATTTGCAATCACTAGTCCTTCAATCATTTTTATTATAATGAGTAGCAAAGCAGGCCAATTTGGGCTTCAAATAATATTTTTTCTTTTCTTTACCTGTATTGTTGGAAACAAGTAATGAAAGTGACTTTTGAAGAGATCAGAGTTGCCTCATCCCAAAAGAGACTCTCAAATCCAGAAAAATTGAGTTACTTATACTGTTTATGTTAAAGACAGATAGAAAACTTTGCAGATCTAGGAATTTGTATTGGCTTGTTTATGTATCCAATGGTTATCATGATTACTAAAGATATCAAAAAATAATTGGATAAGATAATTTGGTTTGGGAAAATTCTATTTTACCTAATATTTCTGAGTCTAGAAAGTCAGTGATAAACCCAATTTTTTTTTTAACAAAACCAGTATCTTTGATGTCCCAAAGACATAATAGAAAATAACTTAATTCATTTACCTTTTTGTCACTCCCTGCACTTCAGTCTACACTACCATGTTCCTAAATGCTCATAGATTATTATTAAAGTGATAGAAGAGAGAGCATGTTTAAAATCTTTGTCTTCGAGAAGAAAAGCATCAAAAAAGGCTAAAATTATATGCAATACTGTAGATCAAGGAATGAAATGTTTCTTGCTAACCTAGTAGTGGGCTAGAGTCAGGGAGTGGAACCTAATTTTGATGTGTGAAGGGGTAACATTTCTTTCCTCTACAGTAGTCACATGTAGCTCTTTTCTAGTTAAAATGATAAAATGACATTGGATTGATTCTCCTCAGGGCATGAATAAATCAGCCCTAAAAGTGACTTCCTACTCAAGACTCTACCAAAAGTTTTAGGAAGATCTTTATCAGAAATTTTCATAAAGTTACTCCAGGGCAGGCATTCAGGACTATATTTAAACCAAACAGCACAATATCTGGTTCGAGTCTAGTTTTTATGTATCACGGGAAGGAATATTAAAGAATCAAGTTTCAGATTCATTCTGTAACTGGCCCCCAATGGAACAAATTTCAATGAACCCTATATAACCCTCTCCATTAACTAACTATTTGACCTTTTGAGTTGTTACAAGAAATGGTGGATTGTCAGCAAGACAAAGGAACTAAGATTCCAAAGGCCCCAGACCAGACTTCCTGACTCCAAAATTCACTATCCCCCACAATCTCCCCCCAGTGCCTGTAGCCCCTTGCAAGATACACCATGAGCTGCCTCAAGGGAGGTGGCCCCTCCTTTAAAAGCCGATGATCTCTCTTAGCAGGAGACATGATTTGGGGCAGCTTCTCACGTTCACCGGACAAGAAGTCTGTCATATTGAAAATTCCTTTCTTCCTTGGCAATCCTTATTGTCTAAATAATTGGGATCTTTGTGCAACGAACAAGTGGACCTAGGCTAAAATCCTCTTGCGGTTTCAACAACAATTTTATCTTCCATGTGTCCAGGAGTTCCTCAATAAAGGGCTGTGTGGCCATCTAGAGGGCAGTAAAAATGGGATACTTGCTACTTTTTGTGCCAGTTTGTCCCCTGGGAAGTTGAGAACTGTCTAAAGCAAGGGGCCATAACCTGAGGTTCTAAGGACAGAGTGCAACTACAAATTTGAATGGGGAAAATATTCCATCTTGACTTCCACTTGCTTTTAACAGCAATTTAAATCAAACCATAAGAGTATCAACTGTACCTATGCCTTGGTCACCAAAGAATCACAGGTTTATATCAAATTTCAGTTGTCACACATATCTTCAGATATTATTTGTGTTCATCACTACTTTCAAAGTATGGTAGGTATTAGCTCCACCATTAGATCTTAGGCATAGTGTTAATAAAGAAGTACATATTTTATTATATTACATTTTAAAAACATTTTTATAATCTATTATAATATGTTTCCTCTGTGCCATAGACTGAATTATGTAGCATCAAAATTTATATGTTGGCCGGGCGAGGTGGCTCACGCCTGTAATCCTAGCACTCTGGGAGGCTGAGGCGGGCGGATCGCTAAAGGTCAGGAGTTCGAAACCAGCCTGAGCAAGAGTGAGACCCTGTCTCTACTAAAAATAGAAAGAAATTATTTGGCCAACTAAAAATATATAGAGAAAAAATAAGCCAGGCATGGTGATGTATACCTGTAGTCCCAGCTACTCGGGAGGCTGAGGCAGGAGGATTGCTTGAGCCCAGGAGTTTGAGGTTGCCGTGAGCTAGGCTGACACCACGGCACTCTAGCCCGGGCAACAGAGTAAGACTCTGTCCCAAAAAAAAAACAAAAAAAATGTATATGTTCAAGTCCTAACCTCTAATGTAATTGTATTTGGAAATAAGGAATATAAGGAGATAATTAAGTTTAAATGAGGTCATAAGGGTGGGGCCATGATCTGATAGGATTAGTCTCAGTATAAGAACAGACATGGAAGAGCTTTCTCTCTCTCTTCCCCATACTTGCATAAAGAAGATATTATGTGAGCACACAGAGAAATGGCAGGCAACTACAAACCAAGAGAAGAGCCCTCAGAATGAAACTTGCCTTGTGGCCCTTTGATCTTGGACTTCCCAGACTCCAAAACTGTGAGAAATAAATTTCTGTTGTTTAAGCCACCCAGTCTATGGTATTTCGTTATGGCAGCCTGAGCAGACTAAGACATTCTTAGTCTTTATATCTTATTTTATGTGTTTAGAAAATACTGTGCTTTGAAATGCAATAGTCTTCATGAGATTGCCAAAAAGCCTGATGGCATTTTTTAAAGTTAAGAAACTCTACTCTAGAACAAGAGGATCATGGTAGATTACTACTCTTATTATACCTGGCCTTCTATTCACTCTGCTTTCCTTAGAGACTTACTGCTATAGACTGAATGTTTGTGACTCCCCCCACCCCCACCCTTGCAAATTCATTTGTTGAAACCTAATCCCCAATGTGATGGTATTTGGAGACAGTGTCTTTGTGAAGTGATTAGATCATGAGAGTACAGCCCTCATGATTGTGGTTAGTGTCCTTATAAAAGAGACCCCAGAGAGTTCTATCACCCCTTTCTTCCATGTGAGGAAATAGCAATGAAATTGACCTCTATGAACCAGGAAGAAGACCCTCACCAAATACCAAATCTGCCAGTGCCTTGATCTTGGACTCCCCAGCCTCTAGAATTTGAGCAATAAATGTTTGTTGTTTAAGCCACTCAGTATATGGTATTTTTGTTACAGCAGGTGTAACAGACTAAGACATGTGCCTAATTCTAACTGTTCCTAATTATTCAGTGTAGTAGCAGGAAATATTTTTTTTTTGTAGTTTTTTCTTTTTTTTTTT
>VBSM01001483.1:12924663-12935698 GCA_008086735.1 Cheirogaleus medius
CTATTCAGCTTTAAGAAACAATGGTGATATAGCACCGCTTGTATATTCCTGGATTCAGGTGGAACCCATTCTACTAAGTGAACTATCTCAAGAATGAAAAAACAAGCACCACATGTACTCACCAGCAAATTGGTATTAACGGATCAACCCCTAAGTGGACATATGGGAATAACATTTGTTGGGTGTTGGGCGGGTGGGAGGGGGGAGGAGGGGATGGGTATATACAAACATAATGAGAGATGTGCAACGTTTGGGGGATGGTCATGCTTGAGGCTCTGCCTCGAGGGAGGAGGGGGGGCATGGGCAATATACATAACTGTAATATTTGTACCCCTGTAATATGCTGAAATAAAAAAAATAAATAGGTAAAATAAAAAATAAAAGAAAAAAAAAGAAACAATAGTTATCTAGCACCTCTTGTATTATCCTGGATAGAGCTGGAACACATTCTATTAAGTGAAGTATCCCAAGAATGTAAAAATAAGCTCCACATATATTCACCATCAAATCGGTTTTAATAACCAACACCTAAGTGCACATATAGTAATAACATTCATCAGGCGTCGGGCAGATGGGAGGGGAGGGAGGGGATGGGTATATTCACACATAATGAGTTTGATGTGTGCTGTCTGGAGGATAGACACGCTTGAAACTCTGACTCTGGGGTGGGGGGCAAGGGCAACATACGTAACCTAAACATTTGTACCCCCATAATATGCAGAAATAAAAGAAAAAGAAAACCTATTCATCTTCCTTTATATTCAATTTAATATAATTAAATATTAATATTAATTACATTTAATATTAATATTCAATGTAATATGTTTAGCAGTCTAAACCCATTACAGTAGTAAAGAGTGTATGGATCTGGAGGAGATTCCATTTACTAGTTTGTAGGGAAAAGACCAGACCATGGTACCCTGGCAACCTTGCATGATTCCATAGAGGCCACATACACAGGGTGTAACTGAGCCTGATAAAAGTTTTGGCAGAAAGTCCCATGATCGTCCCACAATATAAGAGCATGGAGACATGGGAAGAGCTGCTACAAGAACATTTTCCACTTGCTTCCCTATCTCCCCTGAGAGGCTGTCACCGGACAGTTCTTCAGTGCCTCCTCGATTCTGATGAGGTATAAGGCCTGTAAAATCACCCCCTTCAGGGTAGACTTACAGGCCAGGAAACCACATAGTGGCAGTATGAAATCAGCTTCAAAGCAACAAGGTGTCCTACCATCCATGATGCAGTCATCTGACCCCTTTTGTTTTGGTGCCACCCTGCACAAAGTTCATGGGGATCTGGCACCTTTGCCTACTCTTGCTTTCACTGTTTACATAAGTAAAGAACTCTCTGAATCAAGAACAGGCTGTTTCATTACTGGCTGAAGCTTTCAGCATTGCCTTGCCTTGACACAACTGTGGGTAATAGATCTTAGAGAAATTTTACCTTTCATTTTTGCTTCAACTTTTAGCATAGTTTGCCTTATATATTAGATGATGGTTACTCTTTTACACAAACTACCACCTATTGTCTACTCTTTGAATGCACAAAGTTGGGAATGGAGATGGGAATAGATTTCCTTGATGTCAAACCTTGGCCTAACTTCCCCAGAATCTTAGTGCAATTGCTGTTGAATGGATAAGAGTAGGAAGCAGTAAAGAGTAAGGTGAATTAGGGGCTTTGAAAATCAATATAAATGTTTTCAAAATTGTTTTGTAGGGAAAATGCCAGTTCAAATCTAGCAAGAATGGGGATGATTTTTAGTCAGGCATGTATCCTCCCCAATCTCCTCAATTTGTGCAAAAGGAGCATTATGAAAAGCTTATGGGCTTCAATTTAATTGATAACAAAAAACTGACCTTGAGGTCTTTATCTGGGTAAATAGTCTCAAATTCTCTTAGGATGCTTGTGAGTGATTTAGCATTTTTGGGAAATTCTAAAAGTCATCATTGAATACAATCACCCATTCAATTGATATTCATAGATAGCTTATAATGTTTCAAGCACTATTTTAGGTTTTTGGGATGCAGTAATTAGAAAAAAAACACTATTCCTAATCTTCTGGATCTTACATTCTATAGGACTTGGCATAAATTAATCACATCATTGCAAAATAAGTGTGAAAATTACAAATTATGCATGTGCCAAGCAGTGATATGATGGCACATAATGGACACTGTGATAGAGTCTGAAGGGTCAAAGACAGTGATATGGTAGGTGGAATGTGAAGGAAGGGAAAGAGTTAGCTAGATTGAGCAGGGGAGGAAAGAAGATATCCAAGTCCTCTTGTATGGAGAATTATAATGTGTTTGAAGAACTAATGAAAGGCCACTAGTGCTGAGGCTTAGAGAGCAAAGGGTTTATTGATGTAAGACGCAGACAAGAGACAGCCATGAAAGGCCACATTGACTCTGTTGAGATATTCACTCTATATACTAATTGTGATGGGAAGCTATTGGAATAATTTAAGCAGAAAAGTAATTATGTTAAAATTTGCATTATAAATCGTTTTCATTCTAATAGAGAGGATAGACTGCAAAGAAACCTTTTATGAATCTATTGAGGTAGTCTAGTATAAAGAAGATGTTACAGTAAATTTAGTTGGAAGAGGTGTGTAAGAGGAAAAGATACCAATTTTACAGTACAGTTGGTAAAATAAGTAGGACCTGTTGTGGATTGGATCTCCATGAAAGTTGTTGGAAAAAGAAGTGTCCATGAAAGAGCATAATCTATATAACACACATTTAATGAAGGATTTTATGGACCTATACTTAAGTCCTATGAAATACATTTCATAACAGAGTATCCTTTTCATGAGATAAATGGCTGGCTCCAGGAGCAGAGATATCTGGGCTTCTCTTGCGTAAAGGTAATACTTTAAAAATTTTGTAGTCATATTGAAGCATAAAAATGATTAGGATTCTAAATTTGTTAGAAACTTCAGAATCAAATGTGTATTCCACTTCAAGTCCTAGGTCTCCCGGCATTTGTATTATAATTATAGGCTTCATTTACATTTTCTTACTTTTTATTTTCTTTTTGCCCCAATTGCCTACCCCTCATTAAAATATAATTTCCTTAATATCACATATATCTTGTAAGCTGTTTCAAGTGAGCTTTTGGAATAGATCCAGAATAAATATATAACACATCAATGTCAGTACACACATGGCTGAATGAAAATAAGGGGAAAAAAAATAAACAGAATGGTTTTCTTAAATTATATATTCACTTCTATGACAGCCACTCAATAGTTAAATTTAGTCATGGAGTTAGATGCAGAAACAAATGTTTGCTTATATGCTAGTGTAGCTGTTTAATATTTTCACTTTTTTTCTTTTTTATTTCAGCATATTATGGGGGTACAAATGTTTAGGTTACATATATTGCCCTTGCCCCACCCGAATCAGAGGTGTGCACCGCACCCATTAGGTGTGAATATACCCACACCCCCTCCCCCCTCCCATCTACCTGACACCGATGAATATTATTGCTATATGTGCACTTAAGCGTTGATCAGTTAAAACCAATTTAATGGTGAGTACATGTGGTGCCTGTTTTTCCATTCTTGGGATACATCACTTAATAGAATGTGTTCCAGCTTTATCCAGGATAATACAAGAGGTGCTAGAACACCATTGTTTTTGTGGCTGAATAGTATTCCATGGCATACATATACCATATTTTATTAATCCACTAATGTATGGATGGGCACTTGGATTGTTTCCACAACTTTGCAATTGTGAACTGTGCCGCTATAAACATTCAAGTGCAGGTGTCTTTTTTATAGAATGTCTTTTGTTCTTTTGAGTAGATGCCCAATAATGGAATTGCTGGATCAAATGGTAGTTCTACTTGTAGCTCTTTGAGGTATCTCTATATTGCTTTCCACAGAGGTTGAACTAGTTTGCAATCCCACCAGCAATGTATGACTGATCCTATCTCTCCACATCCACGCCAACATTTATTGTTTTGGGAATTTTTCATAAATGCCATTCTCATTGGAGATAGGTGATATCTCATTGTGGTTTTGATTTTCATTTCCCTGATGATTAGAGATGTTGAGCATTTTTCATATGTTTTTTGGCCATTAGTCTGTCTTCTTTTGAAAAGTTTCTATTCATGCCCTTTGCCCACTTTTTGATAGGGTTGTTTGATTTTTTCTTGCTGATTTTCCTGAGTTCTAAATAGATTCTAGATACCAGCCCTTTATCAGATGTGTAGCATGCGAATATTTTCTCCCATTCTGTAAGTTGTCTGTTTGCTTTTGTGGTGGTTTTGTTGGCTGTCCAGAAGCTTTTTAATTTGATCAGGTCCCCTTTATTTATCATTGTTGCTCATGTGATTGCCTTCGGGGTTTTCTTCATAAATTCATTGCCTAGGCCAATGTTTTTGGGAATTTACAATCATACATGGCAAAAAGAGCCATTATTAATTGTGATTCAGACAGAATCTAACACAGGATGTGGTATACATAAATAGATAATTATATAATATGTGATAATGGTGAAGCTACATATTTTTTGTTTAAGAAAACATTTTGTTTTCTGAGTCCCGTACGTAAAAACCAAATGCTATGAAATGAGTTATCCTAGGTAAACAGATATTAAAAAAATCACCTAATAAGAGTATTCAAGCCTATGAAATAAAATGCATTTAGATAAGTGAAAAATTATTTTCCATTTATATTCAGAATTAAGCATTACTTTTTCTGGGAATGCTTCCTTGGTTCCTTAGTTTCACCGAGAGCACTCAGGTGCTTCTTTCCATAGTTTCATCTAGTTCTATAAACATGCCATGAATAAAACAATTATCAAATTATATCCTCATTGTGTATTTTCATGTCTTGCATTCTGCTAGATTGTAAACTCTTGTGAGTAGCATGATATACAGGTATTTTCATCTCTGAGTCACCAGCAATTCAAATTGAGGAGGGAGACATACTCATGATACTTATTGATTGCATCCTACAAGTTCCAGTTATAGTATTAGGTGTTTTGCCCACATAATCATATTTATTACTGACAACACTGCAGGTAAATACTCTGATACACATTTTCCAAATAAGGAAAATGAGGCTGGATCATAGGACCATTCATGTCAGGATTGAAACCCAGCATTTCATTTTTAAATGACATGGAAGAAGTTCTAAACCACAATGGCATCTGAAACTCAGATTCATCATCTCTCTTCCTAAGTAAATCTCATTAAAATTATAATAAAGGGATTAAAAATGCAGCTAGTTGGAGAAGCCATCACCACATAAATGGCAGGATGTGGTTCAAACAACCTCCCCCTCTCTAATGCCATTATAGAATGCCAGACAATTGGGAATAAAAGCAGAATGTTTTGTCATTCTCAAGTGAAGCCTACTAGTTGACAGATCTCGGAACATACAGAATCACAACTTAGGTTTCTTTTGTCATGATATTACACATGAATGGATAACCAAGTATCATGAGACATTAGAGTAAATCCTTCAACATGAAACACTGAGACCAAGGTAAACAAACAAAACAACTGACCTTAGAGAAAATAGAAATAATTCAGGTAATAGATGAGTATTTAAAAATTAAGAGACATATATGAAGTTATTATATGCCAATTTAAGAACAAGATGTTATAAAATGGGGATACCCAAAGAACAAGAAAAGAAAATGCTCTCGGAAATGTGTGTGTCTGTATAACACACACACACACACACACACACATCCTAGAAAAAACAGCTGGGGAAAAAAGATTACTGATAAAGAAAGGGAAAAGCAATGAAATTAAAAAAATACTATTGGTAAGATAAGTCTACGGAGGATACAACTAACAAGTTCAAATTCCAGCAACAGATGATTAGAAAACAGGAGCAGAGAAAATGAAGGGGAGAAAATTATCAAAGAAATAATTAAAGAGAATTTTTCAGAGTTTATAAAAAAAAAAACAATTTCACAATTAAAAGTCTCACTGTTTACCCGGCACAGTGAATTAAGGAAAAAAAAAAAAAAAAAAACAACTCTGATACATTCTGAAACAATACTAGATCACAATGAAATATCCTAAAAACTTCCAGATGTAGGGGAAAAAACAGATTTATGGTAGACGTCCTAATAACAAACACTGAATACTACAAGGCAGTGGAGCAATTATCTTAAGAGTTATGAGGAAAAATATTTTCAACTTAGAATAATAGACCCACTAAAATATTAATCAAATGTAGGTATAGTATAAAGACATTCTTAGAAATAAAAAAATCTTGGGAAATTTACCCTCCTATATTTTTCTTAGGTTTCATTGGGATATTCTTCATTAAATGAGTAAACTAAGAAAGAGAAAGATATTCATTTCCATACAAAGCGAAACACTGTTCAAAATTGACATCTCTTTAGTAGGTCTAAAAAAAATCAATCCAAATAAAAGAAAAAGGCAAAGTGCTCTAGAGTGTGGTATACTGAAAGGAAAGAGATTTCATACATTGTATGTATTTCTTTAGAATTTATTAATTTTCCCAGATTAAAAAGAAGGAGCCAAAGATACTCTGCATATTAATAGTATAAGAAATAGGGATAAAGTAAATGTTTACTCTAAGAAATGTAATGGATAGAAAATAATATTATTAATGTTTGGAAGGAGGTTGATTCATCTAAGGGAGTAATGAGCTCATCAAATGTCATATATAAATGTCAAAAGATTATTTCTGAAGTTTATATAACAAAAGCAGTGCCAAAGATATATGGATTATTTAGATTTATGAAGGTAACCATGAGAAGAATTAAAATTAAACAAAATTGAAAGACTTAAAAGTAAATGGCTCAGGAAGAGGATCTTTAGAAACAGGGGGACTTGCTTTTCATTTTAAACTCTTCTGCATGTTTCAGATAGTAAAGCTTGTACAAGTTAAATTCTTTTAAAATATTAAAATTAAGTGAAAAATGAGAAGATATATATACATGTACAATATGATCAAAATATGAATGCATATATGAATAATTAAATGTGTGAGTAGATATATATGTATATGTGTTCAGTTACTGTTCACTTGACAAGTATTAAAAGCCTCAAGAAGCTAATATTTTAAAATGTTTATATACAGACCATAATGGTACAATGGTGAAGAAAGAGAAAAAGTAGCATTACTGAGAATTTAATGGGAAGTAGTCTGTTAGGTTCATCAAAGTGTCAATATATTTCTACAAGCCATCACTTGGAGATATAAAAGTGATACAATTTTCTGTGGTCTGAATGTTTGTGTTCCCCCTGCCCCCCAATATTCATATGTCAAAACCTGATTACCTGTGTGATGATATTTGAAGGGGAACCTTTGGGAGGTGATTAGAATATGAGGGCACAGCCCTCATGAATGGGATTAGTGCTCTTATAAAAGTGGTTCCAGAGAGCTGCCTTGCAGCTTCTACCATGTAAGGACACAGTGAGAAGATGCTGTCTATAAACCAGAACTCAGGCCCTCTTCAGATACTAAATCTGAGGGCACCTCGATCTTAGACTTCCCAGCTACCTCCAGAATGTGAGAAATAAATTTCTATTGTTCATAAGAAACCCAGGTTAGGCCGGGCTTGATGGCTCATGCCTGTAATCCTAGAACTCTGGGAGGCTGAAGCAGGTGGATTGTTTGAGCTCAGGAGTTCGAGACCAGCCTGAGCAAGAGCAAGACCCCATCTCTACTAAAAGAACTATAAAGAAATTAGCTGGACAACTAAAAATATATATAGAAAAAACTAGCCGGGCATGGTGGTGCATGCCTGTAGTCCCAGCTACTAGGGAGGCTGAGGCAGTAGAATCGCTTGAGCCCAGGAGTTTGAGGTTGCTGTGAGCTAGGCTGATGCCACGGCACTCTAGCCCGGGCAACACAGTGAGACTCAGTCTCAAAAAAAAAAAAAAAAGAAACCCAGTTTATAGTATTTTGTTACAGCAGTCCCAGTGGACTAATACAGAAAATTGGTACTGAGAAGTGGGTGAGGGGTGGTGCTATAACACTGAAGTGGCTTTGAAAATGGGTAATGAGTAGGGGCTGGAAGAATTATGAGATGCATCCTAGAAAAAGCCAATATTACCTTGGACAAGAGATAGGGAAATGGCAGGCCCTGCTCAATAAAGAATCATAAGACCCAAACCAAAGTCTCTGATAAAACAGGTGGCAGTGGAGAAGCCAGCCAAAATGAGTTAGAACCAAGATGGCCACAAAAAACAACTTCAGGTTACCCTCACTGCTCATTATATCCTGCTTATATTTCATTAGCATACTAAAAGAAACTCCCACTAGTGCCATGACAGTTTACAAATGTCATGGCAACTCCTGGAAGTTATGCTATAAGGCTTAAAAAAGGGAGGAACCCTTGGTTCTGGGAACTCCCCACCCCTCTTCCAGAAGGTTTATGAATAATCTTCCCTCCATTTAACATAAAATTAAATAGAAGGTATAAGACCCCAGAAACTCACAAAGTGCTAATCTCTGTTGCACTCAGGGAGAGCTGCTGCTCTGTCTATGGAGCGGCCTCCTTTTTATTCTTTTCTTACTTCAATAAACTTACTTCTGCCTTACTCTGTTGGCTCACTCTTAAATTCTTTCCTGTGCAAAACCAAAAACCTACTTGGCCTTCAGGCTAGACTTTAGTTTTTGGGCCTACTTTCCTGTATGAGATGGTGACTCTGGTGAAGGCTCAGAAGAAGAATGCTGCATAGAAAGTTTCAACCTTCTTAGAGATTACCTAAGAGGTCAAGAACAGAATGCTGGAAGAAATAAGAATGGTAAAGACCATTCTGATGAGGTCTCAGACAGAAATAAGAAACATGCTATTGGACAATGGAAGAAAGAAAATCCTTGTTAAAAAGTGGTAAAGAATTTGGCTAAATTGTGTTTATGTTCTAGTGTTTTGTGGAAGACAGAAATTGTGAGTGATGAAATTAGATATTTGGCTGAAGAATTTTTTAAGAGATGCGTTAAAAGTATTGCTTTACTTATCTTGAATGCTTGTAGTAAAATACAAGAAGAAAGAAATTATTGAAAGACAAAAATGTTAATCAAAAGGAAAACAGAACTTAAAAAGTTTGAAAATTCTCAGCCTATCCACATTAAAAAGAATGAGAAAATGTTTTTGGCAGAGAACAAGGAAAGGGTGTGGGCAAGCAACTGTTTGATAAGGAGATTAGCATTGATCAGCAATCTTTATGGAAGCCAGGTGCTATTCAACAAGACAATGGACAATGACCACAAAGACATTTCAGAGTTCATCAGTGCTGCCCCTCCCAGGGCCTGCAGGGCAGAACAATTTTAAGAGATGGAGCTGATGTGAAGGTCTTCAGGACCTTGGTGTTTGCTGCCCAGCACTGCCTCAAGGCTCTGCTCTCCACATTCCAGTACTATACTCCTCTGTGGCTCAGGATGTGGTGGCTGCCTCCCTGGAGGACTCAGGCAATAATTCTTGGAGGCATCCATGTAGTACCATCTCCACTGGCACAATTTCAGATTTAATTTCTTAATACTATTCATACTTTATTTTTGAGAGTGGGCTAGTAGTAGACACATTACCAAGTGTCATGAGAACACAGATAAAAACAAGACTTTATAGAATATTACCACGATTTGGGAGTACATATATATTCATATATGTTACATCTCTATCTACTTATCTATCGTCTACACATGCATACACAATGACTATGAGAGGGTACAGAAAAATGGAAACGTTGGGGATTCTTTGAGGTAGGATTACAAATCTTTCCTTTTATTGTTCTTCATACTTTCATAGTTTCTAAATTTTCTACAATGGGTACATATTGTTTTTATAATCGGAAACAACTATATATAATATGTATATATATTACAAAATTAAATATATACATATAATTTTAGCATGCACTGGTTTTAGTTTCCTGCAAGAAACAGAATCTTACTACATAAAAAATGACATATAGTCTTATCTATATGGCCAATCTGAATACAGAATTAAAATTAAATGCATACATAAAACAGTTAAACAGCTGTTCTATGTTATTAGAATTGTTTTGACAGAATTGGTGAGGAATCTCATAAACATATGAATATTTGTCTAAGTGAATGATGATCTTTTCATTATATAGCTATCAATTAAAAAATCCAAGTCAATTGTTTATAACTACAATACCTATTAAATCTTTAGGGTTGATATGTTCAATAAAGTAAAATTTTAAAAAAATACTTACTTTGGAGAAATTGTCACAACATTTGCTGTTTGGGAGAGGGAGAAGTCAGCAGCATCTCTTCCAACAATTTTAGCATTATACACTAAAGTTTTCAAGCTTGAATTTTTCAGTAGAATCTATGTAGAAGTAGAAGAGGGTATAAATAAGGTTATGAATATACAACTATACCATTTTTCTATTTTTACCAAGGAGAGCTATACATTTTAATCATAAAAATACTTATTCCTCATGTACACTAACTGTAGGAAGCCAGACTTTGTATTTAAAGATAGAAATATATATATATATATGTGTGTGTGTGTGTGTGTGTGTATAAATATGTACAGTTTAGCTAAAGTGGGCAGGGAGAAAGAGCTTTCAACAAAGGAAGTAACAGATGCAAAAGCATCTCATCATAAAAGATTTGAAGACCAACATTTTAAAGTTGGATTTTATTTTTATTGCAAAGGGAAACCACTGGAGAATTTTAAACAGAGAACTTATATAATCCAATTTACTAAAAGGATACTCTGGCTGCTCAGCGCAGAAAATATTAGAAGGTGTGTAGGTTTGTAAACAGCTCCAGGCTGGAAATGATGGTGACCTGGTCTAGAAGCAGGAGTTTAGCTGGGGAGTGGGGGGAAGCTGGCTGGCTCTTTATTCACGACCCAGAGATATAGAGAGTATTAGAGAATGAGCTACTTCATTACAAGAGAAAAGTATTTCTTGAAAAATGCGATCACACAAGTTATTTATGTAGAATATAATGGGGATTCAAGAAACACCCAAACATAAAAGAAACACTGACAAAGATTTTTTTCTTGACCAAACTCTAGTCAGGCTCCTCTGAGCTTTTTTTTTTTTTTTT
>VBSM01001483.1:12953654-12964707 GCA_008086735.1 Cheirogaleus medius
AAAAAAAAAAAAAAAAAATCCAAGGGCAGGTTTATAATGCAGTCGGTATTGTTATTATTCACCTTCCTCAGCCTGAACTCTTCTTTTTTGACACAGTCTCTCTTGACTTGGCTTCTATGAAACTACCCTCAGTTCACTCTCTACTTCTACCACTCTGTCTTTTCTCTTTTGCTCCTTCACAGAATTATCCTATCCAATTATCCAACTATCACTCTTTATATTCATCCTAGAATTTTTCCTTGGCCTTTATCAAACAACTATCAAACCCATCTCAGTAACTTCAACCGTATACCTATCAGGGTAAATGTTGTGAGCTTCTGTCTTCCACTGGCATCTCCATGGTAAAAATGAAGCTTACTATTCTTCACCCCGTTTTCTCCTTTCTTTTACTCCTCCCAGTGATTCAGATCAGACATTTCAAGCACATCTTTAACTCTCATTCATACTCTGCATCCAATCCATGGCAAAGGCCCACATATCACTTCATAATTGGTGTCCACAATGGTTTTCTCTTTTCTGTCTATCCTCAATGTCCCTATAAGCCCCACATTAACATATTTTGACGTATTTAATAGTTGTGGAACTTTTTGCCACAACAGCCATCCATTTCCTCCTTATTACTGCCAGTGGACTTTTTCTTCTAAATGTGACACTGATCCTGTTCCTTTATAATTAATTATTATATAAAAATTCTGTAATCACTATAGTCTGGTCTAAATAACCTTTCAAGTCTTATCTCTCAGTACTTTCAATATTTGTGAATTCACTTAATCAATTTGTATTCTGAACTGCCATTTGAATGTGACCCAAGCTTATCACTACTGGCTCTATGCTTATACTGAATTTTCTACCTCTAATGAGTTCCATGTAATCCCCATGTGTCAAAATCCCACCAAGCCTAATATCATATGTTTCCAACTCAAGACAGTTCTTCTTTAATCCTATAGTCTTTGGATATTTTTGCCTTTATAGCATTCACTGTATTTTTTGTATATTATATTTTCCAGATGAATGTTTTAGTCTAGGTTTTTACATTTTTCTGATGGAGGGCATAAAAACCAACTGACTCATTTTGCTACACCTTATAGGAGCTTACATAGTTTCTCACATATTGAAGGTTTTGCTATGTTGAAGTAGAAGATGCTAACAAATACTAGGAAAATGAAGAATAAATAGCTTGTAGTTGAAAAGGCTTTTTGTCAGAAAAAAGACTTGGAGGTGAAAATTAGAAAGCATAGATACATAAAGTTGGACATCATCACATGGCCTGACAAACTATATGTAAGCTAAAACAATTATATCTGTGGATTTAAGGCAAGTAATAAATGGTGGGATAATGGTGTAGCAACAGTAGTTTTGTTAGATGTAGGTAGTACTTCGTTCCTTAGAACGAACTTGTGGCCAAGAGTTCCTGAGTTTGACTTTTCTGTCATTAAAATTGGTCCTTCTAAGCAGCTGTATCTTGACATGCAGCTCTAACCCTAGCTGATTCTAAGCAAAGATATAATCTAATTCTCAGTATTTCTGCTGAAAAGGATGACTCTATAGTGTTTTATCCCCTATGCACATTAGGGAATTCAAGAAGTGGCTTCAAGAATCCACTATTCTCCTCAGAGTACTCTGTAGCCTCAGTTAATTTAATAATAGAACTGATAAGTACCTTATTTCAAAAGAAAATGTAAGTCCTTTCTCACACAATTCTTTTTCTAATAAATAATAATTTCTCCCTCCTACCATGAAATTTGAAACATGAGTGCAGGCTAAAAGACATTATCAGCAGCAAAGGCACTAGGAACATTAATGGCTGACTGAGATTAAGGGAGGAGCATTTAAAGAAAGAAAGAGATAAAGCTGCATCATCTGGGGGGAAAGTGGTTCTCAAATTTTGATATGTACAAGAACCCAATGGTAAATGCATTAACGAGGAAGTTACCAGGTTAATCCCAGAATTTAAAATCTAGCCAGGTGTCCTCAAACTGCGGCCCGCCGAGGACAGTTATGCGGCCCGCCGGGTGGTTTTGCCCGTTTTGTTTTTTTACTTCAAAATAAGATATGTGCAGTGTGCATAGGAATTTGTTCATAGTTTTTTTTTAAACTATAGTCCGGCCCTCCAACGGTCTAAGGGACAGTGAACTGGCCCCCTGTTTAAAAAGTTTGAGGACCACTGATAGGCTATCCTAGCTTAAGCTTGGGACTTGCACTTTAACAAGCATACTCAGGTGACTATATGACTGAGCTCTGCATATAAATATTATTTTAAATTAAATTACTATGGGTTCTGGCCTAGCCCTAATTCTCACATTGGCACTACTAAGGCAAGTATGCATATTTAAATGATAGAAAGCATTTGATTAACATACAAGTATGCCATAGATTTACTGTGTTAAGCTAGCCTACAGTAATTATATAAATGCCATTATAGTAAGTCTCTTCATTTGTTTACTCTAACTACCTTCTGTAATTTTTCTAAAGGCTCCCTATGGTTATGTTCTAAAGTAAGGAAGAGACGACAGACTCATTTCAGGAGTTTTTACTTTATGTCATGCAACTATATTTCATTTTTGGCCAAGCAGATGTCTTCACATAGAACTAATTTTAATGCTATTCCACACTGCTTTAAAATGTCCACTGATCAAAAATTCTGAGTTAGCTAATCACTTTATTTTGTGATTCAGTTCATGGTATGTCCAGCTAGCATCTCACCAAAACACCTAAGCCTTTGAATTAATACATATTTAAGTGTATTTTAAGGAAATGTATATTGAAATTAATGTGATAAAATGGAATTGTAGCAGTTGTGATGTGAACAAATGTTTACCTAATATACCAAATGGCCTATATCAAAATAAAGAACTTGATGGCAGTGGGGGAAAAAAGAGAGAGAGAAAGAGAGAGATCTATTTGTTCAAGAGAGAGACTGATTTGTTCAAATTATAAAGTTCAGAGTTCAGATAGTTATTTGGTCTTTATCTCCAGATGAGAAACTACAGATGTATGTCTTATTAGAGATGTAGTTATTCTTCTCAAAAATCTGTGACAAATCAATTTTTGTGAGCAGAGATGTATTTTCAGTGCACAGGGATGCTATGGAAATGGCTCTAGTAAAGGTAATAATCATTCCAATTTTATATCTGTTAGCTATTTTTAGATATAAATCCACATTTTATGTATCAGCTTTACAAAAAGCTAACATCATCTATAATTTTATCCTGTCCCTACCTCTATATAGATAGCTTCAAAATAAATAGATAATAAATTTCATCATGGTCACATCACCTTCCAATTTCACCTGTCCATCTCTTAAAGGTCCTATGGCTTAATTGGCATAACACATAGTAGGTTAAATTTTAATCAATACTTTCTTATCACAGATACTGTGGTGGTAGAGTACTTTGCCAAACAATATCGATTTGTTTGATTTTTATTATCCTCATAAGTATTTTTAATGTTAGAAATAAAAATTTCCTACAGATGTCTGACAATAATGTCTCAAGTGTTATGACAAAGAACATAGGTAAAAAGCTTACCACAGAACCAAACATTTAGTAAATATCTAATATTTTTGACATTATGATTTTTACTGTTGCTAATTATAAACTAGACAAGTCACTGAGATAAATTCTTGTGGAAGATAGAAACAAGTGTCAAAACCATATGACAAACATAAAATAAGCTAACATAAAGTATGTTATGGTAGGATAAAGTTATCTACACTTGGGGACTCCTCATCTAGTTTTAGAGAGATGTCAGAAAGTTTTGTGGAAGAGGTAACATCTATGATGAGATTTGAATTGTCAGTATGAAAAGACACTAAAAGAAATTTCAGCCCCAAAAGAAAAGTTTTATAAAGTTTAAATGAGATAAAGATGTAGGGCCTATTCAATAGTTCATAGGCCTAAAGCATAACATGCAAAAGTGAGTGCATGGAAGTAAATAAAAGGCAGTAGTTATTGAGGTGAATAAAAGACTATTAAAGGATTTTAGGCAGGGGCCTAAAGATCAGATTTGTGTTTTAGAAGGAACCACACATGGCTATGTGGGCAATGGATGGGCAAATGGCAAGACTGGATGTGATAAATATAAGAGGGCAACAGAGTGGTAAGTGATATAAATTTAGTAAATTGATGGTTGGTGGTTAATTAGATACAAGAAGGAGGGATGACTAGATTTTTGACCAGTGAAATTTTAGGTGCTTGTGGAGGTATCCATAAGGAACAGGATATGCAGGACTGGAGCTGGAGAGGTAGGTCTAAGGTAGAGAGATCTGGATCTGGGAGTCATTGAAAGAATGACTGAAACAACAAGAGGCTATAGATGGCCCAGGTGTGAAGGTTTGGACCAAAAACAGAAAAAGGTAAACCACAATGTGAAGAAGGAAAGAGACCCTAAACAAATATTCATAAGGAGTGGCTTGAGAGTTATAAAACAAAAATCAGAAGGCTTCAGCTAGTGTACAAGGGTGAGACAGGAAATTTGAGAATAAAGGGTGTTAATATATCAAGGAGTGCCTCGAGGGGGGAGGGGGTGTGGGCAATATACATAACTGTAATATTTGTACCCCCATAATATGCTGAAATTAAAAAAAATTTAAAAAAAAGGAGTAGAGGAAACACCTCCATTTAGAATCTGAACAACTTTAATGCTCAAAAACTTTGTATTTTCTAAGCAGAAGCCACCGTGAGTAGAAGCTTTTGGAAACTACCATTCAATAATTAAAATTTAAATGTTCATTCTCCTAGTGGTCAAGGGAAAAAATAAATAAAAAAAAAGAGGTTGGAGAAGAGCTGAAGAACATGAAAAGGAAGAAGTCTGAAGAAATTGAGAAATAAGAAAAAATTAATAGAAATAAGAAACTTAGATAAATGACAAGATTGAGGAAAGTAATTTGAGGGAAAGAAAGAATGCCATATTGAGTAATGAATGAAGGAAAATAGTAACACAGAGCGAAAGAGAATAGGTGTTATGAGAGGAGCAAAACAAAGTCAAGAGAACAATGTACATCAGTGTTATCAATACCTTAGTCTGTGAAGAAAATTATTTATAGGGTAATTATATTCTCAAGGATAAAAGTATAATATTTGATAAAATAATAAATTGTTGGCTTGTCTCTGTTACCTGTCATATGTTCAGCTTTTTATCCAGTTTTAATACTTGAACATCTGTTCGACTTTGTTTGGCTTTATCTAATCACCCATTTAGTTACTAATTTATCTAAGAGATATTAATTTAGCAACTTCAATGTGCTCATGCAGGGTTTAAAGCCTCTGTGGGCCTTACAGACATATGCTATATTTGATATTATTAGAAAAGATGAGTTTTATCTAAAATAATTAGACTGAAAATTTAGAACAATGCTTACTTAAAAGACACAAATAATATTAGAGAAATTGCAATTTGCTAAAGTTTATGAATTTTCTCAAGGACTTTAAAACTGTACAAGTCCCCAGAGCAATGGGCTTAGATTTATTAGACTTATTACTTAAAGAGTCTGACCATGTAATTGCTATTTTTTGCTTTATTTAAAAATATTTCTGTAAATTGCTTTTTTAACAGACTTTATTTTTCAGAGCATTTTTAGGTTCACAGCAAAATTGATTGGAAGGTACAGAGAATTACCACACACATGTAGCCTCCCATACAATCAACCTTCTGCACTGCAGTGGTACATTTATTACAACTGATGAACCTACACTGATAAATCATTATTACCCAAAGCCAATAGTTTACATCAGCATCCACTCTTGGTATTGTGCATTTTATGATTTTGACAAATGTATAATGACATGTATCCACAATTAAAGTATCATACAGAATAGCTTCACTGTCCTAAAAATCCTGTATGCTGCACCAATTTATCTTCTCTTCCCCCTAACCCTTAGCATCCACTGACCTTTTTTGTCTCTATGATTTTGTATTTTCTAGAAAGTCATATATTTGAAACCATGTAGTATATGCAGCCTTTTCAAATTGGCTCCTTTTACCCAGTAATACACCTGTAACATTCCTCCGTGTCTTTTCATGACTTGATAGCTCATTTTTTTTAATGCTGAATAATATTCCATTGTCTGGATGTCCCACTGTTTATTTATCCATTCACTTACTGAAGGATATCTTGGGTGTTTCCAAGCTTGGACAATTATTGGTGAAGCTGCTATAAACATCCATGTGCACGTTTTTTTGTGGACATAAATTTTCAACTACTTTGGATAGTGTGTTTGCTGGATCACATGGTAAAAGTATGTTGAGTTTTTTAATGTTCTATCAAACTATCTTCCAATGTGGCTGCACCACTTTGCATTTTGCACTAGCAATGAATGAGAGTTCTTGCTGCTCCACATCTTCACGAGCATTTGGTGAACTCTGGCCATTCTAATTGGTGTGTAGTGGTACCTCCTTGTTTTAATTTGAATTTCCCTAATGACATGATGTTGAGCATTTTTTCATACAGCCATTTGTCATCTGTGTATCTCTGTTCATGAGGTGTCTTTTATGATCTTTGGCCCATTTTTAATAGAGTTGTTTGTTTTTCTAATTATTGAGTTTTAAGAGTTCTTGTATATGTTATATAACAGTCCTTTATCAGATATGTCTTTTGCCAATATTTTCTCCCAATCAGTAACTTATCTTCTCTTTCTCACCACAATGTCTGTTACAGAGCATAAGTTTTAAATTTTAATGAAGTCCAGTTTATCAATTATTTTTTTCATGGAACATGCCTTTGCTGCTGTATCTAAAAAGTTATCACTGAACCCAAGGCCATTTAGATTTTCTCCTATATTATCTTTCAGGATTATTTTTTTGTTTTGTGCTTTACATTTAGGTCTATGATCCACTTTGAGTTAATTTTTGTGAATGGTGTAAGATATCTGTCTAGATTCATATTTTTATTTTACATGTGGATGTTTAATTGTTCCAGCAACATTTTTTGTTGAAAACACTATCTTTTCTCCACTGGATTGCATTTTCTCCTTTGTTAAAGATTAGTTGACTATATTTATGTAGGTCTATATCTGGGCTCTCTATTCTGTTTCAATATATATTTATCTACTCTTTTGCCATTATCACATTGTCTTGATTAAGTCTTGGAGCCAGGTAGTGTCAGTCCTCCAACTTTGTTCCTCTCCTTAAATTTTGTGTTGGCTATTTTTGGTATTTTGCTTCTCCATACAAACTTTAGCATCAGTATGTTGATATTCAGAAAATAATTTGCAGGAATTTTGATTGAGATTGTGTTGAATCTATACATCAATTTGGGAAGAACCAACATCTAGACAATATTGAGTTTCTCCATCCATGAACATGGAATATTTCTCCATTTATTTAGTTCTTCTTTCATCAGAGTTTTGTAGTTTTCCATATGTAGATCTTGTAATATTTTATCAAATTTTGTACCTAATATTTCACTTTTTGTGTGATAATGTAAATGGTATTCTGTTTTTAATTTCAAATTTCATTTCTTCTATGCTGGTATATAGTGAAGCAATTGATTTTTGTATATTAATTTTGTATCTTATAACCTTGCTATAAGTGCTTATTAGTTCCAGGATTGCATATGTCAATTATTTTGGATTTTCTAAATAGACAATTTGTCATCTGCAAACAAGGACAGTTATATTTTTTCATTCCCAATCTGTATACATTGTATCACATTTTCTTCTCCTATTCCATTATCTAGGTCTTTCAGTATGATATTGGAAAGGAGTGTGAGGGGGGACATCCTTACTTTATTCCTGATTTAAGCAGGGAAACTTATAGTATCTCACCATTAAGTATGATGTTAGCTGTAGGTTTTTTGTAGATGTGCTTTACAAAGTTCCTTAATTTGATTAATGAGGAACAGTTCCACTCTATTCCTAGTTTTCTAAGAGTTTTTATCATCAATGGATGTTGGATTTTGTCAAGTGTTTTTCTGCATCTCTATTGATATGATCATGTGATTTTTCTTCTTTTTAAATATTTTCTTTTTTTATTTCAGAATATTACGGGGGTATAAATGTTTTCGTTACATAAACTGTTTTTGTACCAAAGTCAAATTATAAGTGTGCCCATCCCTCAGATAGTGTGCATTGTACCTATTAGGTATGAATTTACCCATCCCCACCCCCCCCAACTGCTTGATTTCCTAGGAATGTTATTTTCATATGTGCACATAAGTGTTGATCAATTAGTTTCAATTTAATGGTGAGTATATGTGGTGTTTGTTTTTCCATTCTTGTGATACTTCACTTAGAAGAATGGGCTCCAGTTCCATCCAGGTTAATATAAGAGGTATTAGTTCACCATTTTTATGGCTGAGTAGCATTCCATAGTATACATATATCATATTTTATTAATCCACTCATGTATTGATGGATACTTGGGTTGTTTCCACATCTTTGCAATTGTGAATTGTGCTGCTATAAAAATTTGAGTGCAGGTGTCTTTTCATAGAATGTCTTTTTTTCCTTTAGGTAATACTGTGGTTTGGTGTTTGACATGAATATGGGGAAATTATTGGTAATTATTGCTTCAAAAGGTTTATTTAAAAGGTGAATTTTTTGAAAGGTAATTGTTGAACAAATATCATTTTGCGAGCAATTTAATAGCATTAATAAAATCCCGTTTTGTGGTCCTCTAGTCTATTTTTTTTTCATACTATAGTATGCATTGGAATTACTTGGAGATCTTGCTAAAACACAGATTGCCAGGTCCCACCCCTAGAATTTCTCATTTATTATGTTTGGGATGAGGCCCTATCCCTCTACTTTCCACAATACCATAGTACCAAGTTGTAAGCATGATCAGACTTTACCAATAGAATGGGAATAAGTAAAGTAAGTTTCAATGTTGAGAGGTAAAATGTGGGAAACTGAGTATGACTTTTTCTCAGTCCAAGTTAATTTAGATTAAATCTTTCACAGAGCTTCTGCCCATTGACTTCCACACTTACTAAACATACAAACCTGTATTCAGTTACATGCTGAACATGGCAAATGTCTGCTTCTACCTCAAGCATTCAACCTGACCCCTACATTTATACCCAAAGGTATAAACTAGTAAGCTAATATATATTTAACTATCTGGAATAGGGTAAAAAGTGTATAAAACTTGCATGTGTCTCTTTATTTACTCATTTATTCATTCATTCATTCAACCAATATTTGGTAGATGCTGTGGTCTGAATGTATTTTCCAAAATTCAGCTGTTAGAAACATAATCCCCAATGCGACAGTGTTGTTGGGTGGTTGGGCCTTTTAGGTGTTTAGGTCATAACGGCTCTATCTTCATGAATGAATTTATGCTGTTATACAAGGACTTGATGGAAGGACTTTGTCCCTTTTGCCTTCTGGCATGAGAGGACATAGCGTTCCTCCTCTCTGGGGCATGCAGCATCAAGACAACATCTTGGAAGTAGGGAGCAGCCCTCAAGAGATACCAAACTTTCTGGTGCCTTGATCTCGGACTTCTCAGCCACCAGAACTCTGAGAAATAAATTTCTGTTCTTTGTAAGTTACTCCATCTCAAGTATTAAGTTATATCAGCTCAAAACTAAGACAGTCATTATCTGTTATTTTCCAAGCACAATTCTAGGCTTGGAATACAGCAGTGATCAAAATAGAGGAGACTGTTGCTGTTAAGAAGCTCACATTCTACTGGAAGAGATGGACAATAAACAAATATATATATATATATGTTATATTGAAAAAGTGCTACTAAGAAAAAATAGACCAAGAAAGAGAAGTACTGAAGCATATTCCATTTAAGAGAGTGTATTAGGAAAGCTTCTCAGATAAGGTGACATTTGATCAAGGACTGGAATGAAATGAGAAAGGGAACAAGGAAGATATCTGGTAAAAACAATGTTCTAGGCAGAGGGAATAGGAATTGCAAAGGCTTTTCAAAGGCATAGGTTTCAGTGTGTTAAAAAAGAGCAAAAAGGTAAATGCCTATAATGCATTATTCTAAAAAATGCAGCAAACTCTTTGAAATTAACTTTCACAGACCTTTCTTTTGGTAAAAATAGAAACATAATACTTTTATAACAAATTAACATATTCATCGCTAGTATGTATACATATTTTATAACATTCTGGTTAAAGTGTTACTCCAAGTAATCAAATGAAGTGTTATGTGTGTTTATGTAGCCCTCCTTAGTGCTATGTATTTGTGCTTTTTAAATTATCTTTTATTGGGGCAAATAGATTTTTATAAGATACGAATTTTGGTGTTTTCAGCACATCATTTAGAAGGTAATAAAGCATTCTATCTTTACTGTTCTTAAATGCCAATATATCAATATATCTCTTTCAATTTTGATGTTTTCTAAAGTGTTTTCTAAAGTAATACCTTCAAGTTAAGAGCAACTGTAATTCAAAGTCTCATTTTAAACTAAACTCTTAATCTTCTTCTTACTTCTAAAGTTTGGATTAAATTACGAAGGTTGAGTATAAAAAATAAATTATTTTATGTTAAAACACAGTCTACTCTGAACACAACAGGTTTTTATGTACTTGAAAGAGGGGAGCTGAACTGAAGCTAAAGAAACAATGACTATGCACACAGTCCTTATTACAATCAATGCTTACGATGAAGAAGAAAATGCACAGCTATATTAACAATAGGAACTTTTCCAAAACAGCTTAAGATTCTTGGGATAGGAATTTATAAAGCTTCATCCTACAAGAGTAGAACAAGGGAGTATGCACCTAAACCCTGGGGCTTGTCTGTCTGTGAACACCTACATGTTTCAGTATATGAAGCTTAATATGACTTACCCACCCAAAAATCCATGAAGCATTATTGCACTTAGTGATTTCCAACATGACCCTCATATGATATGTCAGATGTTTGCTAGTTAATTTGATCTCAACTAACTATGTATAAGGTTTAAGCAGTGTCACCTATAGTTAATACTTTATACAGTTGAATATGTCAGCAATGATTAGGGCTATCTTTCATTTCTAGAGCATCTCTACGTACATTTTTTATCATTTATTCTTCAAAATAAGTTAAAGAAAAGCATTTATATTTGAAGAAACTTATCTTGAAGATGTTAAGAGGGCATCTTTTTTTT
>VBSM01001483.1:12964807-13020196 GCA_008086735.1 Cheirogaleus medius
CGGCCTCCCAGAGAGCTAGGATTACAGGCGTGAGCCACCGCGCCCGGCTGGGCATCCGTTTTTGTAGAACAGAGAGTAAATGTTGGATTTAGGGCTAGAATCCATGGATTCTGAGTACAGTTCCATAGCTCCTATATCATCACAATACAATTTGCAATAATTTATTTAAAGAAATAAATAATTTCTTACCTTTGTGACAACTTTTCCATATAACATGTCGAGTATTCTCATAATTTGTGTTCAACCAACTAAGTAGAATTCTTTCAGAATTAGAATATATGTTGCTGGATACAAAACAAGGATTGATTTTTGGTGTATTTTGCAGATGTATGGGGGGCATATTACTGCTGCAATATGGTACTACCCGGGATAGAACTAGAACCTGAAATTGAGAAAGAAAGAGAGAGATAATATTAATTAGATTCAAATGGAAAAAGTAACAAATTAATATTTAAGAGTAAATGAAAAATATGACAGGTAGATAAATAAAGGAAGGCACCAGTATCTTCTGCTTAAATGCATCCAATCAAGAGTAAAAGAACACATCAAATTCGTCCCACTAATGCTTGTTTTAAATTCTCAACTTCTATAGCATTTAATCTACAAGGCACTACACTGTGTAATTTACAAGAGGTTTATTACCCAATGGAAAAAAAACTGCATTTAAGAACAGTTCCGTTGACTGTCAATTAATTTATAACACAAGAATTTGACATGCTTTTCTTATTTCTATGCTGGCTCATGCAATTTGGAAAAATAAAATTTTGAAAGTCCAAGTAATGTTAAGTCAAAACTTACTTTGGCATTGATACTTATTGAAGAGGTCTGTTTTTAAGATGACAAAAGTGTATAGGAATTTGTAATATGACATATTTTTATCCTATATTGTAAAGTGTGGTATATTTAGATCGTATCACCATTCAATAGATGTATACCACATGTTTTATTATGAAGCAATACCTCTATATTTAAAAATAATTAAACAATATTCAAATTAAGTAAAGAACTCTGCATCTGATCAGTGCAGCACTATAGTACAGAGCTACTCAAAGTGACTATTAGCAGTTTGTTACAGGTTCTGTACAAGATGAACAGCTTGTGATCTGCTACCTCACTATATAGGTCTCAAGACTTTATTAATGAAGGAGTCAGAGT
Source organism: Cheirogaleus medius (assembly GCA_008086735.1). Classification (NCBI taxonomy): domain Eukaryota; kingdom Metazoa; phylum Chordata; class Mammalia; order Primates; family Cheirogaleidae; genus Cheirogaleus; species Cheirogaleus medius. The sequence goes on from VBSM01001483.1 coordinate 12,965,963, forward strand.
ATCAGTTTACACTACAGTACACAGTACAAGTTCAGCTCCTTGGTTCATACCAAACCTTTAATAGACAATTCTCCAATGGGATGGGTATGAAGAAAACAGTTTGAGTGACATGTGCTATAGAGATACTCTTGATACCTTGCCCATATTCCCTCAGCATTCACCTGCACATTCTGGAGGTTGCTTATTGTGAAAACCTACAAGTCTTTGCTGGAGGGATTATTTTTTCTGACACACAAGAGCACACTTAGCTCACAGAAGGCAAGCTAGGAGTGCCAGAGGATAATGACTCCAAAAACAACCCCCTACCAAAGATGATCAGAGAATTGGTAGTTAAATACTCCAGATTCCTCACCACTCAGTTGGGATAAATAAGATGTGTTCTACAATGTTTCCCATAGATCCCCAGAGGGATTGAGCTTCAGTTGCCCACAGCAGAACCTGCTTGAAATCACATCTGCTATTGGCTTCATTATATTGTTTTAATTCCCTGCTATTCTAACTACCCATGCTTCTTGGGATCACCCCTGAAATAAACTATTTACACTCAAATACTTGTCTCAGAGTCTTCTTTTAGGAAAATCCAACTCAGGACAAATATTTTCATAGTCAAGTATAGTTTAATTGTAAATTTGGAAAAATGTGCTCCTTTTTTTACGTACTACACATCTATTCTGTGTAGTGTCTCAAACAATTACAGTTTAAAAATTATTAAAATACCTGTGTGCATCCCAAAAGTGTTCTTCTCTTTGCCAATCTGAGAAGCATTTCAAAATTCTATCAAAAAGTTAATTTCTGAATGTTAGCTATTTATCTGGCTTATATCTAGTGAGAATAGCCATACATAAATGTGAATTGCATCATTTTAGCATTTTTGATAGAAGTTTAACAGAGCTATCTTCTTTTTTCATTCTGACAGTTATATGGTCTAGAATTCCTAAATTTCAAATCTAACATACTATAAAAATGCAATTAAAAGCTTTTTAAAAGGACCCCTAACTCTTCCTGGGGAATACCAAATGACGAATTATCTGAGTACAATTGATGAAATAAATGTTTAGAGCTAATGACCTGAGCTGGCTCAAGATTCATCTGTCTTGGGGGGAGGGGGGCAAGGGCATTATTTGAAACCCTAAAATTTGTACCCCCATAATTTGCTGAAATAAAAAAAAAAGATTCATCTGTCTTCTGTCACCTCTACTGTGCAAATGAGACAAGATCTGCAAGTGACCTTTGACAGATTTAATGATGGACCTATATGGATTATGGGTGTAAACTTTAATATAGGAAGAGCCACCACTCTGAGTTACTTAATTCTAAACCAGTGCTTCTGACATCATCAGTGGTGAAAGAACTGTTGTTTTTCACTTTGCCACAGAATGATAGCTTTGTAAAATACTCTAAAAATAAATTTCTAGGAAAATAAATTGAAGAATAAAAATGTATTTTAAGTACAAGACCCCATCATATACAAATCCAAATATACCTTGGGTAAGAATTATTTACTATTTGTTGCCTAGCATGCAAACCACACCAAGTATGAGTTCAAGGAATGGAATGAGGATTACAGAGGCCAGAATGGCTTGTTAGCTGTGGAGGTAATCAATGAAATTAGGGCAAACATATTTTACCTATCCATGCTCAGGAAATTCTTTCCTGCCCTCGCATTGTTTGGATAAGTCCTTCATTTTTGTTAAAAAGATGTGATTCAAGAAATGTGAGTGATAGCACTCCTTTAAAGTCAATAGACTGGCCACATGATGGAACATACTCCTTGGCTATCCTACCTTGTCACTATAGAGCAATTTAAAGACTTAAAAACAATGACAAAACTACTACTAAAAGTATATACTTTCATATATTGAGTGCTATGCCACTACTGTCATATGTACTTCCAGTTCCATATGAAGTTTGCTGTTATATTTGCAAATATTGTTTTTGAATAAATTTTTAAAAGCTATGTGTTATTTTAATCTATTGGCCTTGAAAACACATGATAAATTTCACTTTTTAATCATTCATAAAAATCTCTGGATTTTTTAGACTATTTAGGTATTTGGATTTGTTCTGAGGAATCATTTTGATTAGGCCTACGTTGATCAGAAAAAAAAGAATCAATAGCCAGTTTAAGACCTTTCTTTTACACTTAGGGATACCTGATGGTTTAACACTTGGTTAGAATCGAAGTTAATTAAGAATCCAGATGAGGACTGTATATTGGACCAACCAGTCATGCCTCACTGTGAAGATTTTGGATTGAGTAATGCAGGGTGATGGATGACTAGAAGGCTGAAAAGACCACAGACTGTAATGCTTCCCTGAATTGTAATGGTCCATGCCAACTAGACCCCATCTCTTGTGACCATTTCTGAATGGAGTGTGGAATGAGTGGGACAATGGAAGCTATGCCTTGAGTCACAAGGCCTTGGCTTTGCTATTGCTGTACATTCTGGGTTGTGACCTCTTTTGTGAACTTCTTTAAAGCTAAGCCAACATGTCACTATGTAAAATCTGTATTTCACAGTTTTGATTATAAAACAAAACCCAAGACCATGCTGCTGGTGAAGCCCTATGTGACTAATGATGCAAAAGATAATATTTCCAACATATTTTTGCATATAACCAGAAATAAGTAAGACATTAGCAACCAGCTGGCAATGAGCTGAGTTTTCCCAGTCTTTGTACCTAACAGAAGGAAATTTTCTTGAAGAACTTAAAGGATGTTGGCATCTTCAATAATGGATAAGTAAAGTGGATTTTACAATATCATACCTAATATAGATTCATATTGTGTTATAACAAAGATAAAAATGAGAGCACATGCCATAACATCCCACCTATCCAAATCTTAACTATATGGAAAAACCTCACAGAATATAGTTCTTGCATATGTTAATACTTTGAGCTACAATCCTTGACATCTCAAAATGTATGTGTTAACTTTCTTCTACTTAATTTGTAAAAACCTGTTTGTGACTTTAAGTCAGAGCTTATTTGCTTTTAGTTTATAGAAAATTTTAAAAAGTGTAGATATTTAGTTTCTTAGGTCATAGAAAATTACAAGTAATAGGAAAAAGAACTACTGTAAGCAAGCATGTTGGTAACAGCAATGAAAGGCAAGAGAGATAATATGAATAGTTGTATGTAAGAAAATGAGAAAAAAACTATTACAAACTAAAAAACAAACAAACAAAAAAAAGAAATCCAGTGTCTGAGCACCATTTGGATGGGAAACAGGCCTGTATAACTCAATGAGTCCTGTGGTCACCACTGTGCTTGATATCTAGGTGATACAAATACAGTTCTGAATACTGCCTCTGTGGATTTGATGTCTTGCCTATTTTTAGCAATAGTATTCCAATTTTATAATATTATACAGAAATTTTGAACTGGTTTAGGGAAAATATGTTTACCCAGAAAGACCACTGCTATATGTTTGAAAATATCAAAATATTGAATATAATTGTGTCATTATTTTTTTTAAAAAACTTTATGACAGACAATATGCTGGGGACAAATGAATAAACAAATTGATTAAACTTACCCAGGTATTTATTTCTGATCATATTTTTCTTTTCCAGAGTCTTTTGTAAAAATATCACATATATTTCCTTTAGCACATACAGAATCATCCTTTATATTCACACAGGAACCCTGTTTATAGTTATGTTTAGAACAGCATTCTGAGTTTGAATGTTTCTGTTATTTTTCACCTTTCTTATGTTTCAATGACCCATTAGTCAGCTATCAATACACTTTTGTAACTTGGGAATGCAATGCAAGACAATAACTACAATTAAGCATGCAAATTTAATAAGCATAAATAACCAAACGACACAAAATGTGATTGAGTCAAACCAACTGTATCTTGTTATCTATTAGCCAAGAAGAACTGGAAAAAAACAAAAAACAAAAAAAGCAGTACTTGCATGACCTCTGGGGATGCAACACTTAGTCAGAACCTAAAGGGATTGTGTGAAAATCACAACTTTCCATTTCTAACCAGTGAAATGCATTTCAACACTGTTTGTTTTTTCAAGTGAAATTGCCAATCAACTTCTGATTTGATGCAGTTCCTGGTGTTACACATGCTTTAGATACAACACATGGAGAAACTCAGCTCCCAGATGATCTAACTGGGCAATATTATCAATTCCTATGATTTTATCATCAAATCATTGAAGAATCCCAAACGTGCCGACACTCAGATCTCTCTCTGACTAATATATATGCCCACCCGATAATCACACAGGGCACCATAAACATAGCAGGATGAAAATTAATTTATCAGGTCTTCTCATCCTTTCTCATCTCATTCTCTCCTGATCATCCAAAATTTCTATTCTCTCTCCTTGTCTTTTATTTCAGTGAATGGGATTAAATGCCACTCATTACCCACGCGAGAAACTCACTGTTGTTCTTGGCCTGTCTCTGTCAATGCCAAAGATCTAATCATCCATCAAATTCTATTGAGTTTTACTCCTAATGTTTATGAAAGCTGCCCCCTTTCTCATCCACCCTACTAACACCAAAGTTCCCATGTAGGTCACAGCATCAGACACTTAAATACATCCCCCAGCAGTTTCCACAGTGTACCAGAGTGTTTTCTCTAGAATGCAAAGCTTATGACATCACCCTTGTGTTTAAAACCTTTAAATAGCTCTGTACTAACCTCAGGATAAAATCCAAGAAGTCCAGAGTCCCCTATGTAGTAATAAAGATTCTTTCCTTGACCATTTTTTTGTAGTCAGGCTCCTGAACCTTCTCCTAGGCCAATCTGTGTACTTGTTTGTAAAATACTGTTTTAGCAACAATCTTGCTAAGTGAGTTTAGCAAGAACCCCCTACCCTTCATATCTGATCACCCTTGACGTCTACTTGGGTTCTTCATCTTCCATCAAACCCAGGGGAATGTCTGATCATCCCGGCTTAATTTCAGCAAGAATCCTGTTAGGTTCGTTTAGCCAGAATCCACCCTTACTCCTGATGCTTCCTCTTAGTCATTTTCCATCCACGGACCCCCTACCCTGCTCCTTGGCTATCAATTCCCACTTGTCCATACTGTGTTCAGTGTTGACCCCAGTCTCTGTCCCCTACTGCAAAATCCCATGCAGTGGTCCCTATACCTATTGTGATGGTCCTAAGGAAAGTTTGCTTTACTATGCTTTAACAAGTGTCATTGAATAATTTTTCTTTAACAGACATAAACCACGATCGAATTTCTCTCAGTCCCCTCCCACTATCTTCAGCTAAATTATGTTTATTCCTCAGAAAATTCCATGTTCTATCTAACCTCAAGGCTTTTCCATGCTGAATTCTCTTTGTCTTAAAAAATTTTGCTGCCTCACCCCCCAATAAAATTCTTGTACTCTCTCCATCACACAAATTTTAATACTTCTCACTCCAACCTATGTCTCACCTCACCTAGCAAACTCTTGGTCATTTATGAGGGTTAAGTTTACGTAATCTTCTTCCTGGAAGTCCTCCCCAAGGCACAAGAAAATTAGTTACTTTCTATGCGCATCATCCATAGTTTTTCTTGGGATTACCTTGTCATAGTACTTATACATTTTTATAATTAACCACTTCGGTACCAGCGTCGACTATAGTCGGTAGCCACAGATGAACGCGCACAGCGACTTTAGCCGACAGCCTGATATGACTTTTCTAATTTTTCATTTGTCAAAATAAAATTGTGAACATTTAAAAATAACGTAATGAAAACATATATGTTACCTATTCTGATTTACATTACAAGTAAAGCTGCCTGTAAAGTAAAACAAGCTTTCAGTGCTTTAAAGCTTTCCTCATCACACAAGAGCAAAATGGATTCATCGTCAATGCACAGCACAAACTATCGGGCGGACTATGAGTTCCGGCTGTGGGCAAGGTTTTGCGGCCGATGGGCGCAGTCCCGAAGTGGTTAATTATACTTCCTCCAGGATATAATTTTTTTTTTTTTTTGGAGACAGAGTCTTGCTCTGTTGCCTGGGCTAGAGTGCTATGGCATCAGCCTAGCTAACAGCAACCTCAAACTCCTGGGCTTAAGCAATCCTTCTGCCTCAGCCTTCTGAGTAGCTGGGACTACAGGCATGTGCCACCAGGCCTGGTTAATTTTTTCTATATATTTTTAATTGTCCAGCTAATTTCTTTCTATTTCTAGTAGAGACGGGTTCTCACTCTTGCTCAGGCTGGTCTTGAACTCCTGACCTTGAGCGATCCTCTTGCCTCAGCCTCCCACAGTGCTAGTATTACAGGCGTGAGCCACCACACTCAACCCAGAATATACAATTATTGAGGAGACAGGTTATATCAAGTTTACTCTTATGCTCCCGGAGCCTAGTATAGTGCCTGGGCCACTACAGTTATTGGATAAATAATTTATCATGAATTCATTGAACAAATACTTATTGAGCACCTACTATGTACCTCACATTCTATTAAGTTCTCAATTTATAAGTGATGCATGGTTTCTAAATCCATAGAGAGATAGATGGAGAAGATGGATTAAACAAACTAAACACATACATGAATGCATTAATGAATGAATAAATGACAGAATAAATAAATGAATGAGTGAATAAAAGCCATAAAACTAGATTATGTTAACTTTGCCTATAAAGTAGAGTATTTTCTGCTCTTCTGTTTGGGATTTGCTCCTCTTTATCAGTGGGCAAAATTATAGATGATGCAGCATAGAGTTAAAAATGGAAAAAAGGAAATGTCTTTTCCAAACCTATGTTTGGCTGAAAGTGGCAAATACCTTTATACCTTCCTCTGGGAATTACCCAAGAAAAGACAGGATTTATCTTCTTAACATTAAGCTAGAAAGACAGTTTAGGTTGATGGCGGAAGAAGAGGAAGATCAAGGGGGAAATCACGCAGAAGGAACTCTCTGATCTGGGTGGCTGACTACAGTGGAGACTTCAGACTGCCAGAGGCCAGCATAAAAGACCTGGACTCCAGGGCCTTAGCAGAGAACAAGAAAGAAATAAGCATTACCCACATCAAATTATTGCATATACTCAAATTCACGTGGCATACTTATATGTGCCTGTGAGATTAGTTTCCTCACCTCTAAACTGGGGACTATGGTTGGGAAGATTAAATAAGATTACATTAAAAAAATACATTTAGTGACAGTGTTGCACATACTACATACACACTATTTGGCTCTTAATTTTGTCCTTTCCTTTGAGTTACTAATTCTTGCTTCTATTTAACTCCTTCTATGTTCTAACTCCAAGTCCTAAAGTTTACCCATCTCAGGTTGCGAAGTGTGAAGACAAAGCAAAAACCTCCATTGGTCTTGGTGGACAAGATCTATAGTGCCACATCTGAAAGCCTAGGGAATGATTCTTGGACTTGTTCATACAATAAAGAGGTAGAGTAGGGAGGCATAATTTATACTATGTTAATCTACCCACAAATGCAATTTGGCATGAAGTAAATTGGAGATTCTCATCAAAACCTAGTATCGTCTATAATTGCATGAATCCTGGTGAATATTACTTTATAACAAGAGTCTACTATGTATTAGAGGTGGAGACCATAATTTTCACCAATATCCATCCTGTAGTGATGCCTTTTAATATCAGAATGTGCCCGCAGCTACTCATTCTAGAAACTATACTACTCAACACTTCTTGCAGCTAGATGTGGCAACATAACTAAATTCTACCCAGTGGAATCTGAAATAGAAGTGACACATTTTTCAGGTGACATCCTTAAAATGTACCTCCTTGCCCTCCAGTACTACTTTACCTGCTCTTCCTTGTTCAGAGAAATTGGACCTCCTAGATGAAAGCCTAGTACTGAGGATGCAAGAGATATCCCACTAGCTCTCTGAACTACTCACTTCTCTGCAGTTCCATGAGAAAAAAAAAATTCACACATTTAAGCCACTGTTTTTGAATCTTTTATAGCACCATTACCCATATTTTAACTAATATACTATTCATGTGATTCAACCACAAAACAGCAACAAACATTATTGGAAATGTTACCTTGTATATCTGAAGGAATACATCTGTCCATGCTCGTTTACTCCAGGCTTCAAACTCAGTCATTTCTATAACAACAGAACACTTTTCCTCATGTGTACAGGAACTCACAGGCACAGTATTAGTGGAAGACTTTAAGAAATAAAATAGTACAACATTAATTCAAATGTAAGGCAAACGGAAGTCCAAAATTTTAACTACTTAGTATAGAAGTATTTTTTCTTGTTACAAAATATTTGCATGCTCTTTTTACACATGATTCAAAACTTCTAATTCCCCATGTGCCAATAGTAGAAACTATTAACACATGTGAAATTCTTCTGAACCCTGAGCCAAAATAGAGCCACACCCTTTGGATTAGGCCACAAGACCTTAGCATAGTGCCAAAGAAGAGGCAAACACCTGGCTCTTCTACTTACGTCACATGGCAAGCATAACGACAATGCCACCACTAGAGTTGCCTTAAAGCCTGAAAGTTCCTCAAAAATAATTCCCTTCAATAGGTTTCCAGAAAATGAATTGTATACTTTAAGAAAACTATATATTTCTTGCTTAATTTCTCTCTATTCTCCCCTTAAACTGAAGGAGAGAAAACACAAGTGGTGGTAAAATTAAACCAGTATTGTCTTTGAAAGATATATATTCTAAAAATTTATTTTCAAAAGAAAATTTACATAACTCCACCTCATCCTTCATTTATAAATTCTTCAAAGAAGCAATTACTTATATATTTATATTTCTGTCACACAGAATTTGTAAGCCTAATAAAATACTTGTTGATTGTGGGGAAAATATATACATATATATAATTACTTATATATATTTACTTACATATTTTTAAGAAATCCATGTAAATCCATCAATTCTGCATAGGAACTCTACAGAGATTTTTCAACAAATGCATACAAAGTATGGATTGTCCAGAAAGGCATAAGCCTTAGAATATTTCATATGTAAAGATCAATGACTCTGAAATGAGATCTTCTAACGAAGGCCAAATATCAGTACATACAATATTAACTGTGTAGATTGTTCCTAGAAATTATATTTCCTTACCGTAATTTCAATCCATTTCTTATAATCTTCTGGTTCGAGCAGAAATTCAGGCAATACATGAGAAATACATGCTCCTTGAGCACTAAAATTAAAAAAGAAATACCCACATTATGATAATATAATATGATCTGTATATCATTTGCAGTGACCTTTAATTATTTCAATAATGTTATATTTTTATATCTCTTGAATTTTAATTTTGAAGTTTAAAATTTATATAATTAATCTTTAAAACTTCCCTTAATAATGAAATGATGCTTTCATTGGAGAATTTGATTAATAAGAAAGAATCTATTAAATGCCTATAATCACCCTCATTGACCATTACATGCTAATGGAATATAGAGAGTTATGTGATTTAGTCTTTATAGTTAATGCAGTAACCATTTTCTTGTTATAACATTATAAAATTGAAAAAAATCTGGAAAAAATTGTAAGACAATAAAATATCTGATAGAGAGATTATTAGTCATCCAATGTTTATTGAATGTCTATTACCACATATACCAGAATATAGAAAACTCCAAATATAATTCATTACTTATTTTTTCCAAAAAGAATATCCAAAAATAGAAAATTGTTTGATTATGTAAACTTGTAGTAGTATATCTGAATCAGCAAATATCCATATTATTTAATACATTTAAAAGCATATATATACATATTTATATGCAAATAATTTACCACATTTAAGATTATGTGTGTGTGTATATATATATACTTTTATCACTGTCAAGTTTCCTGAAATAATTTTATTTTAACTCTTCATATGAATATCCATCACCACCAGAGCCAAGGCATAAAAATCTACTACCATTTTGGCAAGAGTGTTTACTGATGGAGATTTGGGTGTTTAGATCTAACTTAGTGAAGATAGAACACCACTCACCAATAAGCATTTAACAGAGAAGAATGTTACGTCTAGTGCTCAACTCTGAAGATAACCTCAGAGTTTGCAGTCATGTGCTTACTGAGAAATGGGAAAAGAAAAAGGAGAAAGGAGGTTTAAGATGATTTTGGAAACTCAGACCTTGAAGACAGTGCAGATGAATGAGAAGAGAGAAGTGAGGAAGGGAACTCTTATGGAAGTGGAAACAGTGATCACAGTTCTAAAGCTGTTAAGTTTGATGTGGCCCTGGGCCAGTGTAGGCTACTGGAAAAAAATCATCTGCCTACATAAAGCTCTTTTGTTTGGAAATGAAACATTGTCCTTTTTCTTTGTTTTTCAGACAATTACTTTACTTATGTGTATTACTCCTATGAAACTTCATTATATTCAAATCGCTGTAAGTTTAAATAAAAACTAATTTTAATGTAATACCACTCCTAAGCAAGAATAGCCAACCTAAAGCCTGTGTGGGAACGCAATGAGGTGATGTCCTCATTAAGTTGAAATCTTGTAGAGTGAAACAAAGACCGACAACTCAGAGACATATGAAGAAACTGACATACTTCGTTGTTTCCACAGCCAAGACAGGATTTGAGGAGGAAGTGATCATTTCTATCAAATGCCACTGAGAGTTAAAGGAAAACTATCAGGAAACCACTAAAATATGATTTCTTGAGGAGCTCGCATGTTATTTATTTGAGTCCATCAGAAGATAGACCCTAGGTAAAAGCTGAAGATGAAGGATGCATTTTTGCATTTTAAAGGCTGACACTATCATCAAGAATTGTTTCTTTTTTTTTTTTATTTTAAATATATCTCAAGGCCTAACTTCATCAGTCCATACGACAGCATCTATATTTATGTCTTGTCAATAGATTTTATGCCTGGTCAGTAGTTTTATGAAGAGCTGACTTTCATAATTGATTTAGTTACACTTTTATATTTCCATAGGTTTCCCATTTGAATATTTCTTCTGAGTTAACACCCAGTAGATCAAAATGTAATTACATATAATGAGCTATTAAATTCTAAACTTAATCTCCAGAAATTAGTTTTTTTAAATATTCTAACTTAATCTCTAAAAATGAGTTTCTCATTTATTGCACAAAGTAGATTTCACTTATACAAAAGTCCTCACCTACTGTGTCATCAAATTTGAATGGGAAAGCTAATAACATTTATGATTACTTTGAATTTTAATACATTCATTTCCATGATGAAACATATGCACATATCTTGGAATAATAACCCAGTTTTATTAACCATACTGCCACTTTCTAAATGTTAAGTAATTTTATCACAGTCAACATATTCTGATAGGCATGTATTTGCTGATAAAAAGCAAATAAATCTGAATGGCTTGGCTTTAATGTCAAAATCATTCTTCTGTACCTGCATCTTCACACTATAAAATGTCAAAACAGAAACGACTCATGTTAATGTCAACACTACTGGGAGCTGTGCCAACAAGAATCCTACAAGAATAACACAACAATCACAAGTAACATGGAGTTTAATGATGCTATTACAAAATTGTTTGGTTTCTATAACACACATATGATGAGGATTTACTTAAGTATCCAAACCTCCTTCTTTTGCTCACAGTTAATATTCCATTAGATTTTAAGGGCAAAATATTTCTTAAATAAATGCAATAGAATTTTTACCTTTTTTGAATTAGAGAATTCACCTTCTTCAATCAATCATTAAGGATCAAAAGTTAGGAAGTGGTAAAATTAAAAGAAAAGTCAATTGCTTTCTATTTTAAACTTATAAAATTTTAATAAAATTTTCATTCTATCTAATAAATATGAGGGCATAATTGATAAATACTGGCTTTCTAACATTTCTTATGTGAACAAGACTTTCATTTCTAATAAAAGAATGGATTTTTAAAATAAATATTCTATTTTAGTGATAGTCGTATCACAAAACTCAGTTTTCACTATGCCACTAATGATTACTATATTGGAATAATTTAAAGAAACATCTTAGCATACAAAACCTTAGAGCATAATTTATTGCATTTAAATTAGTAACAACAATAATAATAATCTACTATATGTCATGTAATGTACATCTTATTATTTCTAATTATTTTATCGACCAAGTAAGTTTGGAAATCATCCTCTTCAATTTGACACATATTGAACTGTAAACTAAAAATAAAATCCTAAGCACCCCACTGAATGAATGGACCCCCTCTTGGCAAAGGGGACCTCAGAAAAACCTCAAAACAGAGCTCCCAGCCATGATGGAAAGGGAAGTTAGACATGCCTTTTTACACCCCTTCCCTTCTGGAGTTTAAACAAATGAGTATTAATGTTAAAATAGAGATCATAAGACTGACAAAACAGACTCTTTGTGGCAATAAGATACTCAATTGCAAGTAGTACCTAAGGCCCAGCAAAGGTTTTAGGTGAGGACTTAAAAAAATAAAATCTCCCAAAATGGATTTTTTTTAATTGAGCAGGTATAATGTGGCTTACTTCCCAACTTAATTCTGGCATAGTATCACATAACAGATAGCAGACCCCCTTATTTTAACTCAAGCATTCCTTTCTCTGAACTCCAAGTCTTTAAACAAAGCTTTATTTCTTTAACCAATTACAAATCAAAGAATCTCTTAACCCACCTATGACTTGTAAACCCCTGCTTCGATATGTCTTACTTTATCAGGCAGAAACAATGTATAACTTCCATGCATTGATTTATGATTTTACCTGCAATTTCTGTCTCCCTAAAATGTATAAAACCAAACTGTAACCCAACTTCCTTGGGATCACTTACTCAAGAATTCTTGGGTTTATGGTTCCCTGGACCATAGCCAATCATAGTTAGCTCAGAATAAACATCTTTAAATTATTTTACAGAGTTTGTTTATTTCCGTTAACAACTTAGAGCTAAAACAAGTGAAGGAACTTGTTCAAGGTTACAGGAGTACAAAAGGGATGGAATATAAGCTTGGATGGAATATAAGCTTCCATCTACTTGATTCAAAAACCGTGACCTTTTACCCCAGTTCAGTACACTCTTCCAGGATCACTTCTAAACTATTTCTTTCAAATATTTTCATTCTTGGATGCAATTCCATTAAATAAGATATCACAATGGTTATCCATACATAAGAAAGCTATAAAGTTTTTAAAGATAAAAAAAGTATACATCACAAGTAGAATTAAATTTACTTATAAGGGGATGTGAGTTGCTTTTTCTAAGTATATTTACTTTGGTGAATAAACTATTTATTTAAAAACTCAATGGAATTGAAAAATAAGAGTTATAGTAGTTTTATATTCTTGTGATGTCCTGCTTTATAGTTACAATGTGGAGCACAAGATATTTATATTCTGATTCTGTTTTAGTTTTTCATTATGCAAATTATAAATAAAAAAGTTTACTTTTTCAATGGAAATCAATCACACAAGAAAATGATTATTGATTACAAACAAGTGAAATCATATCAAATGATATTTGGTAATGAATGTATAGGTCTGCTTGGGCTGACATAACAAAATGCCACAGGCTAGGTGTCTTAAACAACAAAAATTTATTTTCTGATAATTCTGGAGGTAAGAAGTCTGAGATCAAGGTGCCAAAAAATTTGCTTTCAGGTGAAGCCTCTCTTCCTGGCTTATAGATGGCCACCTGCTTACTGTGTCCTCATGTAACATTTTCTCTGTGCTCTTAATGAGGCAGGGGTTGGGGGGAGAGAAATATAGTGCCTTTTCTGCTTCAGGTTTCTTTACTTTCATGATTATCTTCTAAAACTGTATATCTAATTTTTGTAGTTATAATCTGATATTATTTTATAAAGGAGGGCCTTCCAAATTGTGTAAGACCTCTGAGCACCTGGATCAGCCATGCATTTGGCCTCACATGAGACAGGAGAGAGGAACTCTTATATCTGTACATGTAGGTCTGTGAGTGCTGTTCTAGATATTCAGTCTCTTTAGCAGTGTCCCCGCTCTACCTGATACCTGTCGTTTTGGCATATGCTGATAATGTCTGAGATGGGGATCTCATGTCTCTTCTCTTAGCCCCATCAAGCACCAAGAGTCCCTCATCTTTGTGTCTTTGTCATTCATATTGTAGCTTCAGGGCCAGCCATCTGCCACCCTTCTGCCTCTTCGGTGAGGTCCTTCTAATGTCTCAATATAGCAACCTTCATGAAAGGCTGCTTAGGTATTGACTCAGTCACCTCCAATGACTTAAAAACTTCTAGCTTTCTTCCAAGCCACAAAGAACGCAAGCCAGTTTTGGCTATTACCATGATAGTGAGAGCCTAAGAAATGAATGAAAATATTTGTTCAGTGCCATCAAACTTTCACCAGGGACTTTGCTAGGGACTCAAAAATCCTGATTTGAAAATTTTTAAAAAACTTGAATGCCAAATCTTTCATTTGCATTCCTGTTATTAGAGTCCTCTTCTTGCCCTCCATCCCCACTCTTGCTAGGGTAGATGAATATCTCTGACTAACTATAAAGCAGATTTCATAAAAAAAGAAGCAAAAGAGAAAAAAACACATTAATATATTTTGAAATATATTAACCCTATTACATAAGTACTTACAAGTAATAAATGCCATTTTAGTTATACAGGAGCATGCAAGAAGAAATAATAACACTGTCTACAGATATGAGGTGTTTCAGTGGACAAGGATGCTGCAAATATAAGCGAATGAAACAGTATAAATTCACCGACCCTCCTATCAGACATTTAATAAACATTGTTTTTCCATTTCTTGGTCACTTGCCATTTAATCTCCGCAGAGAAGACATGATGTTGACAGGTATTTTTTCCTATCATTTCTATCAACCATTTATGGAAATTTTCACTTGCATATTATTTTAATATTAAAAGACATTAACGATGCACACTAAAAAGTTCATAGTATCCATAACTTGAGATGATACTAAGAGTAATATGAGAAATAAAGCTTACTAGTTTCATCCCTTTTTTGTTCAATGGATTTATGTATTTATCGTAGATCAGGATTTCTAAAATGAAGTCACGGACCAGAAGTATCAGCAGCACCTTGAAACTTCTTATAAATGCAAATTAGCACTATAAGGGCCAGTAAACTATTTTAATAAGCCCTCTCAGTGATTTGGATGCATGATAAAGTTTAAGTTTGCCTTAGATTATAAATCCAATAGATCATAAAATGCATATTTTCTATTAACCTATGTATATTTTCCCAAAGTGTAAGCTAGATAGAGACATACAGTAAAAAAAAAAATGATATCAAAGTCTACCTGCCTATCTACCTACCTACCTACTTATCTATGTATCCAAGCCATAATTAAATGCTTAAATTAGCACATCCAGGCTCTTACTTGAGAAAATCCAGAAGTGAGCAATGTTGCAAATGAAGCTGAATCACTCTTTCATTGTTATCCACAGGTAAAGATTGACTTGAACTAATTCCAGGGAGCATTTTTCCACTCAAGTGGAGCACCACATCATAAATGGTTTTATTGTATTTAGAAAAGTCATTTTGTCGGGAAAATTTTTTCGGTGGTGATTTTGATGAATAGAATTGTATTTTATACACATCCCTATGAGAAAAAGACTTTAAATTAAAAACAGTTTCAAAATGTTATGGGAAAAAAATGTTCAATCCAATGACTAAATAAAATTCTATTAAAATCAACTATGAAATTCTAAAATACAGTTCACTCAGCTACCATTTGTTAGTCAAAATTAGATTTTTTTAATATCACCCAAGATTTTCAGTATCTTGTTTAAACACACATCATTATCTAATGTTGCAGTTGTCAAGTCTGAAGTATTGGATTGTGAATAGATTGGATCTGGAGAAAGAGAACAGGGATTGAATCCTGGACCCATTACCTACAAGCTATATGATTATGGCAAGTTATTTAAACTTACTGGGTTTAATTTTGTATTCTATCAATTGGAGATAATGTCTATAATAGTTTCCAAAATAGATTTCAAATATTCATCACACATATAAATATAAAAATAACTTTACACATATTTTCTCAATATTTATACTTTAATCCTTAGAAGGGCACATCTTATACATTGGCTTAATAAGCAGAGATTGTCATTTTAAAGTCCAGAGATGTCACAAACTTTTCTGTTCTTTGAATAAGACATCGCAATATCTACTCCATAGTACTATTGCACCAGGTTGTGATACATGCTCATTTTTAATGGAGTAAACATTCCAATCTATTCTTGCTGTCTTACAACTTATCAAATATCTTATATTATACTGTCTAATTGTTTGTCAGCAATGAAAATCACACATGCATCACTAGCCTAGACCGACAAATAAAAAGTACCCAATGGGCCATTTTAAGTGGTAGTTCTTCAGTTTAATAAAGAAGAAGTCTGTATACCATAATATAAGAGAAAGTACATTGTCTTATATAAGGGTTAGCCTGCCATTGCTCAAAAACTGGCTCTGCCATGTACTGTGTGACCTTATAGAAGTTACTTGAGTTTTCTGCTCCTCAGATTCCTCATAAGTAATGGCTATAATAGGTCTAATGCATCCTGATGTTACTGGCCAAAAACCCCACATATTTTATAAAGAAAATTAACACCATCATAGGCCAAGATGGATGCAAATGAAAAGAAACAATAGACAACAAAAACAGACACATAGGAGCCCCAGATATTACAGTTGTAAAACAAAGACTTTTTAAACTAACTAGCAAAAAAGGAGAGGAGACAGAAAGAATGGGGCAGTCAAATAATTTGAAGGGATATTGTCTGATAACTTTCTAAAATTACCAATAGAAAATAAAACCACACATGAAAGATTTACTGTGAACCCTAATGAAAATAAGCACAGAGAAAACTATTCTAGGTATATCATAGCGAAGCTGCTGAAAACCTAACAGAAAATCTATTTTACCCATTCTAATATATCTGTAGTAGTAACTCATTTTTGTTTAAATGTACATTTCACTAACTAAATATCAAGTTGGCCACTTAAAAAAGAATCACAAAATATTTTATTATTCTTATTAATATATTAATGTGTAGAAGTAAAAAGAACTCAAGGAACTCAACTCTAATTAGTTATTATAACCACTTTCATTTTAACATTTAGTTTCAATCTAAAGACAAGTTTCTGTGACTTTGTTGGTCACTGTTGGAGTATGAATGGGCAGGATGCCCAGAAATGGAGGTGACATTTTATTTTCACATTAAATTTATCACTGGGCTTGCCAGCAGCTCAAAACTGCAAAGAGAAAAGCATGCTATATATTTTTTTAAAGTCAAATGTTCCTATATCAAGCTGAGAAAAATCCTGCAAGGGAAGGTGAAATATTATTAATGAAATATAATTTGGAAAAGTGCTCTCCTGGAAAAGATGAGTTTTAAATTGACTCTCTACTGCCAAATAGTAGAAGAGTTGGTGAATATGATTAATGAAATCAGGAAAATATAACACTGTTAATATAATCCCAATTAAATTTATTAATAATAGCTAACATTTAGTTAATACTTACTAGTTCCTAAGGTCTGTTCTGATATAACTTAAAAGTATTACCTCTTAAATATTACAACAACTATATAAGGTAGGTATTATGATTATCTCCTTTTTACAGATAAGATAATGGAGGCATAAAGAAAATATTTTCCTCATTTTAGATGTTCTCATTATGAAGGGTAAAACATTCTACTGGTGAATTTGATTTTCTATGAGATTCTATATAGTTATGCTAAATGAGAGGCTCTGAGATGGAATGGTTAGCTTTGGAACAATTTGAACCCTTCTCCAGCTTCCCAACTGACATTCTACGTATGTGGCAGCTGCAGGGAAATACATGCTAGAGTGGAATCCTGGAGTAGCACCTATATGCACTACAATTACTTCTCTCACATGAAGTGGGATATCTAGTGTGATTCAAATGATTCTAGCATCAGTTTCTTAGAAATCTTCCCAGTGGTGTTTAGAGAAAATGTTATTCCCTCAGTTCACCCAGCTTGAAGTGAGTAGACTGTAATGTTTAGTACATTTTCTCTGATGATTTCTGAAATATAAATTGTATTTTCTTATCTTTTTCAATGGCTATTTCCATCTTTTGGTGATTTGGAGAAGGGCTAAAAAGAATTAATGTCTAAGGGACTCTAGGAATGGAAAACAGACCTATGCTCAACATTATTAATCATCAGGGAAACGCAAATTCAAACCACAATGATATACCTGTTAGATGGCTTATTATCAAAAACATGAAAGATAACAATTATAGAGAAAGGGGAATACTTAAGCACTGTTGGTGGGAATGTAAATTAGTATAGCTATTATAGAAAACTGTATGGAGGTTCCTCAAAAAACTAAAAATAGTATTATATGATCCAGCAATCCCACTTCTGGGTATATATATTCAAAGGAAGTGAAATCTGTATGTTGAAGAGATATCTGCACTCCCATGTTTATTGAAGCACTATTCACAATAGCCAAGATATGGAATCAATCTAAGTGTCCATCAATAGATGAAGAGACAAAGAAAATGTGGTATGTATATACAATGGACTTCAGCCTTAAAAAAGAAGGAAATTCTGTCATTTGCAACCTATAGGACAGTCTGCTGTATATTTGAACCTATAGGACAGTCTGCTAAGTGAAATAAGCCAGGCACAGAGAGACAAATGTCACATGATCTCAATCATATATGGTATCTATAAAAGTGGAAGTCATAGAAACAGAGAGTAGAAGAGAGTGGTTACTAGAGGCTGGAGGATAATGAGAGTGGGGAGATGTTAGTTAAAGAGTACAGTGTTGCAATTAAACAAGAGGAAATAAAAGGTAAATATTTAAGGTAGTGGATATGTTAACCAGCTTGACTGAATCATTCCACACTATACATATATAGACCATAGTATAACTGTGTACCTCATAATTATATGTGCTTATAATTTGTCCAAAAATTTAAAAGCCCCCATAAGTCACCTAATTAATTAGTTGGATCCTAAAATATTTTTAGGAAGGAAAATCATTATAAAAGGGAAAATATGACTTAATAAAGTTTTCATAGTCTTAAAAAAAGAAAACAGACTAAGAATTAATAAATGGGAAATCTAAAATAATTTCTTTGGCTTCTCCTATTCTACCTGAATATCTAGCAAATCAACAAGTGAAGTGGGCCCTATTGCCCTTGCTGCCACAAAGTTGTGTTTGTAAGGAGTGAAATTACCTGAGATACACACCAACAAAGCAACATTTATGACAACCCCTATCTTCAGGTTCAAGAAAGGTGATAAACAAAATGTGTCAAAAAATGTTTCCATAATGTTGAGAAAAAGCCCCAAAGCTATTTGACACTCACATCATAACCTACAATGGATACCAGTTTTCTAGGTAATAAACTCCGTAGTGGATGACTTTCCAGCTGGGGACTATTGTATATAAGGGTAGGCAATTTAACTTCTTGTTAACATGTATGACACTAGAATTCATAGCTTGCCCAGGACTTTAAGCTTCATTTGGTCCAAAATCCTAGATTTACCCTATAAACATTAGAATTATATATCTCTCTTCAGTTCCAAACTACTGTATTCTTAAATTTCTTAAACTGATATACCTAACCACAGGTTATTAATAGTGTTCAGCCTAAAGACAAAGACAAAATTGCCAAATGGTGGAGTTCATGTCTTTTAAGGGTTAATATTTCCTAAATCTTAATCTGATCCCCCAGTAATTGGCAAGTAGCATGATGCTTAAAAGTACTCATTCTGGGGGTAGAATGCTTGAGTCCAAATCCTGGCTCTGCTATTTTGTAGCTGTGTGACTTTGGGGAAGCTACTTATTCTCTTTCTGCCTCAGTTTCTCATCAGTAAAATGGGGAAAATAATAGTGTCTATATCACAGGGTGGTTGTAAAGAGTAAATAAATCAATACTCATAAAGCATATATAATGATGCCTTGTACATAGTAAGAGTCCAATATACATTAACCATTATTGTTAATAAAATATCACAAAAGTATTTTTAAGCAAGGTAAGAGAGATACTGCAAAGCAAGCTTAGTCAGGTATCAATCACTAGCCTGCAAAAAATTAAAGCAATAACAGAAATAATGAGTCATTAAGATAGGACCATAAGAAGATAACTGCAAAAGAAACTACAGAAATATATGTGAAGAAAGGGCAATTGCCTGTTCAGAAAATTAAATTGAACATATATGCTTATCACCTCTTTCTCTCAAAATATTCCTGAAATGTCAAAAAGATTGAAGAAAGGGAATAAACTTATAACAACACTAAAATTGGGAAAGGGACCATTAATATACCAGAAACATTGAGGAATATCTGTAAAGACAGAGGATGGATAGAATAGTATTGAGGAATAAATCAAAATGATAGACAGTATAGCAATAGGCTACAGGGGGAAAGGAAGCCATTTTTCCTAGAGGAACATAAGAGAGGCTTCAAGTTTAGAGTTGGCAGATACAGAGGGAGGAAGTGACACATTGTACAGTAATCACGATGATTAATAGAACTATTGTATATGAAAGAGTTAGGCTTGATCTTCTATCCCATAAAACATTTACAGAGAGACTGACGACAACAGACAGAGCCTCCAGGAAAAACTGGAGCTCTCTCAAAATAAATTCAACTTCCAGATAGCTAGGAGATTTAGGGTACCTACAGTGGATGTCCATGCTCTAGAATAAATCCCCCCTTACTTTTGCATTACATTGGATCTGGCTTCTCCTCTCTTTACCATAAAGTAAAGCATTTGTGTTCCTATGACTTGCCCACTTACTGAAGACTTTTTTCTGCCTTTTAACCAGGCAAACAATTTGATGGAAAAAGAAACCCAAACCTGCACAGTATCCAGAGAAACCCTGTCACTTGCTTATTCTACAAGAAGTACTTCATTCATTACATATGAATAAATGAGAATGAAAAATCAGAAATATTTAAAGAAAGCCATCAGGTTGAAAGAAAATAACCCAATAAAAAAATAAAAAAGAACAAAGATTGAAGTGAGATGAAGCAATTTAAGGAAAAATAGAATTTAGAAATAAGCTCATACTATAAAAGAGATATTTGAGAAAGCATGCATCCATAACACAAAACAGGATGCTATTATGAAAGAAAAATACACAAAAAATGAAGAAGAGAAGGAAGAAAGGAAGTGAGGGAGGAAGAGAGAAAGAGGAAGGAAGGAACAAGGAAAGGAGGAAGGAAATAATTAAAGAATAACACAAAGTTCTTGGAAAATAAAGCTAGAAATACCAATTTAAAAATTTTATAGAAGACTAGAAGAGGAAGTAAAGGAGGACAGCTACAAGTATAATAAAGTAAGAAACAGAAAAAGATAAAAAATATAAATCATAATCATAAGGAATACAAAGGATCAGTCAAGCAGGTCCAGCATCTTTCTAATAGGAGAATCGGAAAGAGAGAATGGAGCTGAGTGTGGTGGCCCACGCCTGTAATCCCAGTGAATCAGGAGGCTGAGGTGGGAGGATCACTTGAGCCCAGGTGTTCAAGACCAGTCTGGACAACATAGCTAGATTGTCTTTAAACAGAGAGAGAGAGGGTGGGGGAGAATGGAAAAAAATAGAGAAAACAGAATGGAAAAAATAGTAGAAAAGGAGGCAGGAAAGAATAGTTAAAAGACTAGTTTTCAAAATAAAAGGGCCTACTGAATGCCAGCTAGATTGAATGATGAAAAAGAACCCCAAGTTCACATTTTACTTCATCAAACTGCATAATAGGAGAACAGTAGAGATAGGGGAACCCTAAAAGAATTCTGAGAGAATAAACACATTATTCACAAAATATGGCATCAGACTTCTCATGAGAAATACTAAATAATTCTAGATGATGGAGTAATACAGGAGACACTAATGAGGGGATTCAAATATCAGTAACAATACATGACCTTGGAGGTCTCTTTTTAGCCAGAGAGTCCATGATCCCCAAATTCTAAAACAAGAAATAGCTCTGAATGTTACCTGCGCAAAGTTAATCTTTATTCAAAGTTTTTTGGTCGTGAGCAGCTTCCTTCCCAGGGTTAGAAAAGCTCTCATACTACTCCAGAACTGCCTTTCCCCAGGCATCCAAGAATGTATTATAAGAGACTTTAAGAAGTTTATATTATTTGGTCCAGTGATCCTACCTATGAGAAACTTCCTATGTAGTATTCAGAAGTATCTGCTTACCATTTGTAAGCATTTATAAGCATGTCTGCATTATTTATGCCAACAAAGAATAACAAAATAATATAAGTAAATGCTCAAAAATTAATGTAAATTTTCAAGTAAATAATAATACATGTATGCAATAACACTATACAACAAGCGAGCAATCACTATTACAGTAAAAAGCATATAGAAAATGAAAACTAATAGCTCTATAAAAACAATAAAATTGAAAAATTTTTACTTACTAACAAAAATTCTGGGATGCAACCAAAGTGGAATAAAGAGATGAATTTATTGACTTGAAAATAAATAAGCCTAGTATTCAAGTTTAAAGAAAAATAAATTATAAAGAAAAAATCAACATTACATGATTTGGAAAAAACAGAAATGAAAAATTAATTTAAGAATTTATTCGTTATATGAGACATAGAAGTAAACTGCTGACACCTATAATCAAGAAAAAATAAAATTACAATTGTAAATGAGGAAGGGACTATAACAGCATAAAGGAACTAAAAAACAGAAAGACTATTAGCACAATTGTTGAATAGTAAATGTCAAATGCTCAATCAGTAATTTCCCCCATAACAACAAATGCTGGTGTGGATGTGGAGAGATAGGAACACTCTTACACTGCTGGTGGGACTGCAAATTAGTACAACCTCGGTGGAAAAGAATTTGGAGATACCTCAAAGAGCTAAAAAAAGAAATACCATTTGATCCAGCAATAGCAAGCACTATTAGGCATCTACCCAAAGGAACAAAAGACATTCTATAATAAAGACATCTTCACTCAAATGTTTATAGCAGCATAATTCACAATTGCAAAGATATGGAAACAACCCAAGTGCCCATCAATACATGAGTGGATTAATAAAATGTGGTACATGTATACCATGGAATACTATTCAACTATAAAAACAAATGGTGCTCTAGCACCTCTTACATTATCCTGGATAGAGCTTGAGCCCATCCTTCACAGTGAGGTATCACAAGAATGGAAAAACAAGCACCACATGTACTCGCCATCAAATTGGTACTAACTGATCAACACTAAGGTGCTCACATGGTAGTAATATTCACTGGGTACCGGTCAGGTGGCAGGGATGGGGGAGGTAAACTCACAATTAATGAAGATGGAGCGTAATGTATGGAGGAAGGGCATGCTTCTAGCCCTGGCTTGGGCTAGGCAAAGGCATTATGTGTAACTAAAATGTGTATACCCCATAATATTCTGAAATTTAAAAAATAAAAAATTAATTTCCCCCAAATTAAAACAAATCAATAAAATTTAATCAAAATGTTTAGAGGCTAACTTCCCTAAAAAATTCCCTGGAGCCAGATGATTTTATGATGAAAACTACAAATTGTCAGGGTATCTGCTGTATTAATTTTCTCACATCACAAAGATGATATATTAGCCAATGCATTCTCTAAAGGCGAAATTGTCCAATTAATTTTTTAAAAAACTGAAAAAGTTAACATACAAGAAAACTATAGACTTAGCTTAATCTATCACACTCTTGAATATAGAGCAGAAATTCTAAATATAGCCCATATGGCTATAGAGATAAGTCCTGGATTCCCCTGTGGTGGCAGCAAGTTACTCCAGTGCTGAGAAAGGAGGTAGAATAAAGCTCTGAGAATCCACTACACCACAACATTATAACAAGTGAAGGGCCTAAACTCCTGTTTAAATTAACAACAGAATTAAGTGACTTGATATAACCAAAGAAATTCAAGTATTTTAGACATGCTGAGTAATAAAACAGCACATGAAAGAAAAGAGGTAAATGCACTGTCAAAGAGGAGATGGTGCAAAGAAACTCTCCCTGTTCACTAACACAGATAGTGCTCTGTCTACCTGACTATACTCTAGATCTCGGGCTGATAGTTTATTTGCACAGAAATGTGTAGTTTCCAAAATTTTCAAATTTAAAAGGGTTTTCCTAACCATAGTTTGCCCTTTCTCACTTCACATATGAGGAAATTGAGGTCCAGAGTTTTTCAGTGCTTGCCTAAAATCATCACATCTAGAAGAAATTAAAAAGGACATGTATACCAAAGAATTTATATTTGCATTTTTACTCTTCTTAATGGATAATTTAGCAGTCTATAATAAATTATTTAATATCCTTTCACTTAAAATGATCCCAATAAATAGAGTATATTTTATGGTGTTATACAAAGCAGGGCATGTAACTGTTACCTTCTTATAGTCTCTGGAATAGAAAAGGAATGGGGTCCTTCAGGCCAGCCGAAAAGACCAAACCAGGTCTGAGCTGCATACACAACCTTCTGAAAGAAGTTATATGCCTTTGTTCCTTCTCCAAGAGTAAAGAATTGTTCATTTGTCTCCTCCTTTTCCAGAGATTTATCATCTTTCTTTGATGCTTTACTTTCATTCAAGCCCAAATTTTCAGGTATTATTTCCATTCCTAAAATTCACATTTGTTGTAAAAACAGTTACTTGACCAATAAAGTGAAATAGTCTGTCAGTAATTGTCATTTGTATGTAGACAAATAGAACCCATTCTACAAATTATTCTATGCTCTCAGAGTCAATTTACTGTATCTTAAAATAAACAATGGAAATACATTTGTTTTCAAATACCCAACAGAAATGTTTAAAAATAGATAAATTGCAACAAGGAAAGCAGTTATATTTTTTTCTTGCCATAATGGTATGAGAAAACAATCCCCGAAGCAGAATCTTTCATTTCTAATTATATTAGTAAAATGTATTGACAATTTTTCAGCATTACTTAGTAGACAAAATTAAACCTCAGCTGAAAACACTATAGAAACAAAATATTGGCTTTAGATTGAAAATGACTTTCTATCCAAATCAAGCACATCAATGAAACATTTCTGAGTTAAGGAAATTTTTGAAAATATAAAATGGTTTTATCTTTTTCTTTAAAGATATCTGCTCATATAATGGCACCCACACACTAATTTGGTTTGGTTCATTCAACAAAAAGGAACAAATTTAATATTACCAATATCCAGGGAAAGAAACATTTAAACAGTTAATTGAAAGTAATAGTATAAAACTCACTTATTTTTCTGTGCTCACCTCTTTCTAAGACAGGAAACCTTGGCTAGAGTTAGATAATGAGGAGAAAAATCCCTTAGTTCTGCAGTTCCTAAACTATGCACAGAGAGTGCTTGAGATGTCACAGCAAATTTACAGGGGCTCTGTAGGATATTTAACATTTTAGTTAAATATTACTGCAACATCTGTTGGAGAGCACATAAGCTTAGATTTTTGTACCAAATGCACTTAATAAATGGAACTATGTGGTACATGTTTTGGCCTAGGGAAAAGTACTGACTGAGACACTAAATGTGCCATGAACCATGAACATTAGAGAACCTTTGCTATTGATCATTGAAGAGAACTCCCAAAACACATGACCCACTTAAGACTAATGACAAATTCATGGTTTTCTTCATCAATTTATTTTTATCTTAAAAAGCCTAACTTTTAAATTAAATGATATTAAGCAGATCATGTCATGGACTGGGTTTGGGCGGTACATTATATATTTGCCACATACCAATAAATAAGTTTCCCCTTGCAGGTTCAGCATCACTAAATTTAGTAGCGGTGGATGTCTTTTTAATTGAAGTAGGAAAACGTGATCTAGCATCCTGATGGGAAAGCAAATCACTGTCTCCAGTCTTCCCAGGACTTCCATCCTTATCTACAAATGACACATTGGGTCATAGTAAGTCAAACAAGCATTCATGGATTTCACTATCAAATTATTTAACCTGAATCTATCTAATCTATCTGTATTTCTATCTATATTTATATACATATATGAGAAAATAAAAGAAAAAACTCTAAACATCCATTACATATAAAATAAGATGTCAAATAAGAAAAAAACAAAAATTACATGGTTTTCTATTAATATAATAAATTAAATAAAATTTATTTGATAAGGCAATCATTATGTTACACCAAAGTTATTGGATAATGAGCAATGTTCAACTTTAGCATAAATAAGAATATATAAAACATTTTAAATGTTTCTAAACCAAAAAATTAGATTATATATGGTATTCAAAATAAGATATAAGAAAAATAATCAGCAACAAAAGTAATTTCCTCCTAGTTAATTCTGTAATAATATGTTATAAGCTGATACCATTTTGCACATATTTCAATCTGTATTCCAGTTAGAGTTGTTGTATATACATAAGAGTTTATCACAGTGTGAATTCGAATCCAACCATTGGCAGTGCTGATCGAGAAAAGTGAGTAGCTGTGACCTAAGGCCAAGCATCAAAATATATTTGTAATTTATATATATTCACAGTCTAATTCTACCAGAAAAGCATGGTCTGGTCAGTTAGAAAAGACTGATTTGAAAGCTTGGCACTACCAGTCCTGATAAGTTAAACTGTAAGTATGTTATACAAATTATCTGAAACATGTTTATCTATAAAATGAAAGCAACGTCTCTGAGCTCATGAGTTTGTTGTAAGGATTACTTTAAAGGCAATAACAAATAGAAATAAGCAGAATATACTAAGTTTATCCAATCTTTCAGTACAAAATCATTCAGAATGTGCCAGAAAATCTTTACCCAATAGGCGTGCATATCCCCAGAATGCTATACCACTATAGACTTCATAGAAGATGATTGTTCTTAGTTTATCTTACAATTTCCCCTGCAGCAAATCTCGGCTGCAGCTGGTCAAATGGCCACTTTCTGTCCCACTTTAATTCATCTCACATCTCAACACCTGCTCCCTTTCTAAATTACTGACACTCAAAACCACAGAAGGTTCTCACTACTACAGAATAAAAGGCTTAGCACTATGGCCCTTTGCCTACCTTTTCTTCTTTCTGTCTCTCATCACACTCCCATGCTTTTGCCATATTGCCCTTTGCCCAAATCATCTTGATCAAGTTCATCATTTGTCAAGCTCTACATAAATGTTATCTCTTCTATAAAGTCATTACAGATTCCTAAGATAAGCATTAATCTCTGCAACACCCTTAAATGCCCAACACTTCAATTGACTCATAGATAGAGCTCTTAATTCAATTTTCTTTGTATTAATTTATTTATGTATCTTTCACTAGATTGTCAACTTCTGGAATTAAGAGACACTGTCATATTCTACTCATGATGATAAGTGCAGGCTTTGGCAGGCAGGTGTTTAATAAACATTTGTTAATTTAAAATTCATTGTATTTCTAGATGTCAGCCTTGGAGAACAAGAACCTGTACAGTGAGTTAGAGAGAAATCAGCCATACGTAACTTACCATTTTTTAAACGAATTCTGTGTCTATCCAGATGAATTGCTATATATGGGTAAATAGTAAGAATGCAGTTTTCTGCTGTTGCAGTAACTGGAAGTGAAAACCTAAAAGTGAAAACATTGCATTTTAATAAAATACAATTTTCACATACTAAATGCAATGAAAATTTTTTAAGTATCCCAGATACCTTTAATGATGAAGACATGAATTATTCATCATTTTTTTGTTCCACTTACTTTGTTTTGTTAGCTGCCTATTCTATCTTAATGGTTTTAAAATATTTACTTTTAAAGATTTTAAGACAGATTGTAAATTTCATTGTCAAGTGTGCTCTAGGATACATCTTGTAACTGTGCAGGTTTAAAAACATAGATTTAGGAAATTTTACAGTCGAAGGGGTCTCAAGGTTAATTTACTCACATTCTTCTATAGAATCCCTGACAAATGATATCTAGCCTTGGATGACACTACTAGGGAGATACTACCAGGGTGACACTCATAAGTCAGAGACACAGCCCATTTCATATCTGGAAAGCTATATCCTCAGAAGTTCTGTTCCAGAGCACCACAGAATAAAATCTACAATCCATTATAGGCCTTCAAATATTTATATACAGTCATTATATTTTCTGCAAAGTTTCTCTTCTTCAGATTTCACGTATTTACAGTACTGAAGGGTTCTTTCTACTTCAAGGTCTCCAAATCTGTTACACACCAGTGTCGTTTCTTTAGATGACCTTTTGTTTTTTGTTTGTCTTTCTTTAAATGTGTCTGAAAACTGAAAGCAATACTGCAAAACTTATTCAACCAGTACAGAAACTATATATTCTATAATCTGCATACTCTATTTCATGAAAGTACTGTGAAATTGTCTTATTATTTTTACCAGCCACAAAACACTCTTTATTGGGGCTGTCTACCTTACATGTTAACAGTTGTGCAACTGATCTTTTTTTAATAGAAGTGCTATATTTTATATCTATGCCATTGTAATATTGCCTCATTAGCTTCATCTCTGCATTATAGCATATCAAGAAGATTTTACTCTGGAATCATCTATTATCTATCATAGTAGCCTTTTTCATCTAGTTTATGGTCACAGGCCAAGGTCACATGCCAAAATCCTATATTATAATCCAACTTACTGCAAGTAAAATATGGAATAGAATGATGCTAAGAAAAAGTTCATAGCTGAAATATAATGAATAATCAGGTACATTAAAGGAAAGCATATGTTACATGTAATTGAATGATCTCAACCTCAGTTCTGCATAAGATATTTTTCAATAAGGAATGCATCATCTTTTCTCTTTATCAATTGATATGTATTAAAATTTTATGTGAAATACATATAGAATAGTCAACATTGTCTTGTTTAACAAACCCTAATCATTCTGTTCTATGGATCTACATGTATCAGATTGTCATGTTGAGGACTAAATTGTATATCTATACATAATTGTTTTTTTTTTGAATAAGATGTCCTTCTTAAAATGAGATTTAAGTTTCCTTGATAGTATAAATCAATACTTCTACATATTGTATATTTATGCTAAACATAGCAATCAATCAAAACTTCATTAACTGATCAACTATATTTAACAAATATTTTTAGATTAAATAACGTAGTTTAATCCACAGACACCATCATCATTACCATCATAGAAACAAAAATATTATTTTTGAACAGTGATTACAGAAGTAAAAAAAAAAAAAAAAAAGGATGCTATGCCCTTATGCCCTTATCCCCTGGGATGTCATTCACTTGTGCTGTGCTTCCATCCTCTGGGTGGGCCTGGTAGGGTGCCTGCAACCCTCTTCAGAGAACTACCCTTGGACGACAGGAGCTGCTCAAAACCAGAAGGGGCTGAGAGTTTATGTCTCCTGGAACTGGCTGATAGCCAATACCTGGTGTTAAGAGTTTCAAATCCCAGCTCCCTTGCCTCAACCAGAACAAAAACTGTGGTGTCATTTCAGTTCTGGAGAACCCATGGAATTAGGCTGAGGTGGAGACTTTGACCTACGTGTCACATTTATTTGCGGTAATAAATTCCCTGTTATGCTTCCCCTACGCTCTTACTTGTTTTTTCCTGGAAACATTTCCCTAATAAATCACATATCCATAGTCCTCATTTAAAGGTCAGCTTGCAGAAAACACTACCCAAGACCACCACCAAATGAACAAACAAAAAAAGAATTATCACTTGAAATATTAATACAATAGTAGAGAAGCAAGGAAAATAAGGCTGAAAACAAATTTTATTCCAAGAATGAAATGGAAATAAACATACTAATGTTTGTTTTTTTTCTTGTAAAACTAGTTTGCATAAGATACTAACATTTGATTTCACATGTTTCTTAGGATAAAGAATAACCAAAAAATATAAAATTGACTCGACTAGTCTTTCACAAAGCACATAATACATAAATTATACAAGTGATACACCATGGGAATATGGACATTTCTCTCACTGATACTATTATTAAAAATACATTAGAACAGAAAAAAGACTTTTAGTTAGTAATACTAATACTCAACATTTTAATTAAAATATTTCTGGGAAAATAGAGCAATTTATGCTACCCCATCAGGGAACAATGATAATATTTATTAATTTCCTATGCCAAAGCATACAGACAGGAACTGTTACTGGCAGAGGATTTACTCTAAAAATACTCAGTATTACACTAACAGTGAGACAAAAAGCACTCTGGCATTATGGGTTTCAATTCCATTCTGGGATTTAAATAGCGGCCTTGGCTGGGCGCGGTGGCTCACGCCTGTAATCTTAGCACTCTGGGAGGCCGAGGTGGGTGGATCGCTCAAGGTCAGGAGTTCGAAACCAGCCTGAGCAAGAGCGAGACCCCATCTCTACTAAAAATAGAAAGAAATTAATTGGCCAACTAAAAATATATAGAAAAAATGAGCCGGGCATGGTGGCGCATGCCTGTAGTCCCAGCTACTCGAGAGGCTGAGGCAGAAGGATCACTCCAGCCCAGGAGTTTGAGGTTGCTGTGAGCTAGGCTGACGCCACGGCACTCCAGCCCAGGGAACAGAGTGAGACTCTGTCTCAAAAAATAAAAAAATAAAAAAATAAATAGCGGCCTTCAGGCATGAGTGATTTAAATGGTTCTACTGGGCAAAAATCAGGATGAACATTCCGGGTACCAGCAGGGTTGAGGATATGATGTGCATGTTGATGAAAGTGATGGAAACGGGCTTGTACTATTTGAGGTAGTACAAACCCATTATTAGTGATACTGAATCTGGTCATTTGGTTATGGTGGTGTCTACCAGATATCTTCATTTCTTTTCACAGGGAGCATTTTAAAAATATAATTTACATACTATAAAATCCATCCTTTTGAAGCATACAATTCAGTGTTTTTTAATATATTCACAGAGTTGTGCAACCACCATCTAATTTTAGAGTATCTTAACTATTCTACAAAGATCACAGAATAAAACAGAAAAACAAACAAAAAAGAATATTTTCCACACCCTTAAATGAAACACTTTACTCATTAGCAATCACTTTCCATTACCCTTCCCCCTAGCCCCTGGAAACAACTAATTTGCTTTCTATTTAGATTTGCCTAGTCTGGATACTTCTCCCTTGGCAATTAGTAAGTAATCTGAGAATGAAATGTTAAGACCGTGTATACATCCCTTTCCTCAATCTTTCATATTTTTATATTGAATGGCATGATGACCAGATATAATTCATTATAAGGTGTGGAAAGTCTCATCATTAATCTTTCTGGTCATTAGCTGGTGAGTAATTAATACTCTAATCACACATCTTTAGTTCTTTCCCCATCATGAGTGAAGATAAGAGAATTTTATGCTTGTGTGCCCAAATATTTTTAGGGATGAAACTTCGAAGCTTCATGTTAAATATCTGTGATGAATGGTCTCATAATTACTGTATTTTATCACTTTCCAATAACATATGAAATACTGTGATAGCTTGTCAAAAACATGTCAACACTATGAGAAATATTATGATGTTATATTTTATTTGCCATTACTAAAGTTCTGCTCCTATCTGTACTAGTTCAAAGCAGATCTTACATGCTAAAAGCCATCCTATTGAACATACATACTTCTAAGTCACAGAGAGATGGGCAGAGCAATAAGAGTGGGGAGGCCTACAAGTTCATGGAAACACGTCTTCTCCCTAGTCTTACTGTAGTTGTCCAAACCTTTCACTATAAGGCAGCTAGGAAAAAAAAAAATTGCATGTTGCTAAAACTGGCTATGAAGTGCTAAAAGAAGAAATGACTGATAAAGCCATTTTGGATTAGTGATCTATATTTTTGTTCATAGGGATGAGTAAAGTGAAAAATAAGAGAAAGAGAAGAAAAGATGCTGGGTCAACCCTTTGAAAATGCTTTTCATTGTAAAACCTGCTACCACAACCATCACCATGAAAAGAAAGTGCTTATAGTTTTCAAATGGCATTTAAGATTTACAATTAAAGGAATGATTTCAGATGACTATATCTACTTCAGGGAAATTTATTATACAAAACAAATTTCCTTGAGTAAGCTTATTCATACCTATTCACAATTCTTCTCAATTGAATAACTGTTAGGAAAATATTTCACATGTAACTTCAATCACACAAAGCGTTCATTGATATGTTTATTTAAATATTCAGTCCTTATGACAGCTAGTACTTTTATGTTAGTTAAGTCAATTGATCGGATAAAGGAATTTTAATTCTGGTGCTCTGACGTTTATCTGTAATAGGAAAGACCATTCATGATGTTGCCAGACACAAGAATCTCTCAATCACAAGTGATGACATATTTCATTTTGTTAATCAGTAATAAAGTTACAGAGTTTAAATTTCTTTTAATTTTTAATAGATCAATACAGACTGAAAAGATTCCTCATTGTTTTTCAATATCCTTTCCTGAGTGTGGGGGTGTGGGGAAGTAAAATTATACCTGCTCTTCCGGGCATTGCATTAACCCATAATATGTTGTCTGAAGATCATGAGTACACTGTTATTTATGATTATTAATAATTCCAGAAAATATGTGCTACTAACTAATTTAGTGCCCCAAAATAAATTTTAGGTTTGATCTAAATCTGCCTGAGGCTGGGCATGGTGGCTCACACCTATAATCCCAGCACTTTGGGCGGCCAAGGCTGGAGGATTGCTTGAGGCCAGAAGCTCAAGACCAGCCTGGACAACATAGTGGGACCCTGTCTCCACAAAAAATAAAACAATTAGGTGGGTGTGGTGGTACATGACTGTAGTTCCAGCTAATCAGGAAGCTGAGGTGGAAGGATGGCTTAAGCTCAGAAATTCAAGATTGCAGTGAGCTATGATCACACCACTGCACTCCAGCCTGGGTGACAAAGAGAGACCCTATCTTTATTTTTTTATTATTATTTTTGTTTATTTCAGAATATTATGGGTGGTACACGTTTTGGTTACAG
Organism: Cheirogaleus medius; assembly: GCA_008086735.1. NCBI lineage: Eukaryota > Metazoa > Chordata > Mammalia > Primates > Cheirogaleidae > Cheirogaleus > Cheirogaleus medius. The sequence goes on from VBSM01001483.1 coordinate 12,998,789, forward strand.
AATTTGCTTTTGTACAGCTTGAGTCAAAGTTGTAAGTGTGCCCTTCACCCAGATAGTGTGTATTGATCCTGTTAGATGTGAATTTACCTATCCCCTCCCCACCACGTGCTTGATTTCATTGAGTTTTTCTTTCATATGTGCACATAAGTATTGATCAATTATTTCCAATTTAGTATTGAGTTCGTGAGGTATTTGTTTTTCCATTTTTGGGATACTTCACTTAGAAGAATGATCTCCATAGACTCTGTCTTTTAAAAAAATGAAAGAAAATTAATCTGCTTAAGTCCATGGGAGTATGTTTCACATAAGAATGCCTTCCACTGATGTGTATCAGAGGGGAGTAAGGTAAAGGCAGAAAGGCAGAGAATTTTTTCTTTAGACCACATGAGAGATCCATAGATATTCATCAATTATAGAAATATATGTCCATTTAACAGTTCTATAAATGTATATTAATTATTTTCACATGAATCACCTCATTTTTAGTGTGTTCTATTATATGGAGGTGATCATATAATTTATGTAAACCATTTTTGAAATCCCAAAATCTCTCTTTAGGGCCTATTTTCACAATTTTAAGTTGTTAACTTTGATTAATATATATCAATATATGTTTTGTTTTCAATTCAGTGTTCCTATGGGAAAATACTATAGTTGTTAATGCAGTTTAAAATGGGATTTCCAAGAAGGAATTGAGGCAAAAGTAAAATTTATCACCTCTGAAATATGTTTATGCTTAGAAAAATTAGATACATACACAGACATATTTGTGTGTATGCATAGATATGTACACTATTAATGTATAAACCTCATGTTTATATTTTCATGAAGGTATATAAATTTATTATATCCCAGAAATACACAGTAGGAATCTAAGCTTTAATCAGAAATGAACAGAGTACTTTAACACAGTAAATGGCACTGTCTTTACCCACAAAGAGTAGAACTGCTAAATATCATGCCTTGCTTTGTAATGCAATCAGTGCAATTACTAATGCAATGCCTAATAAAGCTAAGCTGAAAAATTATTTCTAAGACATGTAAATTGTTAGCTGTTCTGCTGTTTACTCACACACTTCATGGTTAATTCCAAAATACGTAGAGCATAGGACCTAGCTATCAGATACATTACATAGGTTAAAATTTGCCATCTCATGGAAGGAAAGACTACAACTCCCCCTGTGATGGTATGAACTCATACGAAACAATATGCTCATTTTAATTAAGTCATTTCTAGAATAGCATAGTGTACTTTATGTTAGAACACAACCATGATGTAGCTAAAACGTAGACTAGGTAATTTTTGGAGGCTATTTTCCTGTATCTCTTGGAAGATTTCAGGATGTATTTTTTTAATGAACAAAACAAAAAGCTTCTGCACAGCTAAGGAAACTGTCACGAGAGCAAACAGACAACCTACAGAATGAGAGAAAATATCCACATGTTACACAACTGATAAAGGGCTGATAACTAGAATACATACAGAACTCAGGAAAACAGCAAGAAAAAAATCAAACAACCCTATCAAAAAGTGGGCAAAGGACATGAACAGAAACTTTTCAAAAGAAGACAGACTAATGGCCAAAAACATGAAAAAATGCTCAACATCTGTAATCATCAGGGAAATGCAAATCAAAACCACAACGAGATATCACTTTTCTCCAGTGAGAATAGCCTTTATCAAAAAGTCCCCAAACAATAAATGTTGGCATGGATGCAGAGAGACAGGAACACTCATATACTACTGGTGGGACTGCAAACTAGTATAACCTCTGTTGAAAGTAATATGGAGATACCTCAAAGAGATACAAGGAGAACTACCATTTTGATCCAGCAATCCCACTACTAGGCATCTACCCAAAAGAACAAAGGACATTCTATAAAAAAGACATCTGCACTAGAATGTTTATAGCAGCACAATTCACAATTGCAAAGATGTGGAAACAACCCAAGTGCCCATCAATACATGGGTGGATTGATAAAATGTGGTATATATATACCATGGAGTACTACTCAGTCACAAAAAACAATGGTGATCTAGTACCTCTTGTATTATCCTGGATAGAGCTGGAGCCCATTCTACTAAGTATCCCAAGAATGGAAAAACAAGCACCACATGTACTCACCATCCAATTGGTACTAACTAATCAACACTTAAGTGAACATATAGTAATAACATTCATCAGGTGTCGGGCAGGTGGAAGGGAGGAGGAGGGGATGGGTATATTCACACCTAATGGGTGCGGTATACACTGTCTGGGGGATGGACATGCTTGAAGTTCTGACTTGGGTGGGGCAAATGCAATATATGTAACCTAAACATTTGTACCGCCATAATATGCTGAAAATAAATAAATAAATAAATAGGTAATCATTATGTTTGAAATGGCTGGAATCAACCTATTCTAATTAACGTATTTTGTGTTTTTTGTTTGTTTGTTTGTTTTCATAAACAGACAGTAACACAGACTAAGGTCAGAGCTTGCCTTACAAGTTGAAGGCCATCAACCCTGTGTCATATAGAACTTCCTCTGATAGACCTCCTTGCTAAAAATTATTTCCCCAACCATCTGGCCAAAGGCCTGAAATCTCGCCATGAAATATATATTCTCATTAATTAGAGCAGTGCAATCCAGAAGAACATTTGCTGGTGATAAATTAGTATCTTGAAGGTTAAATCTTAACACCTAAGCAAGGGCACAGTTATTAGAGATCATTTAGAACATGATGAAATGACCATAGGGGCTTGGAAACTTAGGTGATGATCTAGCATCACTTTCAAAGAAAATGTGGTTGCAGAGGGGAGGTCAGCTGGGGATTCCTGGCAACAGAAATATGTCTCGAAAGAAAAGGGAAAAAGAAATCAACCAGGAAATACAATATACTACGTACAGCATAAAAAACTCTTATCTTATTTAATATTCCAAAGTTGGATTATCTCTTTCATAATGCCTCTACTGGATGTAGAGCCAATGATAGGAAAATAGATGAAATTTATTTTTATTGCATTGTTTTGCTCCTATCAAACAGGTCCATTGACCTCCAATAAGAGGTCAATGAAATCCATCTAAAATAAAACTCCACAATATCAGTAACTGACTTAGTACTGACAGGTTTCTATAACCTATAAAAATGGTTCCCAATTTCTAGGCTGCAGAATCTTACAAAGCAGCTAAGGATATACATTCACAACAATCAGTCTGGTAAATAATTTTTAACACATGTCTTTAAAAATGAATTTCTAAATGTTAGTATAAGTTCTAAGAGGCAATACAATTAAATTTTAAAGTTTTACTGAATTTAGAGTAGCTTTTGGTTATCTGTTTTCTAAAAAAAACATAGTAAAATGTAATAAGTAGTCTCATGTAGAAGGGCTAGCAAATGGGTTGAGGTTAAAAGAACATGTAGTAATTGAAAAGTATGAAATGATTGCTCTTTAGTTTGAATAAAGTCTAAAATAGACCACATTAGTATCCCATTAGTTTATGCAAGTCTGAGATGAATATCATTTAGAGCACATGAAAGACAGGTGCCACTTCAGGCCTTAAAGTAAAATTTTAAAGTACCATTTGCATTTCACCACGGAATAAATGAATTCAACTCCTTACCACTGATGTTTCTTTATGTAGACTTACCTAGTAGTAATAGGAAAACACTATTCCCAATAAACTACTGAAAAAGGTCAGATTCCAATATCAACAAACAACCATGTTCTGGCTACAAACACCCATGTTCATGCAGTTGAAGACTGACTCTCACAGTTACAGAGAATGTTATTAAGATCATAGGGCTGACATTTGCTTCTAGACTTGGAAATTGGAAAATAAAACCTTTAAAATCTTATAGGCCGGAGGTAAAAAGTTTCCAAGAGAATAATAAAGGATGAAGGTGGGAGGAAAGAGAGGCATCAAAAAAATATATAAAACAATCCATTTGTATGACCATTTCCACAAACTGACTTAGAAGGTTTGGAGTCTTCTAACCAATATAAGGTTTATATTTTGGAGATTAGCAGGATGTAAGGTATTTTATTTACAAATAAAAGTTAAATATTCAATTATATAAAACAAACTAGAGCAAGCTACAAAGACTGATTTGTGATGGTGTAGCATCTAATTTATATGCATATATGCTGCTATTTTATTCTCTTTCACAGGATTGTTAAGGCCCAACATCGCTATTGGTCACCACGTCATGATATTTATTCCATTAAAATAATTCTTTCTTTCCATTCATAGTTTTCTAACTACTACCACTCTAATTCTGCACCTCTTCCCAGCATCAACCTGGGATAGCTTATTTATTGGTCTCTTTACAACTGCCCTTTGTCATAATTACCTTGTATATAAATATCTTAGCTGGTCCATCTACCTAGAAGCCCCTTAAATACAAAGACAAGCACACAGCACATAAAAGAGACTGCAACATCCATGGAAGGATGGATGAGGAGACTGACATCCTCATTCATGACACAATTGAGCAACCAGAAGAGACTACTTTGTAGCCATCAGTAGGGACCCTACATGTAGAACATTCAATTGCTAATTACTAATTGTCACAGGTTTGCTGGAAGCAGACAGGTTGAAGTTTAAGAGGTTTATTAGGGAAGAACCCCTGTGGAAGGAATGAAAAAGAAGAACAGCATGAAGTAGAACAGCTATGCAGGCCCAATGAGGCCTTGGCCAACTAGACTGGGAATTTGGGGTTGGTTTCAAAGTTTCTGGCATCAGGCTGAAATGTCTAGCCCTCTAAATCTGCCTCAATCAGTTAAGGGATGTAGACATGCCTAGTGGAGTGTAATCTTAGGCCAGGTGGCACTCTTCACCTGAGAAAGATCTTGTAGGGGCTGACAGTATTCCACATGGCTAGGCAGCAAATTCAACCATGAAGGGGCATCTAGAAAGTGCAGTTTCATGTATTTTACCCTAATCACTTTTATCCTAATTTCCAAGTCAGAAAAATTTAACAGTTGATATGATCACATATCACAGCAAGCTGTATAATTTGCTAACCCCAAACTCATGGTACTTTTGGTGTGTTTTATGACACAGAGATACACACTGGTCAATATACCATTTAAGCATCCCTGCTTATGTGAGGAGAGACTGAGTGGCCACAGAAGGACTTCATAACCCTATAAGTCTGTGAAGCCCTTGGTAAAGCATAGCTTCCTGAGGTACTATTTGTTAAGTCGACTGACTATAAATATGAAATGCCCTTCTTAGTCAATTTTCCTCATAGCCAGCTCTTATTCAATATTCAATCTACACCATATATGTCACTTATCACTCATCTTTTCCAATATATATAAATTGAATACCTAATGACCATGATGAAACATTATGATATTTAAAGTTATGACTTTATCAAAAGGGAAACAACTTAATGCAAGTAGACGATACTTTTATTTTGAAAGTAAGAGCTTGAATAAGTACTCTAAGATATATATATAATATATCTTATATATTATTATATAATACATAATCTTATATAATAACATATATAAGGTATGAATATAATAATATTCATCTTTAAATAAAATCCAAGTATTAAAATAATGAATTTTAAGTTATCTATTGAAATTCCAAAACACTTTTCACTAAATGGTTTCTATTCGGTTAGAAGACTGAAAATGTTCAGGCTACAGGTAAAAGTTAAAAAAAACTGAATAGTGAAATTACATAAAATCAAGGACACTAAAAAGATACTTCAATACATTTAATAAAAGTAATTAAATGAAGAATGGAAGTAAGAAAGTTAGTTTTAAATTGAATGGAAATTTGTAAACAGAAAAAACAATTTAGTTGTATATATTCTGCCTTTCTTTTCAACTTGAAAGCAAACACATTTTGATTTCTAATAACACACTCCATAAGCATAAAACATACACTTGAATATCACCTATCTAATGTGAAATGTCCAAAATTACAGAGAGATCAATAGCTATGAAGAACTAATACTCATAGAAATTTAACCAGGTCTGACTTGGAAGGGATGCATAAGATATCTCTAAGACATTAGTGATGCTCTATTATCTAACCAATGTGGTAGATACAAGAGCACTTACTTTACAATAATTATTTTAAATATGCAAATTAATTTCATGTGGTTTTATCTATTTTTTCAAAAATAAAAATCTTTCAAAACATTCAAATGACATTATTAAAATGTACATACTACCCAAAGTGATTTACAGAGTCAACACAATCCCCATTAGAATACCAACGTCATATTTCACAAATTTAGGATAAAATAACTCTACATTTCGTTTGGAATCAGAAAAGAGCCCGAATAGTCAAAGCAATCTTAAGCAAAAAGAACAAATCTGGAGGAAACATTACCAGCCTGCAAAATATACTACAAAGTTATAATAACCAAAACAGCACGATATTGGCACAAAAACAGAGACCTGGACCAATGAAACAGAACAGAGAACCCAGATATAAAACCATCCACAAACAGCCTACTGATATTTGACAAAGTAGATAATAATATATACTGGGGAAAGGGAGCTCTATTCAATAAATGTTGCTGGGAAAACTGGATAGCCACATGCAGAAGAATGAAACAGGATCCATATCTCTCACCACTCACAAAAATTAATACAAGATGGATAAAATAATTAAATGTAAGGCATGAAACCAAAGAATTCTAGAAGAAAATGTAGGAAAAACTCTTCCATATATTGGTCTAGGCAAAGAATTTATAAAGAAGACCCCAATGGCAATTACAAGAACAAAAATAAATAAATGGGACATGATTAAATTTAAAAAGCTTCTGTATGGCTGAGAAAATAATCAACAGAGCAAGCAGACAACCTACAGAATGGGAGAAAATATTCACAAGTTATACATCCAATAAAGGGCTAATAACCAGCATCTACAAAGAACTCAAACAAATCGGCAAGAAAAAAACAAACAATCCCATTAAGAAGTGTCCAAAAGACATGAACAGAAGCTTTTCAAAAGAAAATAGGCAAATGGCCAATAACCACATGAAAAAATGCTCAATGTCACTAATCATCGGGGACATGCAAATTAAAACCACAATGAGATATCACCTTACTCCAGTTAGAATTGCTTTATTTAAAAACTCCAGAAACAATAGATGCTGGCATGGATGCAGAGAGACAGGAACACTTATGTACTCTTGGTGGGACCTCAAATTAGTACAACCTGTATGGAAAACAGTATGGCGATTGTAGACCTACCATTTGATCCAGCAATCTCACTCCTGGGTATTTACCCAAAGGAAAATAACTCATTTTATCAAAAAGACACCTGCACTCGAATGTTTATTGCAACACAATTCACAATTGCAAAGATGTGGAATCAACCCAAGTGCCCATCATCAATACATGAGTGGATTAATAAAACGTGGGATATATATACCATGGAATATCACTCCTCCATGAAGGATGAATTAATGCCTCTTGCAACAATTTGGATGGAACTAGGGACCATTATCCTAAGCAGGGGTCCTCAAACTTTTTAAACAGGGGGCCAGTTCACTGTCCCTCAGACCATTGGAGAGTGCGCACTGTGGGCCCGGGATGAGTCGGTTGCTAAGCAGGACAGGAAGTGGTGGCAAAAACACCCGGCGGGCCGCATGTGGCCCGCGGGCCATAGTTTGAGGACGCCTGACTGATTCCTAAGTATATCTAAAGAATGGAAAAACAAACACTACATGTACTCCCTATTAAACTGGAACTAACCAATGAGCACACATGTGCACAGAAGGAAGTGAAACTCAGTGGAAATCAAGCAGCGTGAAGGGGAGGGGATTAGTGAAAACCTACCCAACGTTTACAGTGAACACTATCTCGGTGGTGGGCACAGTTATAACCCTGACTCAAGCATTACAAAAGCCATACATATAACAAAAAACATTTGTATCCCCCTAATATTTTGAAATTAAGAACAAAAAAGGTGCAAACCACAATAAAAAGGTTGATAAATTGAAAAAAAAAAGACTACAATGAGATATCATCTCACCCCAATTAAAATGATTTTTATCAAAAAGATAGGCAATAACAAATGCTGATGAGGATGTGGAGTAAGTACACTGTTGGTGGGAATGTAAATTAGGGCAACCCCTATGGAAAATGGTATGGAGGTTTCTCCCAATATAGACCTACCATATGACCCAGCAATCCCATTGCTGGGTATATATTCACAGGAGGGGAAATCAGCATATCAAAAAGTTATCTGCACTCCCATTTTATTACCACACTATTCACAATAGCCAAGATTTGGAATCAACCTAAGCATCCACCAACAAATGAACGGATAAAGAAATGGTGGTACATATACAAAATGGAATGTTATTCAGCCACAAAAAGGAATGCAATCTTGTCATTTGCAACAACATAGGTGGAACAAGAGAACATTATGTCAAGTGAAATAAGCCAAGCACAGAAAGACAAATTTTCCATGTTCTCACTCATATGTATGTGGAGCTAAATATTTAAAACAATTATCCCCTGGAGACAGACAATGCAATGTTTACAAGAGGCTGAGAAGCATAGAGGAGAGGGGAAGTTAAAGTGGGGATGGTTAATGGCTGAAAACATATAGTTAGATAGTTAGATAGAATGAACAATATTCTATTTCATAGCACAGGAAAGTGACTATAAACAGTAAGTTGAGGTATAGTTTTAAACAACAAAAAGAGTGGAGTTGGAATGTTCCTAATACAAAAAAATGGTAAATGCCTGAGGTGACAGATATCCCAATTACCCTGATTTGATACAGGCATCACACTGTATGCTTGCACCCAAATATCACATGTACCCTATAAAGATATACCACTGGTATATACCCATAATAACTAAAAACTTAAAAATAAAGAAATAAGTAAAAGGCATGATTTTCTATGCATAAAACAAGTATTGCAATCAAATACTATAACTCTTTTGAGGTAATTTTGTGATTAATCAGTTCGCATTTACAAATAGGCAGGGGACTGGGTAGCCCAGTAGGGTCTGAGAAATGGGAGGGCTATACTAAGAGGTCCCAGGGTGGCATCTACCTTCTAGAGATCTGTGAAGATGCAATCAGGCAGGTGCTCATGATCATTAAGGGAGATACAGAGGGCAAGACATTGGAATTTCCTTTGAAACGAAAAATCTCTAAGCAGACAGAGGCTCTCCAACCAATTCTCACTGGCTCCAAAGAGGATAGTGATAGAGAAAAGAAAAAGGAGGAAAATAGAGAAACCACAACATCTATAGTTAACGCTTTTATTATGCTACACAGTGTTAAAAATACTATGATTTTGATAATCTGGGAAGATACTGTAAATATTATTTTGAAAGTTTCTAGGTTTTTGCAATTTCTATGCAAATTTTAAACACCAGCATTTTGCTACAAGTGAATGATGAATAAATTATCATTATGAACATTTTATATTTATAGTTTATTATAATATATTGGTATTATATTTTTGTTAAATATAAATGAAGCATTCTACTTTATAATAGAGACTGTGCTACAATCCTGTGATTTGATTTAACAGAACTACCATGAAAATAATGTCCTCTATAGAATGAAGGTGTCATTACAGCCTTTCACAGGGCTAGATCAAGGAATAAGGAATAGATGATTATATCAGGATACAGCACAGTCCTTTTTAAATTCTACTCCTTCACCTATTCCAACTGCATACACAAAACCAAGAAAGGTGAACAAGTACACAGTGTTATGCATATCCCAGTCCCCCAAAACATGATGAATAAGGTTTCCTGGCAGTATTCCAACACTGACTTCAGTTATGATCAATTAGATGTTTATTAAAATCCTCTTGAGATTTCCCATTGCCTGTCTTTCAGCAGCAATGATGCTAAAATTTGAGATACCTCACTGTAAATGGGCAGCAGATTTATACTAAGAATGGTCTCCAAAAGATGAACACATCCTAAATACCTTTTTTTAATCTGTAAGGGGAGCTCTAAGTATCTCTGCTTCTTGTAGTATGCCTTAGAGGTTCTTGACTCACTTCACATATTTATTTTAAACATTAATTTAAATATCTATTTAAATATATATCTACATATTCATTTCAAAGACCCAAATATCCTGAAAAGGTACATAAAGAGCCAATATTAATTTACTACAGTTACTAAGGTGGCATTGCCAACCTGAGTGAATTAAAGCTCCAGTGAATTTGACCCTGGGTCTGATTCATTTTCTACTGGTCTCTCCTTCATGTACTGCGGTTTCTTACCCATTCAAAAAACAGCAAGGTATCTGGAAGAGGCATGCTAAATACAGTTTTTAAAATAACTAGGGACTGACCCAAAGATGCCAGGTGCACTCTTACACAAATACCAAATTAAGCACTGATTAGAATAATCATTAAGATCAGCTTTCATTATTCCTCATTTCCTTTTTATTGTATTGAATATTTTCTAAAAATAATTTCCATTTAAGCAATTGTCAATGCCCTATTTTAATAAGTATAACAAGTTTTATTATGCATCAAAAGTTGTTTATGAATGTACAATAAAGTTGACAAAGTGCTACTGTACATAGAAAAACAGCAAATATAAATAACTGTATATTCTCAATTTTTAACATCAGTCTGCCCATTTAAAATATATTTCTCATCAGAAAAATGTGTAGTACATTTGTAATAAAGATTATGAGTTTTATGTCTAAAGTTAGAATAGAATGATTAATGCATCAATGAATAACATAGTACTTATAATTTTTATCATTTAAAATCCCTATAAAAGCATTAATTTATTTGTATGTGCAAAGTCCTTATTGTATTTATTTTAAAGGCAGAAGATATATACAATCCAGTTCCTTACAACCAGCAACTTCTAAAAGTAAACAAGATTGTGCTTAGTTATTTTAAAGAAATGGCCAAAATTCTGCTACACCTATGTCATCCATTATTAGGAAAACTACAGATTTAATGGTCTTGAGTGGACAACTAAGCCAGCACTACCCAGGAGTTTATGTGGCAAGCAATTCATAGAGGAGACACTTCAGTGGCAGCTTTGCTGTTAATGACACTGATGCTGCTGAACACCAGCCAATCACAAATGTGCAGGACCACTGCTTCTGATGTCATTAGAAGCACAATAAGTATATTCTTTGAATATACAATCACATTTCATATGGAAAAAAGGGGTGACATTAAAACATGTATCTTTCAATACCAATGAATCCTACAATCTAAAAGGCAACTATAGATACAGTACAGGATCCTGAAGAATCCCTGCCATGCCAGGCCTTAACCTTTTACTTACTATGTCTTAAGTGGGCCCAAGGTCCAGAAGGAGTGTTTGAGGCAGCTCAGGCCATGAATGCAGACACTAAGGACAGTGGCTGGTAACCAACCTACAAAGCAGTATTTCAAGACTGTATCCACTGGTGAGGCTATGCCACTGTGTGCCAGCTGATCATCAGCCCTCATTTTAGTTCAACCTCATCTACTAGACAGCCCTGTACTATTCTTACTCTACATTTTTACTTTTCCTGTCATTTAGAACATAAGGCGTGATTTATCCTCTATTAAAACATCAAAGTTTTAGTATATATGCAATGAATTTTATACCACATGGCATATTATGCCTTAAAAATTATTTTATGCAATTTTCTTAGTAAACTGACCATGTTACAGCAATAAAATCCTATGACTTGAGAAGCAAAATTGTATAATAGAGATAATAAGACTTGATCTCAAATCTAGGTTCTCTCACTTTACAGGTGGGCGAGGGAGTGAAAGGTAAATGACATAGCAATTCTCCAATTTTCTCGGCTAGAAATTCAGGATTATACTTTACAATAGATTTTTTTTGAACAGATTAAGTTGGGTAATATATTAGCAGATTAAATCAAACCTACCCTAAAAGGAAGATGGGTATCTAACTTCAAGATTCCCATGGCAATACCATTTTCCAGTGGTAATGCTATTTTTTGCCAAATATTTACCAGGGTTCCATTGTGTAATCAAACCCCTCTTGATGGCATTTTCCCTCCTTCAGTCTTTCTAGGTGCTGTGCTTCACAAACTTTACTGTGCACCTAAATCATCTGGAGATCTTTTAAAAATACAGATGCTGATTTTTTTTTAGGTCTGGAGTGGGACCTGAAATTCTACCTTTCAAACAAACTAAGTCTGTTCCCAGACTAGCAACATCAGCATCAAAGGGAAACTTGCCAGATGTGTGAATTTGTAGGTTCACCAGACCCACTAAACCAGGAACTATGGGAATAGGACACAGAATCCGTTTTAACAAGCCCTTCAAGTGAGTCATATGCAGGGCAAAGTTTGAGAACCACTGTTCTAGAGCAAGAGTTCTAAACTCTGGCTTCCCATTAGAATCACCTGGGGAGCATCTAAAACTTTCAGTGTCCAGGTCACCCTTCAGACAAATTATAATCAGAGTTTCTCAGTGCCAAGAGGACATTTGTAGTTTCTAAAACCTCCCATATGTTTCTAGTGCCCAGCCAAAGTTGAGAACCGTTGCTTTAAAATGAGAAAAAAAGCTGGTATCTTAATAGCATACCCCATTGTCTATTTGATAAGTCATTTAGATTTACTTCATTTGGTTTAAATTTTAATTTTCAGTTACCCATTTTGGCTCTCTTATAAAACAGCTGATAATTTTTTCCTTTCCTCTAACGTTATTCTATCTAAATTTGGGTACTAAATCCTAGAAAAATATCATCAGTTTTGAGAATAATGGATATGTGTTAAATATTTGCTAGATTAAAAATGCATAGAAAACCTGAGATTTCTGACATTCCCTATTCCTAATTATGGACCCTCAATTGAGGCACTGCTAATTCAGGTTAACCTCTTGGTTACCTGAAACAGACAATAGAAATTAACTCCCGATTTTACTAAACACGCTAGGTTTGAGGTTAACCACAGGAAAATATTAAGGTTTCTTTGGCATTCTTAGAATTCCTGTGAAATTAATCACCCAGAGCCATAACTCTGATTCTTTGTGAAGTCTAGGTAAAGTACCAGTCAGCCTTATAAAGCAAGAGCAAGCAGCGCAGCTTCATTCTGACAACTACAAGTTCTTTCAGAATGTAGTGTTCTCAGCCTGGAGTAGAAACCACGGTGCAAAATGGGGATATTTGGACATTCTGACATTGCTTAAACCATTTAATCAAGGTGTGAATTCCCAGGTCAGACACGTTTAAAACATAAGAAAGAACATCAATTCTGAAATACAGTGTAAACGATTTGGAGATTATTCAAAGCAATCCTCACTCCCGTGACAACTGAATTACTGCCCCCACCCCTTCTTCCATTCCTGTGCAAAACTTTGTGTCTCTATGAAGATTTATCTTCTGTCACGGGGTGGACCCAATCTTTCTCTTAATAGTAGAAAGCTTTTATTTCTATATTAGCCACTGGCATCATTCTGGAAAACTAGAATACTGATTCTAAAACTAATGCCAATTCTAGAACATTCACTCAGGTATTGCAACATCCTAGGGACTGTTCTAAGCACTATGAACATTTTCTTATTAAATTCTCACAATCCTCATATGCTCAAATATAACATCCTTCTTATTTGACTGATATAGGAAGGTATTCCTTACTCTCTGTCTTGTTAAACTCATTTATTTTCTTTGTTAGGCTGTGATATCATGTTATCATTTTTTGTATCCTCCATTACAATGGAAGCTCCATGAATATAGGAGCTTTGTTTTCACTTCAGTGCCAGAAGAAAGCCAGGTATATAGTTGTAACTCAGAAAATAATGAATGAATAAATACATGAGAAAAAATCCACTTGACAGCCAAATGTGACAAAGTCTAAGAAAGGAAACAAAATAAAAAGCCAGGCATGTTAGCCCCAAGAGAACTCACAGTATGAAAGAGTCTTACAAAGTAAAAGAAAGCAAAAAAAAAATGAAGAAAGCAATGTTTTATTTTTAATTGGGCCCATGGGCTTCAATATGGACAAACCACATGCAAATAAAGGCTTCAGCTTAGGGCAAATATCCTACTACACTGACCTCCCATCAGGCAATGGCCCTATACTTATCCAAAATCTTGGGCACAGTACACACATAGGTTGCCTACAATAAATATAAACCAATAGATTAAAAACAATAAATGAGTCCAATTTATTTCATAGAAATTCTGAAGTAAAAGGTAAGCCCTTAAGGAATTTCTTCCTGGCAGAGCTCATTTATCACAATAAAATCAGAGGTGGAATGCCTAAACAGAGAAAGGTAAGGAAAGTCTTGGAGAGTTGAGAAGAGAAGGAGGATCTGGTCATGTTCCCAATGGGAAACTAGATAAGGAGTTAACAAAGCACCAGTAGAAGGATTTGTCACTATTAAGGTTCCAGGGAATGCTCATGATCAAGATCTTGTTTATCTGGATGCATGGAAAAGCCTTTTGCTGCCCATCTATGATTTGTAAAGTTTCTAAATTAGTTCCAATGTCTCTACTTTATCACAAACCAGCTAAAGATTGAAATGAAGTTTTGTACAAGGTAAGAAGATATTTAGAAAAAAGGTGAGGAGTTCCAGGTAAGAGCAAACAACTCTCAAGGCTGGGAAACACGTACACACACACACACACACACACACACCCCAAAAAGAAAATAAAACCATCAAATGTATCATCCTTACTCCCTCTAAAGAATATTTTCAAGTCTTCTTATCATCCTGTTTGCTGACCAGACTTCAACACATTGACACAATGAAATCTGTTCATGCCCTCTCAGAGGCAATTTTACCACTAGTCCCAGAATCCATCTAGTTTACATAGTATTTAGTGAAACTATTTCTTTTTCCACTCTGTTATTGTGGCCTGAACCTGCATTAGCTTTAAGATAATCGTGGATAAGATAGTCATGATTTTTATTGGTGACCTCAAAGGTACACACCACACAGTGCTTTGGGCAAAGTGTGAATTTGTTGAATGGAGTGAAATACAATTCCACTTTTATGAAAAAGGTCAATAATGTAGAAAAAGACAGAATGGCTTCCAGGACAGAGGCATGGAGTTCAGTGTTTAAATTTTTGCACTTTGTCCTGGAGATGGCCACACTTTGCCTATAATGCAACATTCTTATACTATCTGTCTCTCTCACTTCTAATTCTGAACACATAAATCAGTTTTTTGACTACAAATATACAAAGTACCAATGACCCAACTAAAAGATAATAAATGAACACATAGAGAACATACACCGACACCAATTTGGTGTACAATTCACTCTAATGTTACTTCTCATTGTAAACCTTTTTAACAAACTTTATAGTTCTACACTTTAGCCTCTTGCCATTTGGTTAGTCGAATCATCTCAGAGTATAACGTAACAAAAGTGGCATTTCTGGTCCTACAAGGTAAGACATCCAGACACATGGTTTCACCAAGGTGTATTTGAATTTCCCTGACCCTGTTAAAGCAACAGGTAGCAAAGCCATGTTGTGGTGAAATCATTATGCTGATTAACTTTCAGTTAATACTTATTCAGCATTTCCTTTTCATTAGTTCTTGTCCAATTACTCCATAATTATTAATTGATTGAACTGCTCATGATGACGCATGAGATAGCTTTTCCTATTATCTCCATTTCACGGATGAGGAAACTGAAAGGCTTAAAAGTAAAGTCATTAAAACCAGAATTTGACCCCAGCCAGCAATGCTCCAGACTGTAATATGCTGGTAATCACTATTACACTGTTTCTTGTGGAGTAAACTTGCATTTGGAACTTTAAAAAATCTTTATGACCAAAATCATTACATTAGATGTCTTTCTCTCCTTTTAACATGTTACAATGGTGCAGGATATAAACCTATTATTCTTCAATGTCAGATATAAAGGAATCTGTATTTAAATATCTTACAAGTTATTTCTGTCATCACAGAAAAGAAGACTGGTGAAAAATGACACAGGTTTGGATGATTTGAAGCTGAGGTGGCAGGTGAGCGCATCATTAATTCCACTGGGAGAGCCTGTGACGACTCTGCCTTTTGGAAACTTCACAGAAAGAGGATGAATTTCATCACCGTCAAGAAGCCTGGCTGTGGGAATCTGAACATGTAGAGTTGAACTTCTGTTTAAAATTAAAAAAAAAAAAAATAGCTCAAAATATCTGCAAGTAATTGGATTTAAACGTGTAGTACTTTGTTTTTGAATCATCAGAAAAATTAAAACAACAAATATTTGTAATATTATGCCCAATTATTATAGACATTTTTGTGACATCTTGTTTTCTGATAATAATATAAGTAAGATTGATAATATATTAATGTAGCCAAGAACCACCTGAGATGACAAAATGTTCCTTTTGGTCTATAAGGATTAAAAAAGAGAGGTATAACACATGATTAAATATAGTGTCCTTTTAATTATACCATGATATATACATTACTGTTTGTAAATATATTCTGAAAAGAATTTATCAAAAATTATAATTTTAAAAGCTATAAGCTTAATGAATGTATATTAAATAATATTAACAGATACATATATATGTAGAATATTTTTAAATTTGGAGTATATTATTAAGCACTTATATACATATATCATGAATATTTTTTCAATTATTACATTCAAAAATTCCACTGAGGCCGGGCGCGGTGGCTCACGCCTGTAATCCTAGCACTCTGGGAGGCCGAGGCGGGCGGATCGCTCAAGGTCAGGAGTTCTAAACCAGCCTGAGCAAGAGCGAGACGCCGTCTCTACTAAAAACAGAAAGAAATTAATTGGCCAGCTAAAAATATTTAGAAAAAATTAGCCGGGCATGGTGGTGCATGCCTGTAGTCCCAGCTACTCGGGAGGCTGAGACAAAAGGATTGCTTGAGCCCAGGAGTTTGAGGTTGCTGTGAACTAGGCCGATACCACGGCACTCTAGCCTGGGCAACACAGTGAGACTCTGTCTCAAAAAAAAAAAAAAATTCCACTGAATGTTCACATATTTCATTATACATCTATAATTTATGTAGCTAATCTAAAATGTTTCTTATTTTTAATAACACAATATGTAGTGTTTGCTTTAAAATTGAATTACTGCTTACAATTTTTAGTGATCAATAAATATTTAACCATATTATTTTATTTTATGAGATATGTAGGAACCTATGGCAAATAAGTGTTATCAAATGGGAATCATATTTCCCTAGTATTTTAATCAGAATGAGGATTATTTAGCTAATTAATGAGAAAAAGTAAAGAAAGATCTCAGCTTGGATTAAACTTATATAGTACACTGGATAAGAACATGGAAAAGTAATATATAAATCCAGCTTGAAATAATTCAGTTGATAATTAGCTAAATGTCACTGAATAAGTCATTAATGCTGAGAATTGTATTGCAAATATATAACAAGAATTGAGTTGCATCATCTCTTCAGTCCCTTTCATATATTCATTTCATTATACCATATTTTGTAAGACTCAACTTTTTTATATTAAATCCTTTTTAATTTCATTTTTTATAGTTTACACTTTTTAATGTACTTTTCACATGTATTATCTAGATTAAATCTATGATAATGATGTATGAAATTCAGAATTATTTACAATGAATCTAAATGTAATGAATATTCTAAAATGTTCGTAGCCTTAGATTATTTTTGTTTCTGATTTTTCAATAAATTGATACCTTTATACCTTAATTTAAAAGTTGAAAGATTAAAAGCTTATCTGTAAATTAGAAAACCTTTCTTGATTTAAAAAAAAAAATTTCTAGCACAATATAATTCAAGCCCTTATTACTTCCTGTTTAAACAACAGAGATTAGTGTCTACTTATAAGATAAAGTCTTAAAAGTATAGCAAATCCCAAAGTTATGTTAATGTGGAAGAACTACACTTCCTCATAAACTGAATGATATTAAGAGCAAGCCTCATGATATCAGTAAGACCCATCATATCTTACAAACCAAGTGTATTAGAAACTAAAGTTTGTACTGTACTATGCTCTTCAACTTGGATAATTTAATTTATTGTCAACCTTATGCCACACTTGGATCTAGTTAGAACTCTGGATCTCAAAGTAATAACTGAAAAATAAAGATTGAAATAGAGAAGCTCTGAAGTGGGTACAAGATCTAATAGTCTACAAAATTAATGCTTGTGCGCAATTCACATTGGTATACAAACCCTCACAATCTATATAATTTTAATTTGTCAGCTAGCTACTCTTTATTTTTATATCTTTATATTTATAGATAAGTATCTATCTAAATAATGTTTCACTTTATCAGTTTTTATTTTATATAAAGGATATTAACATCTATAGTCTTCCTTGCCTTGTTTTTTTTTAAAGTTTTATCTCAATATTTTGTTTCCAAGATTCCTAACACTCTTGTCTCATTAGCTGAAATTCACTGACTTTATAACTATAGAATAGTCATGCACACATATATCGCAAGTTATTTATCCCTTCACTTGTTACAGGAATTTTGTGCAGTTTCTAGATACTGCTATTCTGAAAAATACAACTATGAATAATCTTAAACATACCTTGTAGTACCCATGTGCAAGAGTTTTTCTATGCTACATTGTGAGTGAAATTGTGATATATGCAAATGTTACACTTTACCCACTATTACCCGATGTGGTCATATTCATTAACGCTATGACTAGTTACCTGATCTCTTAATTTTTGCCTACTTAGAACAGGCAGAATGCTATCCTATTGTAGTCTTTAATTTTCATTTTCAAATTTCCAGAAAAGTCAATTATATGTTTTACTATGTTTATTTTCCATTGATTACTCCTTGTCTGTGAAATACCTATTGAAGCTTTTTGTCCACATTTCTATTGAGTTAGTTGAAATTTTTCTGAGTAACTTTTATCAGTCATTTATTTTATTGTTAGCATGATTTTATGTCCAGTTTAAGAAATCCTTCCCCCCAATTTTTAACTAATATGGTGGACAAGAGACACCACCAGCTAAAGTATCTCAGTAAGAAGGAGAAGTTTTAGATGAATGAGAAAAATTGAATAAACAAACAGAGCAGATGCAGGTCTGAAGGAAGGGTGCCATAAAATGGCTGTTTGTGCTGACTTTAAGTTATAGTGTCTTCCACATTGGGAATTTGGGCTTTTTTATAAATCTAAAGAAATAAAAACAGATTGTGTTCCACTACAGTGTCTGAATGTGATAAGCAGAATTCTGAGATGGTCCCCAAGAGTCCTGCCTTTTGGTGTACAAAGTCTGTGTAATTCCCACCCTTGAGTGTGGGTAAAACCTGTAAATATGATGGGATATCACTTCCATGCTAAACTTAAATTATATGGCTATTCAGATGTATTTAAGGTACCTAATTAATTGAATGAGTAAGGCAAAAAGGGAGATAATTATGGGTAAGTCTGACTTAATCAGGTGAGATCCTAAAAGAAAGTTTGTAGGTCAGAGACAGAGAAGTCTAATAGATGGGTATACTTTTAGCGTTGAATGAGTTAGATACCATGTTGTGAGTAGGTGACCACATGGCTAAGACTTGGACTTGAGGGTGGACTGTAAGATCTGAGAGTGTTCCCAGACAAAAAGTAATGCCTAAGTCCTATAATGACAAAGAAATTAATTCTGCCAACAACCTGAGAGGTTGGAGGAAGACTGAGCCTCAGGTGAGACTGCTGTTCTAGCCAACATCTTGATTTCTGCCTGCTGAGACACTGAGCAGAGGCCACAGTTAAGCCAACTGGGACTGACTCACAGAAACAGTGACATAATAAATTCATGCTGTGTGAGATATCAAATGCATGTTTTAAGACACTAAGTTTGTGGTAATTTGTCACATAGCAACAGAAAACTAATACATTGAATTTTTAAGCTTGCTGCTTATACCATGCAGAGAGATGCACCAAAAAAATTTTGCAAGACATTTCAATGACCAACTGTAAGATAACTAAGAGGGGTTTGGGGGTATTGTTTAATTTCAATGTACAGTTGAATATTTTCATAGTTCTTCACAACTATAGAAACAAGTCAGACATTATATATAACTATTATATAACACAGACACAAACAAAAAAGCACAAAAAGAAAATGTGGTAAATTCACATTATTTACCTGAAATAGTTTTGGGGTAAAATGTTGATATCCATCACAGTTGTTATATCCAAAGGAACAGGAGTGAAAAATATAAATGGAGGGTCAAACAGTAACTTGGGCGATTTTACCTCTCCAGTCAGATGTAAGATCCGATAACAAATTGGATTATCATTTAAGCGTATAGGAATATCAACTGTGTATTTTTCAGGATGTTCTAATGAAAAATTTTTTAAAAAGTATTTTAGATTAGTTCACACACAAAAAAACATTAATACAGTTTAAATCTTACTAAATGTTAAAATGTACTATGATGTTACAGCTTAGTAGAGCAGAACGGATTACCCAGAGACTAGATTTAGCTTGCTGAAGAGCATAAGACATGTAATGAGGTGCTATTTTTTTAAAGAAAAATATTTTAAAGTGCACCCTGTTTAGAAATGGAGCCAGCCTCCTTAAAGTAGATTTTCATTATTTTGGGAAAATAAATATAACTTACTAAAGCAGTGCAACAAGAGTTCTTTTTAAAATTGTTTTCTGTGTTTTAATAGAAGCTACCCATCCCTTTGTATGTGCAGTATGAATATGAGATCGGGTAATTGCCATAAGGATCCCAGGGAACTACTGAGACAGGGATGTGCTGAGATGAAAGGAATGTGCTTCCGTGCAGATTTTTAGGTTTAAGAAAGGCTGCAAGGATCAACTGGCCAATTTCACCTGGTAGGAAAGAACAGGAAATTCCCATGTGTCAGTTTAATATGAAGAAAGGCAGTCTGTGTTGGAGAACAGGGCTCAACACAGGAAACTGCAGGCTAGTTTCTGAGGACAGTTTCCATCACAGCAAGCGACCCAACATCATTTTACACGCCAAATCCGCATGCACAGTGTGTCACAGGGAAGCAGTAATGACCTGGTAATTGTAAATTCAAGCTGATAGTTTAGAACCCAAAAGTGGGACATCATTGTGGCCTGGCAAAGATCACTCATCACTGTGGCCATCAGTGGTATCACTAGAGCAGATAATGACAGATGCAGGACCATGTTCAAAAGAGACACTTTGTCTGGCATGTGGGGGGGGTAGGGGGAGTGGGGGCAATGTATGTAACCCTAAGAATATTTGTACCCCCATTATATGAGGAAATAAAAGGAAAAAAAATAAATAAAAAATGAGTATAATATTGTGAAAAAAAATTAACAATTTTGGTAATTGACCTAAAAGAAACAAAGATTTTATGCTTTGTCAGATAATCCCTGTGCTCACTTTATTAGGTTTTGACTAACTAGAAAAACTAAACTTTAAAAGGGTTAAGATTTATACCCATATAACTTTATCACCTTTTAGATTTATTGGATGACTATTTCTCTTGGTTAAATAAATTATTTTATAGTGGTTTGTGATTGTATATGAACAAAT
>VBSM01001483.1:13020296-13050092 GCA_008086735.1 Cheirogaleus medius
AAAAAAAAAAAAAAAAAAAGACTATGTGAAAAATAAGAGACTGTATCTGTACCTTGAGCTGACAAATTGAGTTAGAACACAATTTATGTATTAAATATTTAAAATATTATAAATCTATAGGGAAGGATGATATCATTTGATTCATTTGATGCTATTAAAATTATTTTGGAGAGAAAAAAATCAAGTTAATTAATTTCAGAGTTAGGCAAGGTTTTGAATTCTAGATTTTGAAGAGGCCACTTTGAGATTATTTCTGTGTTTTGGACCTCTTAAAGTTTCTGGGGTAATGAAGAAAGGGGTTCCTTGTGTAACCTCAAACTACTAGGAATTCAATAATACCCATTTTTTAACTGACGAATGTGTTCTCTCTCATTTGAGATGTAAGTGATATAAAGGTGTTACATGTAAGTTAGATAAAGGTGTTTAATTCCTAAGAGTTACGCTGGGAACTTAAGGAAGAAACTCATAGATTTGACTGCTAGGGCTCAACCTCACAAAGAAGGAAAAGTTATATAGAAATGTTTCTTATTTCCTTCTATAATCTTCGGGACATTTTATCTGAGTATCAACGTGGAGAGGGACATAAAGAAGTTCTGAACAAAAATATTGGTGGTGGCTTTAACTTGAATAGCCTTTGTGCTATTTCTTTCAAAACCAAAACATGGCAGAAACTGAGAAGAAACTACAGAATTACATAATGAAACCTAATTATTTAAAAAAAAAAAAAACAAAGTCCAGAATGCATGAAATAGTTGATATTTTCTATCATATTTTCAGAGATTTAAAGAGTAATAAAAAATTAAGTATTTTTAAACCTATTAATCACAACATGCTATGTACTATTCCTCACACATAATACTAAAGTGACAATGCCATATTAATAGATATAGCAGAACATCAAGTTAACAACACAGTGCTAATAGAATATTATTGAGAGAACACACAGCTTAATAAACTCTCTACTAAGCTTAAAAACTATAATAGGTTCTTATCCTGCTTTTTCTCTTGAAAATACAGCTGACTGTGGGTATTTTGTCTAGATTACCACATGTGTAAAACTTGTAGTGTCCTTGGGATTCTGATGCGAGTGATTTTATGAGAGGGTATTCTCATACGAAACCTATTGGTAAAGAAGGGAAACAGTAGAAGGCAGAGCAAATAGCTATCAAAAGTTGTGGTTTGAGAAGTCTAGCTTTGACCTAATACCACTGGGATGTGAATTCATCAGAGAGATAGTAAGTGGCTGGGCCACCTGAGGTAGTGGTGATGGTGGGGATGGTGAGGCTTAACATCCTAGGCATTTCTGCATGAGGTATCTTCCTTTAGCCAAGGGCATACTCTGCAAAAGGGGACAGATATAACCTGTCAGTAGGCAACACTCACAACTGAGAGATGGATAGAAAAGTCTAGTAATAGGTATCTGGAGAGGCCCAAATAGCATATGCAAGAGATTACAATCCAAAATCTCATGATGGCTGTTTGTGCTGACTCTAATTTATGGTGTCTTCAATATTCGGAATTTGGAATTTTAATAAATCTAAAGAAATGAAAACAGCATATTCCACTATAGTGGCTGAATGTGATAGGCAAAATTCTCGGAAGGCTCCTCAAATATATACAAATAAAACTACCATATGATCCAGTAGTCTTACTGCTGGGTATATATTCAAAGGAAATGAAATCAGTATCTTGAAAAGATATCTGTACTCCCATATTCACTGTAGCATTGTCCTCAATAGCCAAAATATGGAAATAACGCAAGTGCCCACAGATGGATGAATGGATAAAGAAATTGTGGTATACGTATACACAATTGAATATTATTCAGTCATACAAAAGAAAGAAATCCTGCAATTTGTGACAAAATGGTTGAACCTAGAAGACATTATTCTAAGTGAAATAAGCCAGACACACAAAGACAAATACCAGATATTCCTACTTATGTGGAATCTAAAACGTTAAACTCAAAGAAGCAGAGTGTAGGGCATTGTCTGTTAGGGGGTTGGTGGGCCGGGGGCGGAGTGGGAAATGGGAGATGTTGATCAAAGGGTACAAACTTTCAGTTATAATATGAACAAGTCCTGGGGATCTAATGTACAACACGGGTGATGATGGATATGTTAATTTGACTGTGATGATCATTATATAATGTATAGCTACATGAAATCATCACATTGTACACTTTGAATATGTAGAGTATTTGTCAATTAAATATTTTAACATGCAAAAATGAGATTAATAAAATTATATTATTTATAATTATTCAAATTAAAAAGAACAAATATCAAATAATCTAAAATTTTGTATACATGATAAAATAATTTAACTATGAAGGATAAATTGAAAGTATAACCACAAGTATAGGAGAAAAGTACTTACTTGGACAGAAACTTATGGGAATACTACACTTTTCATGTGGTTTCAGAGTCCCAGTTGGTATATTACACTTGAATGTGCCATCTTTGAAAAGTTTGCCAGTATTTCTAATATCCAAAATCCATCGCACATCTTGTTTTGAAATATTATCTAAGGTAAGATTCTACTCACATAAAAAGAAGAAAAAAAATTAAAAATTTACATACGCAGTATACAATTTAGTTGTATTACCATAGTAATTTGATGGCTTTATGTACAAAGTCAAATGATTAAAAATGTTAATAGATAAAATGCTTTAAAAGTGATGTTAGGCCAACAAAGGGGTATAAAAATATGTTCACAATCTATTAATAACTATGAAATATACACAAAGGATAGATAGAGCCTGAGGTAAAATAAAAATATTAATATTTGTAATCCTAGTGCTTTGGGAGGCCGAGGCGGGCGGATCATTTGAGCTCAGGAGTTCAAGATCAGCCTGAGCAAGAGCGAGATCCCGTCTCTACTGAAAATAGAAAGAAATTAGCTGGACAACGAAAAATATATAGAAAAAATTAGCCGGGCATGGTGGCACATGCCTATAGTCCCAGCTACTTGGGAGGCTGAGGCAGAAGAATTGCTTGAGCCCAGGAGTTTGAGGTTGCTGTGAGCTAGGCTGACACCATGGCACTCTAGCCCAGGCGAGAGAGTGAGACTCTGTCTCAAAAACAACAAAACAAAACAAAAATATAGCTGTGTTAGCTAGCAAGGAAGTAAAAAGAGCCCTCATTCATTGATGGTGAGAAAGCAAAATGGTATAGCCAGTTTGGAAAACAGCTGGGCAGTTTTGTATAATGTTAAACATACCTCACATATGACCCAAAAATACCACTACTAAGTATTTACTTAAGTGAATTGAAAATGTATGTTTACATAAAATCTATAAGTGAATGTTTTATTTGTTTGTTCATAATCTCCAAATATTGGGAGGAAAAAAAACAAAACAAAAGAAGATCTCGTTTAACTAATGGATGAAGAAACAAACTGTGGTACATTCAAACAATGGAATAAAATTTAGTGATAAAATAAGTAAAGTATTAATTAATGCAAAAAATATGGATGATATTAAATATACTTTTATAAGCTAAAGATCTCAGACCCAAATGACTACATTATATAATTAAAATACCTGTTATTCTGGAAATGCAAAATTATATGGATAAAAAAACAGTGGTTGCCAAGTCTGAGTGGGAGGAGTAGTTTGACTGCAAAGACTCAGAGATCTTTTAGTCTGATGAAACTGTTCTGTATGGCATTGATGTGGTATATACATTATTCTACACATTTTTCAAAACCCAAAGAACTGTATACTACAAAGAGTGAACTTCAGTGTATCTAAATCAAAAACAACCAACCAAGATGTTGAGGCTCCCAAGAATTGCAGACTATGACAAACCTCACTGAAGTTAGTGGGAGGTGGGGAGGAATTGACCTAAGTAACTGGAGAACTGTGTTTTAACTGGAAACTCTAAAACTAAAGACAAAAAGAACTGTATATGAACAGTGTACTCTAGGTGGCAAATGTGTTAGCAATTCTAATGAGGTTACAGATTAGCAATTCTGAAACTACTTGTGAACCAAGGTTTAAAAAAGTAAATATATTTAAAAAATGAGAGGCAAATTTCTCATTGTCAGAGAAAGGAGTTAAAAATGAGTAAGGGAGAAAAACTGGAATGAAGCTTGTGGTGCTAGATTAGTTAGAGATATCAGTTTGAACTCATATTAGATGGATGGATGAATAGATAGATAATTATAGATATATGTGTATATGGGATTGTATACATATAAACCTTCCCTGGCTTTTTCTACTGAAAGGGCCTAGAATCCGTGACACCCTAGTAGCACACTCGATACCCAAATCTTGGTTTCTAAATATCATTTTACCATAAGAGGTACTAGGCCTTCTTAGAGAAATATTGACTTAGAGAAATATTGACTTTAGAGCTGGCGGAAGTGAATTAAAAGATGAGCCTGAAACATTTGGTAGTAAGTAAATAATAAAATGCTCAAAAATCACAACGATGGGAGCTTGTCCTAGGGCAAACCTAAAAGAGCACCTAATGAGTAAAGCTGAAACAATTTCAGCAACAAAGTAAATAATGTAATGTCAGATTATAACTGAAAGCATAAAATTAACACATATGTGTTCATACTGAAATATTAAGTAATAAAATAAATAAATAGGGGAAGGAATAATTTTTCTTATAGAAAAATTCCAAATATATGTAAACATCCCCCTCCAGAAAGTGGAGCTTAAATTCCTACCCCATAAGTGTAAACTGAAATTGGTCACTCATTTCCAAAGTATAGAGTATGGAAAATGAAAAATAGTAACTTTACAGTGGAGAAATAGGCAGATATTACCAGTGATGAATCATTCTGATATCATGTACTCCCCCTTCATATGATGTGATAAAAAGGATATTTCACCTCTGTAACATTCTTATCCAAAATCCATGGAAAATAATTAACACAGTCTAGCCAGGTGAAAAACATTAGGCAATTTCAAATTAAAGGACATTTTGAAAATAATGCCAGACAAATAATCTTTAAAATTGTTAAGGTCATAAAAAATTAGCACGATTAAGAGCCTGTCACATATTGCAGGAGACTAATTGCAATGTGGTATCCTGGATTGGACCCTGAGACAGTAAAAGGACATTAATGAAAAACAACTGAATTCCAAAGAGTCTGTTAATAATTTTGTACCAATGTTAATTTCTCAGGTTTGAAAAATGTTCTATGGTTGTGTAAGATGTTAACATTAGCAAAAGTTGGGTGAAGGGTATACAGAAACTCTCTGCCCTGTCTTTGTAACATTTCAGCAAATCTAGAGTATGGGCATGATTTACATGCAGATCCATCTTTCTAATGCAACATACTATTAAAATAAAACCAACAACCAAGTTTTTTTTATTAATTTTACTCTTCAAAAATTTTGAAGAGTATAGAATGAGCCATGCAATTGTCACTACAACATCATACATACTTCATTTCTTTCTAAAGCTTGATTAATTCAAAATATAGGATAAAATATAAGCCAATTCTACTCCCAATGCCTCTAAGTACAAAAGCATCTATTTAGCTCTAATATTTGTATACCTTGACTATGAAAAGTTAATTTACACATTCTAAAGAAAACAACATCTTTTAAAACACAGAATGTGAACACAAAATCATACCAGCCATTTGAATGCCTAGCTTTTCTCATTGTAAAATGAGGAAAAGTTATAATTCTCCAAAATACTACCTACCTTCTATAATATATTCTGTAATTCTGAGAAGGGAACTGATACAGTTATCTATAGAGAAACACTGATTAATTTGTTTAGTACATTCAGTACTATTTTTCTTTATATTTTTATCAAAATGATATATGTACGTAGCTTAAACAAAATGTTCAGAAATGCTTATTAAAAAGCAGTTGACCCACTCAATTACTCATCAACAGTTCTGCTTGCCAGAAGCAACTGATGTTAGCCAATTCTGATTTGGGTTTTTATCTAGAATAGCTTTATTCTGATGTGATATGATCCTGATGTGGCTTATGTTAGTTTTTCATTGCTGCCATAACAAATTACCACAAACTTAGTGCCGTACAAAAACACAGATTTATTATATTCCAGTCCTGTAGATTAGAAGTTCAACACAAATATCACTTGACTAAGATCAAGGTGTTGGCAGGAACTGTGTTCCTTTCTGATGCCTGTAGGGAAGAGGCCCTTTCATTGCTTTTCCAGTTTCTAGAGGCCAACTGCATTCCTTGGCTGGTGGCTTCCTTACTCTCTGTTCAAAGTCAGCAACACCACATCTCTCTGATCCTTTTTCTGTCATCACATCTGTCTCCGAGCAGTTAGGAAAGGTTCTCTGGTTTTAACTACTCGCGATTACATTGGGATGACCTGGACAATCTGGGATAATTTCCTCTTCTCAGGGCCCTTACCAGTAATCACATCAGCAAATTATCTTTTGTGATATAAGGTCATGTATTCACAAATTCTGGAGATTAGGTCTTAAACATCTTTGGGGTCATTATTCTGCCTGCCACACGGCTATCTCATGGTTTATCAGCTTCAGATATTGTCCCTCGACTGCCCATTAGAAAATATGAGGATTTAGCTCATTGGTACTACCCCTGCCTCTTCCCAGTTCCCATTTTTGGATATTCGTATTATTTTAATTGTTTCATTAGTCACCTGGTAATTTTAAGCAATGTATTTATACCTCTTTTTTGTCAACTTTAGACAATAGCTTTTAATTACCCACTATGTAAGATGTTTCACTCCTCTTTTTTTCTACTATTCCCAACCTTTCTGTCAACTTAACCTTCCATAAACATATTAAGTCTTCTCTGTATTGTACATCTTATTATGATTCTGTAAATATCATTTATGGGAAATATCAGTAGTGTATTAGAGTCATATTTTTTTTCTCCATCGTGCCAGTGTGACTGACCGCTTTGCCACTCAGAGAGGTTATTGGTGTCTAGAACTTCTCTTCTTACATCAATTGAATAAAATTTAATGATATAAAATAATCCCACATTTATGAGGAGATTGTTTATATCTGAAACCCAATTCTATTCAGTTCACTAAAGTGTATAGTCTTTTGCATCCTTGAAGTTCCATTAGAAGTAGAAGTTTCATTGACTTGTTATACTAAACTGTCTCATTTTAATTTCAAGAGAGATCCTTTATTGATTTCTAACTATAATTTTATATAGCACTCTGCTATTTCTTATGAATGCACTGTTAAATATTTCCTCCATATAATTTTTCTTCAATGCTATAGAGGCTCAAAATTGGTTGTAGGAATAGCAACACATAAAGCAATAAAATGAAAGTGCAAATACAAATTTCTATAATGTATGCATGAAATTCTTTCTTATGCATGTCTCTCTTTTTTCCTTTTAGATGGATTCCTAATTCAAAGAGAGGTAAAGACATCCAGTAAGAAAAAAGAGTAGATTAATTCAAAAGTTACTTTATTATATACCTGGATTTTTTCACTTTTTATTATTATCACTTTCCACCACATTTTCTTACATGTATGAAACACATTTTACATTAACTTAAATCATAGCTTCCATTTGTGTAAGGAGGGATAATGTAATTATATTCAAAATATTTTGAATATTCTTATTAAATATATGTATATATAAAAATTTATTAAATAACTTGTATGTGTTTGTATACTTTGAAAATTACATCTGAGAAATTATATATATGCATGTTCTCTAAAAATGCCAGTATTCTTGCTCCAAAAACATAAATGTTTGGGAAGAAATTAATCATAAAGAATAGGGCACATCACTCATGCTTCAGAAGAATCAACTTAATAAACTAAAAACCATAATCACAACAATAGTTGTAAACTGTATCACTTATCTATACATACCTCAGTTTTTGTGGCCTTGTTTTTTGGATCCATCTCATGTAAAGGGATTTCAAACACAAACTTACTACTGGATAAAATCAATGGTGCTTGCAATACTATGAGAGGAAAGTAAATATACTGATAAAATATCAATAGATATAAAATTATAGGTACTTCTTAGTATATTTTTAAATATAAAACAATAATAAAATACAATTTATTTTATATTCCCAAAGAAAAAAATAAAATTACATTTTGAAACACTTTTAATCTATCTTCATTTATCACGCTTACAAATTTCCATTTTGTAGAATTTTCTTAAATGGTAATGAATTACAAGTAAAATAGGAAAATTACCCTTGAGACGATAAGAGCATAAAATGTACTTAATATTGAGCTAAGAAAAAAGTAAACAGAGCTAAAATGATCTCCACACTAGAGTTTGAATAATGCAAAAATGAACAGAAATGTAGAAAGGAAAATTATTGGAATACAGAGAAAATATATAGATGGCATATCACATAATGTTTCCTAGATAAAACAAGAAAGCTCTGGGAGTAAATGGCTG
This sequence comes from Cheirogaleus medius, assembly GCA_008086735.1. NCBI lineage: Eukaryota > Metazoa > Chordata > Mammalia > Primates > Cheirogaleidae > Cheirogaleus > Cheirogaleus medius. The sequence continues at coordinate 13,028,656 of VBSM01001483.1, forward strand.
TTCTGTGAAAGATTAGGAATAAGGGTATCTGTAAAAATACTCACTTCATTATAGAAGAAGACATTATTACCTGCTGGAAAAACCTATACTTTTTGAAACTTCTAAGACATTTGTAATTCTTAATGAAAACTAAAGGGTCTCACAAGCTTTTGGGAAAATAAGGAAGTGGAAAGAAACCAGCTTCCAATCCCAACAATATATGTGTCTTACATGTGTTTTTATTATACCACAGGAATTAATAGATGCTTTGGCAGAGCGTCAGGACATCTGGGATAGGAGAAAGTTGTAGATGGTATACATGATTATGTCACTCCCAAAATCTGTCATGAAAAATCCTAGGAAAGACAATGTTATGGCAGATATACAGAAAGTGGTATATATAATATGGCCTTTTCATTTACAAATTGGCAATTTGGGATAATCAGTGAAACTAATAGGTTGGTTATATCTTTAAAAGCAAAGCACTGTTTTGGCATATTACTTTGCCATTTAGAGGGCCTTATTTCATTTAAGCAAAGAAGTTATATTTTCCCTACTACAGATTATTAGAGAATTATTTTCAGAAGAAAGTGAACCACTCAAAATTAAAGACTCACAGACTAACATTCCAGATCTTCCCCCTCCAAATTAAAACATTCATTAGCACTCAGATCATCTGGTAATAATAATATATAGTGATGAAGCCAGCTTTTTGAGAGTCACTAATAAACATGAGAGAACAGGCAAGTGTCAACAGACAATTAAGGAACTACCCAACATGAAAGAGACATAAAGAAAAATAATTTCGCAAAAATAGAGACAATGTAATCAACAGAAGAAAATGTCAAAGAAATCATCATAATATAATTAGAGATATAAGGTATTGATTTCTTTAAAAATGGCTATAAATAAAGAAATAATCAATAAATATTAAGAACTCTTGCTAGTTTAAAATTGCCAAAAATAATATTTTAAGACATAAAAAAGTCAAGTCAGAAAAGTATTCTGGGAAATATAACAAAAAGATGAGAAAAATGACAATGCGAGAAAATACATACGTAATACATATAACATAACCCACGAGGTGCAAAATCCAACCAATTGTAATCTGAGAAAGAGAAAATGATGGTGGAAAGGAAATTTTCAAGAAAATAATTTATGAAAACTTTATAGAACTGAAAGACATGAGTGTTTAGTATGAAAAGGCTCTCAAGAACTTAGGACAATGATAAAGATGAAAGATTCACATGAAAGTAATCAGTATGAAATACTGGAGCACCAAGGGAAAAGAGAAGTTTCTAAAAGCTTCCAAAGGGGGAACATTGAGTCATATATAATTGATGTCGAAGAAGAAGAAGAAGAAGACATGTCTAAAGGCAACAACAGAAATTAGAAGATAATAACACTACTTTCAAAATTCTGAGGGAAAATTATTTTAATCTAAAATTCTATATTCAACCAAACATATCATTCAAGTGTAAAAGGAAAAACAATGATATTTTCAGATATGGAAATTCTCAAAAAATTAACTCCTCTGTACACTTTCTTAGGAAGTTCCTGGAAGATATAATCTACCAAAACAATGAAGGAAATCAAATAGGAAAGCAAAGAATTTAAGAAACAGGAGATCCAAGAATTAAAAGAAAATGCTATAATTATAGTAAAAAGAAGTCTCATATAAAAGCTCTGCCTTAGGGAAAGAAACCATATAGTCCATATTGGAGCAGGAGTTGCATGTGCTCCAGGAGTGTTGTTTCAAGAAAATAAGTAGCAATGACATATAATCTGACAGGCTAGAGCATATGGGACATTGTCCTAACAAGTATATTATAGAGCTTTGTGGCACTGGAGGATTATTCAAATATTCAAGGGCAATTAAGTAATTATCAACTTCAGAAAAAAACAAAGTTTAAAGAAAGGAAATACAGTAACTTTTCATGGTACACTGCTTGGCTCACCAATGAACAATATATTGTTATAATAATTAAAACTCCAAATAAAATTTTAATTGAAATTTAAGGTATAATTATATTAGGAAAATAAAGAAGTGGTGTTGGAGTTGCAAGTGAAGAAAAAAGTTTGTCATTAAATAGTGTCTTCATTAGATAAATAATGAGGAAAGTTGCTACCTCTGTGGTGCAGAATAAGCTGAAAGGAAGAGAGGAATAATGGATTATAGTTCTGGGTTATAAGTTTTGTTTGCACTATATTAATTTAAAAATGAATGCATGTATTTTTGAAGTAAAAAGATAACAGCAGGCTTGTGAATCATCTCCTTCTACTGGGGTGATGGCTGAGGGAATGATGGATTTGATCAGACCTCCCTGTTAACATAGAAATGTTAACATAGAAATGAGATTGACCGGTGGACTTGTCCAAAGAAGGTCTTTGCCATTCATATTTTATCTGTCTGGATGGCCTATCAAAAATACCTGGAATTTATGATTTATGAAGCATGATTGGTGAAGAGTAGAAATTTATCATATAGACATTTCCCATCTATGTAACTTTTAAGAATACAAAAATGAGATGCACCGAACAAAAATGGCATTCTTTGAGAACAAAGTTTCTAAAAATGTCATTCAAAACAATCTAATGTACAGCATGAGGATTACTGTTAATGATATTGTATTATATACTGAAAATTTCCTAAAAGAGTAGATTTAGGTAATTTTGCCACAAAAAGAGGTAAATATGTGATATGATGGATATGTTAATTTGCTTAACTATAGAAATAATTTCACTGTGTATAAGTTTATGAAAATATCATGTCGTACATCTTATGTATATAAAATAAAAAAATTAAAAACTTGTCTGTTAATTCAAAACCAAAAAGAATCCTAAGGAGGGAAAAAAGGACAATTTGGAAGCTGTGCCTGACAGATATCAGCTTTCACAGAAAGAAATGCTACATCTCTGCCTGATTTTACTTGTATAGCTTGAATCATTAGTAAATTTTACTTTTATTTAAGTTATATGATACAATTAAGTCTCTGCTTTGACACCTTGACTGACTGTGAATGCACTATATTATTTGTTAATAATTAAATATATAAATTGTTGAATAAATTTTTAAATCATTAAAATAGAAAGAAAGAAAACCACCTAGAATTATATATTTACCAACTCTCTAGATGGGGAAGATATTTTAATTTTTAAAAGCAATGTTAGAAATCACAGAGGAAAAGAGAGTTAGGTTTTACCATAAAGTTAATAAAGAGATCTATTGAAAAATAAATAAAACTAAAGGCAAACAACAAATCTTGGAAAACATTCACGTTAAACATGAAAAAATATATAAAGAGCTCACTCAAATCTATCAGACAAATAAAAAACCTTAATGATAAAGGTGAAGTACATGAACAGAAAATTTATATAAAAATATGATTAATAGCAAAGATAAGAAATTTTCACCCTCAAGAGCAACCAAAAATTATAAATTGAAATTATATATTTTTAATCACATAGAAAGATACTCAATATCTTTAATTCAACACTGGTAAGAGTTTACACTAGGAAGGGGTTAAACAGTACAAGTCTTTACAAAGCCCTTTGATAAAATACGTTAGGAGCCTTTAACATGTATATAGTTTAAAGTTAATGCAATCCATTCTGAGAATCTCTCTTGAAAAAAGAATTTAAATAGGGAAAAAGTATTATACACAAAAATATTCACTACTACCATGTTTATATTAACAAGAATGTAAAACAAAGTTTTACCTAAATGCTTATGATGATGTTTAAATAACCTAGAAGAGACACTTACAGGATGAAATATTCTACAATAGCTATTAGTGCTATTTTATATAATAAAGGACTATAACATCTGAGTAAATGTTTCTATTAAAACTAAAAATAGAACTACCATATGACCCAGCAATCCCACTGCTGGGTTATATATCCAAAGGAGGGGAATGCAGTACACAGAAAAGATATCTGCATTTCCATGTGTACTGCAGCGCTATTGACAATAGCCAAGATTTGTAATCAACTTAAGTGTCCATCAGCGGATGTATGGAAAAAGAAATTGTGGTACATATACACAATGGAACATTATATAGCTACAAAAAGAATGAAATCCTGTCATCTGCAACAACATGGATGGAACTGGAAAACATTATGTTAAGTGAAATAAGCCAAGCACAGAGAGACAAATCTTTCATGTTCTCACTTATATGTGGGAGCTAAATATTAAAAAAACAATTGATTTCATGGAAACAAAGTGTGGAATGATGGCTATCAGAGGTTGGGAAGGGTAGTGGTAAGGGGGGAATAAACTGGTAATGGTTAATAGGTACAAAAATATAGTTAGAGAGTTAGAATGAAAAATATTTGCTAGTACAACAAAGTGACTATATTCAACAATAAGTTAGGGTATGCTTTACAATAACTTAAAGAGTGGAATTAGAATGTTTTTATCACAAAGAAATGACAAATGCCTGAGGTGACAGATACCCCAATTATCCTGATTTGATTAATTCACTTTGTCTGCCTGTATCAAAATCATATGTACCCTATAAAGATATACAACTATTTTGTACCCATAATAATTAAAAGTAATAAATTTTTTTATAAATAAAAAGACACAGCTTGACAAAAAAAGATTTAAAAGAGATGGATGGTTTCAACTTAGCATAAGCATTAAGATTCCAAACATATTAAAAAATTAAAAAGCAATGTATAGAAACATACAGAACAAAAAAAGAGAAAGATATCAAAATATTAAGAATAGTTTAAAGATAGGTATTTCAGGTGATTTTTTCATTTCTACATTTTCTGATTTTCCTTCATGATGCTATATTAATTAAAAATTTTTTTTTTTTTTTGAGACAGAGTCTCACTCTGTTACCAGGGCTAAAGTGCTGTGGCGTCAGCCTAGCTCACAGCAACCTCAAACTCCTGGGCTCAAGCAATCCTTCTGCCTTAGCCTCCCAAGCAGCTGGGACTACAGGCATGTGCCACCATGCCCGGCTAATTTTTTCTATATATTTTTAGTTGGCCAATTAATTTCTTTCTATTTTTCAGTATAGACGGGGTCTCGCTCTTGCTCAAGCTGATTTCCAACTCCTGACTTTGAGGGATCCATCCGCCTCAGCCTTCCCAGAGTGCTAGGATTATAGGCGTGAGCCACCGCACCAGGCCAAATTTTTAATTGTCAAATAAGTAAATTTTATTTTTCATGAAAGATTATATACCTAATTCAGAAAACAAAATTAGACAATGATTATTTTCTTTTCCAAAATAATTTATTAAAACTAGGGAAAAACTTTAACTTCATGGAGCATTCATATCAACTGAGGAATTCCTAATTCTGGATTTTAAATGAGAGCAAAATAAATTTCTATCATGTACGTGTTATTTTTGTGAGACTTCTCTTACTAGCTGCCAAACGCAATTGTTAACTGATATGAAAGTCATCGCTATTTTATAATTAATGACAATTTAACTTAATATCAGAACTATAAAAAAATATAGACTTGACTTTTCATGAAAAATACTTAAGCACATATAATTGAACTCAAAGCCAAAGCTTGTTAAAACTATAGTTTGCAGAGTACATCAGTTTTATCCTTGAATATGTGGAGAAAGTGAGTAAATATTGAGCAAATAATTCAAGTTTTTAATATATTTATTCTTCTTTCCATGTACTTAGTCTTTTAGTAACCTGCTCCTTTGGAATAAAAATATTTTTTATTCCAAAAATGGATAACATAGATAAAATTGTCATTGTTTCATTTCATATTCAATGCATTTTATTTTATTAATGTACATTGTCTTACTTATCTAAAAATTGATCACACAATAAAGTACTAAATTGACATGTTTTGAATTATTAATATATCCTATATTTTTAGAAAGTTACTTATCTGAGAATCTTTCTGTGCTTATGTGTTTACCAAAATTCAATCTCAGAGACATAATTTAAGTGACACAAAAGAATCATATCATAATTTAACTTTCTAACATTTCTATTTTTGAAAAATAAATATCATATTCTGATTTTTCAAACTCGTAGATGCTTAAGTGTAAATCTTTGGCCTACCTACATCAATTGACTGTTTCATATTACATACCAGTAACTTGAACATAACATGGTCGAATAAGTGGTGTTGTCTTTGGATTCACAGGAGAACCTGACAAACATTCAGTATACAGTTTCGAAGCCTCAAAGAAATTAATTTTAACTTGAATGATGAAGTCATATGTTACCACCTGATAGACAAAAAATACATTAGACTTGTGACTTTTTGCTTTGAGTAATATGTGATACTATTGATCTAGCAAAATAGCAGTTTATAAAAACAGTTTTCAAAAATAAAAATATCTTGTGACATTGAAACTACTTTTTTTAAAAAACAAAATTGTTTATTTTTAATGAGTGTAAAAACAATTTTAAAAATATAAATAAAACTTAAAAATAATTCCTATTTATTCAAAATGAACCAAAAAGCTAAATATAAAACCAAAAGCTATACATCTTTGGGAAGAAAATGTAGAAGAAAAATCTTTATGATCTTGGTTGGGCAAAGATTTCTTAAATACAATACCAAAAGAACCATTATAAAAGAAAAAAAATGATTAAATTGTGCTATATCACATTTTTAAAAAACTGTTATATTAAAGACATTAAGAAAATAAAATGATAAGTCAAAAGCACATTTCTCACAAAAAATCTAACGTGTTTCCAAAACACATAAACAATACTGAAAGATCAATTTCAAAATGAACTAAGGAAAAAATGGTAAAAGATATACAAATAACACATTAACACATGAAAAGATGTTTCATGTCACTAAACATCAGAGAAATGCAAATTGAAACCACATGGGATGTCACGTCACACCTATCACAAACAAAAATAACTTATGAGCACCTAATACATTGATACATTGCTGATGGGAATGTGAAATTCTATAGTCTCTTTGGAAAATCATTTTCCAGTTTATTAGAAAGTTTATATTTAACATAAGGCCCAGGACTCCAAACCTAGATGGTTACCCAACAGAAATGAAAATTTATTCATACAAAAACCTGTTTTCAAATGTTTATGGGTCCTATTCACAATTGCCAAAAACTTAAAGCAATCCAAAAGCCCTCCATATGAATAAATGCATAACAAACTTTAACAAATTCATACAACAGAGTACTTCTCAACCATAAAAGGAATGAACTACTGTTACACAAAATAGTATAAAGGAATCTCAAATGCATTTTGCCAAGTGATAAAAGTCAGAGTGAAAAGAACATACTGTATGTTTTCATTTATATGACATTCTAGAAAAGGTCAAATTATGGGGAGAAAAACAGATTACTGTTAACCAATGACTGGAGTTAAGGGACAGGTTGGCGATAAACACAGGCAAGAAAAATTTAGAGAAGGTGAAGAAACTGTGAACTAAAATAAAATATTAAGGCTCACCTCCCACTGGCTGACTGAATGGACCCCCTCTTGGCCAAGGGAATATCCTAAAACTAAATTGCCTGCCACAAGGAGGAAGGCCAGACATGCCTCATCATGCCCCCCTTCCTTCTTGGAGATAAGCTTTGTAACCCATTAACAGGCCTAAGGGTATGCAACACAAACCTGCAGGTCCTCAGTTTACACAGAAATATACATCCTGTGACTACTTTCTGATTAACAGCTCCTTCCTTATCTTAAAACTTTCCAAGCCTTTAGAGAAAGCTTCATGTCTTTAACCAATTATAAGCCAAAGAATCTTTAAACCCACCTATAATCTGTAAGCACCCTCCCTTCGAGATGACCCGCCTTTTTGGACCAAACCAATGTATGCCTCCCACGTATTGATTGATGACTTTACCTGTAACTCCTGTCTCCCTGAAATGTATAAAACCAAACTGTAACTCAGCCACAGCAGAGTCCACTTGCTCAAGGCTTTTGGGGTGTGGCTCTGGGTCACGGTCCTCGGCTCAGAATAAATCTCTTTAAAATTATTTTACAGAGTTTGGCTTTTTTTCCATTAACAAAACTGTTCTCTATATTGATTTTGGTATTTTTTGTGTAACTGTATACATTTGTTAACATTCATATACCAGAAGGAGAATTTTAGTGTACATAAATCTTTAAAATATGAAATAAAAATAGTTAAAGTTAATTCCATAGCTCTGATTTTTATACATGTGGCTTCAAAAACCAAAATGGGCTGACAATATAGGCACCTAGTCAAGTGAATCATAAAAGAAAACACTCAGAGCTATACAAAATCTTGGCAATTATATAGTGCTAGCTTCTCATTTTTAAAGACTCCGTGGTACAGTCTTTCTGAAAACACAAAGTTTGTATCAAGGAGAAGAAAAAGAGTCAGTCTTGATGCACCCAGGTGTACTGGGGAATTTAAAAAGCCTCAAGCATGCTCAAGGCAGGACAGGTGCTTAGAAAATACCTGAGAAGATGCAAGCAGGAAGTATAAAGGCTAAGAAAGAGTTGTAAACAGCATAGCTAACTGTTGAAGGAATGCCTCAGCACAGAGTCAATCCAAAAAGACTAAGGTATTTTTGTTTCTGTGTCTGATATTTTTAGTTCCTGGTGTTCAAGCAAACCTATGTCAAAACACTAGTAAACAGCAGCTAAATGAATAGACACTCCAGTGACCACATAGAACAAAGCCGGTATTTTTTGCAAGAAATAGTTTTGAAAAGTCTAAACAAATGGAAGACTGAGGCCTTCAACAATCAAGAACAGTAAACCCAGGTAAAGGAGGATGATCTGATTTCCAGAGTTACCACATTATAATCTTCTAATATTCAAATATTCAGTTTTCAACAACCAAAAAAAGACACAAAGTTTACAAAGAAACAAAGCATACTCCATTCAAAGGAAAAAAATAAATTGACAGAAATCATTTCTGAGGAAGCCCAGGCATATGACTTAGATAAAGACTTTAAAGCCATTTTCTTAAACATGCTTATAGAACTAAAGGAAGCCATAGAAGAAACATGAGAAAATCATGAAAATGCCGTATGCACAAAATGAGAACATCAACAAACATCATAAAAATGAATAAAAGTTGATTGCTTGAAAAGATAAAAAATACTGACAAAAATTTAAGCTAGTCTCACAGAGAAAAAAAGAAGACATGAGTATCTCAAATCAGAAATGAGATTATGGACATTACTATTGACTGTATAAAAAAGGAAGAATTCAAAGAGAATACTGTGAATAATTTATAAACCAGTAAATTAGATAACATAGATAAAATTAACAGTTCTTTAGACAAATATAAAGTGTAAAAACTTACCAAAGCAGAAATAGAAAATATACACAGATCTATAGCAACCCATTTGGATTTTCATGGCAATAGCATTGAATCTGTGGATTGTTTGGGGTAGCTTGGACATTTTGACAATTTTAAGTCTTCCAATCCATGGACACAATATGTCTTTCCATTTACTTGTGTCTCCTTTAATTTCCTTCATCAATGTTTTATAGTTTTCAGTGTTTACGTCTTTTACCTCCTTGGTTAAATTTATTCCTAAGGATTTTATTCTTTTTCACATTATTTTAAATGGTATTGTTTCTTAATTTCCTTTTTGGATGATTCATTGTTAGTTTATAAAAATGCAACTAATTTTTGAATATTGATTTTGTATCCTGTAACTTTACTGAATTTGTTTAATAGTTCTAACAATTTTTTAGTGGAGTCTTTAGGGTTTTCTACATATAGGATATCATCTGAAAACAGAAACAATTTTACTTCTTCCTTTCTGATTGAAATTTCTTTTGTATCTTTTCTTGCCCTTGCTTAATTTTTCTGGCTAGGACTACCAGTACTATGTAGAAAAGACGTGATGAGAGTGTGTATCATTGTTTTGTTCCTGATCTTAGAGAAAAAGATTTCAACTTTTCACCATTGAGTATGATGTTAGTTGTGGGCTTGTCAGAGATGACCTTTATTATGTTGACATATATTCCTTCTATGTTATTGGCATTTTTATGATGAAAGAGTATTGACTTTTGGCAAGTGCTTTTTCTACATCTGTTGAAATGATCATGTTATTTTTATCCTTCAATTTGTTAATACACCGTATCATATTTATTGATTTGCATATGTTGAACCATCCATGCATCCCAGGGATAAATCATATACTATGATCAAGTAGGATTTATCAATAACTATTTTAAATATAAATAGATTAAACTCCCTAATCAAAAGATATAGATTGGCTGAATGGATAAATCAATTCTAAAGATTACAAACACACAAACTGTTAATAACTAATAAATGAATTCAGAACATTTGCATAATGCAAAATTAATATAGAGAAGTCAGCTATGTTTCTATACAGTACAAACGAATACACTCAAAGGGAGATAAAGAAAACAATTTCATTCACAATAGCATGAAAATAAAATAAAATACTTAGGCATAAACTCAACCAAGGAGGTGAAAGATTATGTATGCACTGTAAACAACAAACATTAATGAAAGAAATTAAAGACTATTTAAGTAAATGGAATGACATCCTGTATTCATAAATTAGAAGACTTAATATTATTTAATATGTTCATACCACCCAAAGCAATCTATAGATTCCATATAATCCCTATCAAAACCACAATTGCACTTTTTTCAGAAATAGAAAAGTTATTTTAAAATTCATATGGAATTTTAAGGGACCACAAAAAGCCAAAATAATTTTGAAAAAGTAGAACAAAGTTGGAGGAATCACACTCCCTAATTTTAAAACATATTAGGAGGCTACAGCAATCAAAAAGTGTGGCACTGGCATAAAGACAAATAAACCAATGGAATAAAATAGAGAGACCAGAAATAAACCCTTACATATATAGTCATATGATTTTGACAAAAGTGTCATGACCACATCATGGGGAAAAGACAGTCTCTTCAACAAGTTGAGTTGGGAAAATTGCATATGTACATGAAAAATAACAAGAGGACCTTTATCTTTCTTTTTTTTTTTGTTTGAGACAGAGTCTCACTCTGTTGCCAGGGCTAGAGTGCCGTGGCATCAGTCTAGCTCACAGTAACCTCAAAGTCCTGGGCTCAAGCGATCCTTCTGTCTCAGCCTCCCGAGTAGCTGGGACTACAGGCACGCGCCACGGTGCCAGGCTAATTTTTTCTATTTTTAGTTGTTTGGCTAATTTTCTTTTTACTTATAGTAGAGACGGAGTCTCGCTCTTGCTCAGGCTGGTCTCGAACTCCTGAGCTCAAGCAATCCTCCCGCCTTGGGCCCCCAGAGTGCTAGGATTACAGGCAGGAGCCATCGCGCCCGGCCCGTACAAAAGTTGAAGTACAGTGGATTAAAGACCTAAATGTAAGATCTAAAACTATAAAACTCCTGAAAGAAAACGCGGGGGAAAAGCTTCATGATATTGGACTGGGCAATGATTTCTTGGATATGACACCAAAAATGCAGGCAATCAAAGCACAAATAAAGTGGAACTCTATCACACTAAAAACTTTTGTGTGTCAATGGACACAATCAACAGAGTGAGAAGGCAACCTATGGAATGAGAATAATCACATGTCATATCTGATACATGGTTTATATCCAGAATATATAAAAAGTTTCTGCAATTTTATAATAAAAACTCAATTAAAAATTGGCAAAAGACTTGAATAGCCATTTCTGCAACACACATATGAAGATTTTCCCTATCACTAACCATAAGGGAAATAAAACTCAAAACAACTATGCATTATCACCTCCTACCCATTAGAGTGGCAGATATCAACAATAAAATTAGAAAATAACAAGTGTTGGTGAGGATGTGGAGAAACTGGAACCCTTGTGCACTGTTGCTGAGATTATAAAACGGTGCAATTGGTATGGAAAACAATGTGGAGGTCCCTCAAAAACTTAAAACTGGAGGCCGGGCGCGGTGGCTCACACCTGTAATCCTAGCACTCTGGGAGGCTGAGGCAGGAGGATCACTCAAGGTCAGGAGTTTGAAACAAGCCTGAGGAAGAGCGAGACCCTGTCTCTACTAAAAATAGAAAGAAATTAATTGGCCAACTAAAAAAATATGTATAGAAAAAATTAGCCAGGCATGGTGGTGCATGCCTGTAGTCCCAGCTACTAGGGAGGCTGAGGCAGGAGGATTGCTTGAGCCCAGGAGTTTGAGGTTGCTGTGAGCTAAGCTGACGCCATGGCACTCTAGCCCGGGCAACAGAGTGAGACTGTCTCAAAAAAAAAAAAAAAAAAAAAAAACTTAAAACTGGAACTACCATATGATCCAGCAATCCCACTTCTGAGTAAATAAATATCCAATAGATTAGAAAAACATTTGCATACCCATCTTCATAGCAGTACTAGTCACAATAGCGAAGAGGTAAAATCAACTCAAATGTCCATCAACAAGGAATGAATGGATAAGCAAAAAATGGTATATACATAAAATGGAGTATCATTCAGCCTTAAAAATGAAGGAAATCCTATCACAGGCTACATGCAGAATCCTTGAGGACATTATACTAAGTGAAATAAGCTGATCACAAAAAGACAAATACGGTATAATTCCACTTAAATGAGATACTTAAAGTAGGCAAATTCATAAAAACAGAATGCAGTATTGTTACAGAAAGCTGGGCCACTTGTCCATGAGGCTGAATCGAAGAACAAGGACAAGCGGTTTGAGGAGGAAGGAAAGAGAGTCAGTCTACTTTGCCAGCAGAGGATGAAATACGGTAGACCCTCTCATCTCAAAATCCCAAATTTCCAGAACAAAGGCAGAAATACAGAGCTTTTTAAAGGGAGGGTTCTCAGATTCAGGAAATTACTGTGGTTAACCATTCTAATGTCCCATCTCTGCCAAAGACAAAGCCTGCAAACTCTGCCAGCCGCCCACCTGGGGAGCTGGCACCACCTGGAAGTTTTAACAAAAGACTGAACCTGTCTCAGGGATGCAGGTCAGGCTGCAAGTTACCAAAATAGTGGGGGAAGTTTTAAAAAGACAGAAAACGTTTTCGCACTTTTTTTTCCAGGGTATTCCCTCTGTTACATATTCCTCACTCCCAATATTTCCCTTCCATATCTATAGGAGAAGGGGCGACTACTCTGATGCAGAATGGCGGTTACCATGGGCTGAGGGGTGAGGGGAAATAGGGAGTTATTTTTTTCATTGGTGTAGATTTTCAGGTTTGCAAGATAAAAAAGTTCTGGAGATCTGTTTCACAACAATGTGAATACTGGTAACTGAACTGTACACTTAAAAACAAAGATGGCAAATTTTATGTTATGTGTTTTTTACCACAATAAAAATCAACATCCAAAGCATCATGCTAAATGAAAGAATCCAGACTCAAAAAGGTCACATATTGCATAATTCCATTTGTATGAAATATCCAGAAGAGATAAATTCATAGAGACAAAATGCAGATTGGTGTTTGACAGAGACTAAGGGAAAGGGAATGAATGGGAAGAAATTGTAACATGGATAACAGGTTTTTCTTTGAAGTGAAAGAAATATTTCAAAACTAGATAGAGGGGTGATAGCACCACATTGGCAATGTATTACATGCCACTGAATTGTTTACTTTAAATTGGTTAATTTCGTGTTATATAAATTTCATCTCAATAAATTATTAAAAGAAGAAAAAAGGCATAAAGGAAGGAGAGGCCAATCAGAGGTTTCCAAGAACTCTCCATAAACCTACCATTTGATGGTTTCAAGGTTCTAGTTGTGAATGAAAATAAAATCTTAAGCCCCTCAGCTGACAGAATGGGCTCCTTCTTGGCCAAGATGACCCCAGAAATACCCTAAAACTGAGTTGCTGGCCATGAGAAGGGTGTCAGACATGCTGCCTCCCTTCTTGGAGATATCCTTTGTAACTCATTAACAGGCCTAAGGCTATGCAAGATCAAGTGTGAACCACTCCTGCAAGTCCTCAAATTACTTAACAGATCACTTAAATCTGGTATGTGTCTGGTGGCTTCTCTCTGATTAGCAGACTTCCTTATCCTAAAATAACCTAAGCCTTTAGACAAAGCTTCGTTTCTTTGAATTACAAATCAAAGAGTCTTTTAACCCACCTATAACCTGTAAGCCCTCCTCCCCATGAGATGTCCCACCATTTCCCTTTTCAGGTCAAACCAATGTATGCCTTTTATGTATTGATTTATGACTTTACATGTATAAAACCAAACTGTAATCCAGCCACAGTCCACTTGGCCAAGGCTTCTTGGGTGTGGCTCCAGGCCATGGTCCTCAAACTTGGCTCACAATAAACCTCTTTAAATTATTTTACAGAGTTTCAGTTATTTCCCGTTGACATAGAGAAATAAAAAATATAAGAGCCCATCCTTGCAAAATGATTAATATACTCGGTATTATATTGAGGTGAATATGAGGTTTCATATGAGATTATTCTATTTATTGAGATTCAATAGCTTAACTATTCTTCCTACCTAATATTCTCCTATCTTTTAGATGGATTCCTCTTAATTGCATTGCTATAAATCCTTGAAATCTAACTAGTAATTTACTCTCTCACCCTGAGATCATCAATTAAAAATTAAGAAACCAGCAGAAGGATGTATATGTAGGATTTAAAGGAAGCTCTAGATCCAAATCTCAATTTTTAAAATTAAATTATAAATTATATAATTGATTAGAAGTTTAAATTGATAAAAAAATAAAATTATTTTATACATGAGTTGAAAATGGAATGAACTAATATCACTGCTAAAATATTTACATATGTATCAGAAAGTTCTCATTGCATTTTAGGTTAAATTATAAATAAAGATCAAGATTTATTTTTTCTAATGACTCACTGATTTTTTAAACTATGAGTTGATTTTTTTTATTAAAACCTAATACCATTTATGTTTAAAATAATTTTAAAATTATCAATCTTGTAACTCTTGCTCTATGGTACCTTGGCAAGTTTCTAGAGGTGGGAGGTAGAAAACAGGCAAGAATGTGAATGTTTTAAATGTGAAAAGGGAAGAATAATAGTACTTCTGACAAACCAAAAGCCTCCAAAACCATGACAATAAGCATTGAGGGTTTCCCCAATATGTATATCTAGTGCTATGTTGTACTCATAAAGCCCAGGCTGATGATCTAAAAAGTTTTAAATAAAATAAGGAGCTAAATAATATGAAGGGTATACATTCAGTTCTAGTTATTTGTAATGCCCTAACAGTCAAAGCCCTTGGGTTTTCATTTTGTTTTTATTTAACTTTAGCTGGCCATGCCACTGCCAATTTCATCTGTCATAGAATCTTAAGTAAACAGTCTGTTCTCATAACAGAATTATAGAAGCATAAAATATTGCAGCGTGTGTTATTTTAGTGGAGGTTTCATTTCTTTTGACAAAACAGAGCAAGCAACTCATTCCCATGATAATCTATTTCTGTAGTGGCACCAACACACAGACGTCAAGGAGTAAACTGCATAAAGATGTGGTATTTCATGTACAAATACAACCTGCTTTGATATTTCATACCTAAAGAAAAAACAAAACAAAAAATTGTCCTTGATCTTATTATTATTACCCTGGGAATTTCTTATTATGAAGTCATCTGCGACTAGTTATTGTAAGGTCCCAGGGGAGAGGGAGACACACAAAGCCTCAGGCTTAGCAAAAATGCCTTTTGTTTGAGCATCTGAGTGCAGATGGGTGGAACCCAAAAAGCATCCACCCTGAGGGAGGGGAAAGCCTTGGGTTTCATGCAGGGTTTCTTTGGAGGGGGATGAGTACCTGGGCCAGAACAGCCGCTGCAATGAAATTTTTAAACAACCAATTTCTGGGACCCACCGGTGTCTGTCTGGCGTCGGTCTCATTCCATAGAGATAAGGGAGGGGGCTAGTTCCTTCCTTTTCAGGGGGAATAGGAATGCCGGCATCTGCAGCTATCTTGTTAGATTTTATAACTGGGGACACTCCAGACTCCTATGGCTATTGTTTCACAAACCTCAGTTTTCTGTTAACCTCTTTCCATCCTACCTGGAACAAACCTAACAGTTACATTTTGTGTCTCATTTCTATTTTTCTTTTTCTCGTCCATCTGTTTTTTTTTTCTAAATATGAATCAATAATTTATATCATATATGTTTTAACATTACTTTTGCTATTTATAGGCTACTATTTTATTTTTAAGGTTTTTTTAATATAATATGGACCAATATTTTAAAGTCAAATGATGTCAAAAAGTATGTTTACCAAATTGTTACACCTCATCTGATTGCTGGGTGGAGATGAATTTTTAATGGAAGAAGCTGAGAGGAATGGAGGAAAAGATCAACAGAAACCTAAAGACAAGGGAATGATAGGTCAGGGTTTTGGATGGACCTTCATGTGGATATTGAAATCACTCAGAAAATGAGAGGAGTAGGGTGCAGGATGTACTATAAGGCTGGCTAGTAGTGACCAAGAGATGTCCAGAGATGTAAACTCACACAAAGAAGTAGCTGTTTTTAACAGATAAAGATCATCTAGAAAAATCAACCCAGAGAGCAAGGCTTCCAGAAATGACCACTTCCAGACTCATGCCAAGATTCACAGAAAATGCTATTAAAAAAATGTCCTTGAGATGGCCATATTCCTAATAAGAAATCATGGAGGGAAGGGAAGCTTGGAAAAATATAGAAGACTTATGGAAGCGGAGGGATCCTAGAGAGTAGAGGGAAATAGAAGGAAAACCAGATGTGAGGGGGGTGGGAGTTGACAGGAATGAGAAATCATAGGGAGCTCCCCTTTTTGAAGTAAAGAGTGATCTGAGTCATGATGGATTGAGTACTGACAGTTACTGAGTATTGAGTCTTGACTGTCATTGGGTCTATTCCCAGGTACCAATGTCAAGAATGATAGTAAAATGTTTGGAGTTTGGGGAGAGGTTTAACACAGGGCCTGTGTTTCATTTAATAATGGGTTTCATTTAATAATGTCTGGTGCTGTTGATGATTTTTGTAATTATCAAGATAATTCAATGTACTCATCTCAGCCTGTAATTGTCTCTTTTAAGTATGAAGCCTTTTTCCATCCTGCAACATATACATTTTCTAACCGTGTGCTGAATTCACAAGACGGAGGGCTTAATCCCTGCCTTCTCTGTTACCAATTATGTATAATGTGAAAACTCATACTGGACTTGCCTTCTCTTAACTCACATCTTTACATACAATTTGCATAAAATGTCTTTTTATTCAAGATAATTCTATAATTACACAGAATACAAAATTAGGAAGTTCTGTGATTTCTTCACCCAGGGAAGCCTTATCCCCTCAAGAAAACTATAACAATACAAGACTTATCTTTTACACAGAAACTAAGTGACACATAGAAAAGAAGACCAGTCCTATCATGAAACCACTGAGGTGTTCAGTGAAGAAGTAAAATTTTGAAAGTTCTGTAATGTATGCCATTGGAAGTGTTTTCTCAGATATTGTCATTCAAAGACAGAAATACCTCAAATTGAAAAGAATATTCCTAATGGAAAAAGGATTTCAGTACTCAGGCCAGTGCTGGTAGACAAAAATGTTTATGAATCGAAAAAAAAGTAGGTGTCATTCAAGCATCCTTTTTTTTTTAATCCTTGAGGGATGATTCTTAGCTATAAGAATGATTGTAAATCCAGAATAGCCATCATGAAAAGTGTACCCAGAGGGTTGCATATCCTTAAAGGGCAAAGAGTGGTGGGGAGAAAAGGTGAACAATTCTCCCTCATTTTCAAAAACTACAAGGCAAATATAGAGCAGCAGAGATGACAGCTACAGAGAGCTGCAGAGCAACTGAGCCACTGAAGATTAGTCAGCCTGTGCCACAGGGCAGAACCTGGGCTGTAGCATCAGGAAAAGTAAGAGTAATAATAGGGAAAGATCTATTCCAGTGTTGCCTAATTCAAATTTCTGCCATGATGGAAATGTTCTGTACTATACAATAGCCACATGTGGCTATTGATAGCTTGAAAGGTAGGTATTGTGATGGAGAAACTACATTTTTTATTTGACTTCATTTTAATTGATTTAAGCTTTAATTTAAATAGCCACATGTAGCTAGTGACTACCATATAGGGAAGTACAACTCTATACACTGGCCGAGAAGACATGTGAGTAGCCAACAAGGAAAGGAAGAGCTTGAGTGACTTTGAGTACATAAACCAGTCCAGTTCAGGATGCCAAATACATCTGCAATTATCTACTAGCACTTTTGATTCTGCTTAAACCTGGTGCAGTATAGGAAAGAAAGGGTCATAACTGTAATAACAATAAATCAATAATTTCTTGCTGATTTCACATTTTCCTGCTATATAGGTCAACTAAGTAAGCACCCACTGTCTATTTACATTTACACACACACACACAAAGACAGACAACTTACACCTAGCTATAAATATAGTGGAGGGCATTTGAAATGACTGGAAACTATATAATCAATCTCCCTTGCTGGTATGAATTTATGGAACAAATTCTCACAGGGTGTGCTGTCTCTACAGGATTTTATGTGTTCTTTTCATTGTTGAATTGAATTACACTCCAATACACTGAGTAAATCTCCCTTTAATATACCCAGTCAATGTAGAATGATTCGGATTTTAAGCAAAGTACGGCATTCCATAGAACTATAAATATATAATTTATTTTAATTTTGCAATCAATTTCTAGAATCCTAAAAGAGTCACAATCTAAACACCAAGAAATAAATTTAGAAGTTTTAAATTGTTGACAGTGTTAAATAGTGAAATGGAGTCAAAACATATTGCATATACATTCTTTAAAAAAAATCACATAAGAAATTTAAATTGGAGAATAGATGTTTTTCTAATTTTCAGTGACCTATAAGTAAAATGTTTTGTATAGATTTGAATTGCATACAATATAAAATCACGATATACACTTATTAAGAAAAGCTATGTTCTTGGTCCTGACATACTTAAAAACCTATAGATTAAATTATTGCACAATATTTAGGTTTTTTTCCCTTGTAAAGAATGTGTGTGTGTGCATACTTCTATGCACATGCAAGATGTGGTATGGTATAGAATAATCACATACCTTAATGCTTTCAAATATTAGCTTGCTGTGAAAGAATTACTTTGATTTTTTTACTTAGAAGTTTTTAATACCAGAATAATAAGAATGCATGTTTCAAAAAATCCTACAAAGCTTATTTTTTAAATAATCAGCATTCCCTTCTTTTCACCATTGCACACATGTGCCCACACACACACAAACATATACATACAAATCCAGATGTAATAATTTTCAATTCTTAGTTGTTTTAGATTTACCTAACACAGCTAAATAACCTAAACAGAATGTCATAAAACAAGCCACAATAAATGTAAATTGATTTAAATGAAACAAAGAGTGTTCTCTAACTACAAGGGAATTATATTAGAAATCAATAACAGAAAGAAATTTAGTAAATTCACAAATATGTGGAAA
The DNA here is from genome assembly GCA_008086735.1 of Cheirogaleus medius. Lineage (NCBI taxonomy): Eukaryota > Metazoa > Chordata > Mammalia > Primates > Cheirogaleidae > Cheirogaleus > Cheirogaleus medius. The sequence continues at coordinate 13,048,009 of VBSM01001483.1, forward strand.
TTAAACAACACATTCTAAATAACCAGTGGTCAAAAAGAAATTATGTGAGAAATTGCAAAACACTTTGATGAATAAAAATGAAAATGCAACTCATCAAAACTTTTGAGATAAAGGTAAAGTAGTGCTTAGAGGGAAATGTGTATCTATAAAGACTATATTAAAAAAATGAGAAAGATCTCAAATCAATGCCCTAACATTTCACAAAATAAGAAAACAAAACATAAATTTGAACCCAAAGCAAACATAAATAAGTAAATAATAAAGGATCAATTGGAAATGAATGATATAAAGAATTGAAAACAACATTGAAAATCAACAATACCAACAGCTGAATTGTGAAAATATCACCAAAATTGACAAACTTTTAGATAGGCTGACCAAGATAGAAGAGAGATGGCTCAATTTTATAAAATCTAGAATGAAAGAGGGAACACTATTACCTACCTTACAGAAATAAAAAGAATTAGATAACACCATGAACACCTGTATGTCAAGAAATTAGATAACATACATAACATTTTTCAAGAGTAGAAAATTTGAATAAACTTATAACAGGCAAATGGATTGAATTAATAATTTTAAAAATCTGACAAAGAGAAGCCCAAGACCAGATGACTTCACTGATGAAATATATCACTAATTTAAAGAAGAATTAATAGAATCCTTCATAAATCCTGCCACAGATAGAAGTGGAGAGACCACTTTCCAATTCATTCTAGGAAGCTAATTATTACCCTGATGCCCAAACCAGACAAAGACATCACAAGGAAAAAAACAAACTACAGATCAATATCCCTTATAAGCATAAATGCAAAAATCTCTTAACAAAATACTAGGAAACTGAATCCAGCAATATATAAAAAGGATCATATCTCATGACCAAGTGGGATTTACTCCAGGAATATGATGTTAGTTTAACATACAAAAATTAATCAATATAATATACCATATTAATAGAATAAAGTAATATGATCATCAAAGCAGATAAAAATAATGTTAACAAAATCCCACATACTTTCATGGTCAAAAAACTCAACAATCTATAGAAGGGAACTTCCTCAACCTCATAAAGGGCATTTATATATATATATGTATGTATGTATGTATATGTATCTAACATCATATTTAAAGGTGAAAAATACCCTTTCAGGAACAAGACAAAGATGTTTGTTCTATTCAGCACTGTACTAAAGGTTCTAGAAATTAGATACTAAAAAAGTGAAAGGTATCCAGAATGAAAAAGCAGAATAAGGACAACTATAAAACACTGATGAAAGAAATTGAAAAGGACACACAAAAATGGAAAGATAATACATGATCATGGAGTCAAAAAACTAATATTATTAAAATGACAATATTACCCAAAGCAATTTATAGATGCAATCCCTACCAAAGTACCAATGACATTCTTTACAGAAAAATTTTTAAAAATCCTAAATTTATATGGAACCACAAAAAAATCCCAAATAGCTAAAGCAATCATGAGCAGAAAGAACAAATCTGGAGGCATCACACTATCTGACTTCGAATTTTACTACAGAGCTGTAGTAACCAAATCAGCACGGTAATAACTTAAAAACAGACACATAGACCAGTGGAACAGAATAGAGAACACATATATAAATCCAAGCATTTATAGCCAACTCATATTTGACAAAGGTGTCAATAAAACTTTTTCTATTTTCAGTTGATATAATGTCTTATATAGAAAATTCTAAGTAATCCACTAACAAACTATTAGAATACATAAAATTCAACATCATTGCAAAATACAATATCAATGTTGAAAATCAATTGTTTTTTATACACTTGCAATGAACAATCTAAAAAGGAAATTAAGAAAACAATTGAATTTAGAAATAAATTTAACAAAAAGTGAGAAATTTGTACACTGAAAATGGTCAATAATATTGCCGATAGAACCTTTTTGAAGAGCAACTTGGCAATACATATTGACAGCCTAAATTATGTGCATAGAGTTTGACCTAACTATTCTACTTCTACAAATATACCATAAAAACTTGTAATGTGAAAGCAAACATTTATCTACAAGGACTCTTTTTTTTTTTTTTTTTTTTTTTTTT
>VBSM01001483.1:13050192-13071440 GCA_008086735.1 Cheirogaleus medius
CAGCCTCCCAGAGTACTAGGATTACAGGTGTGAGCCACCACGCCCAGCCCATAAGAATTTTATACTCTGATTGCCATACAGAAGTTTGATTCTGGTTTGGAAAGATGCAGCAACATGCCCCTCCATATGATGGGTAGGGAGAAGCTCTCTCCTTGGCATTTCTGTTACAGAATCTATGAAGCAAAAGCATATGAGAGCTGGCTCCTGAAAGTCGAACAGTGATACTCTTTCCTTCTGGGCATATTCCAGGAAAGGAAAGGGTTATTTTGTTTTGTTTGTGTTGTTGTTGTTGTTTACTCATCATACATCAAAGGAACAATATAAAAGGGAACTGGTATCATACCAACCGCTCTTAAATCATTAGAGTATGTTTTTGGTAATTTCAGGTAGTGATTCCAAGAGCATTTAAGCATATGCCACTCAAATATAAATACAAAGCACAAGCTGGCTGAAATATAAGTGATTATTTGGTTAGTCTAAACTTTCCTTTCCTTTACAACATGCCATATCTTGAATTTTCTAGACATCATAACAAAGACCACATAATTATAGGTCCCCTCTATGTGTCCTCTGCTCCTCTTGAGGCACCGTGCAAGCATGAGCCAGATACTTCTAGGAATCACCTTACTGAATTAAAAGGGTATATGCAGTCATTTTCACAAGTCAGACAGTGATCCCTTACAGACAGAATTTAGGTGATCTTTGTTAAGTTCTTGGTTAGGATTACCCATAATTCCTCTACCCTCCAGTAATATGAGGAATAGAAAGCTGAACTTACTTCTTTGGGAGAAAATGCTATGCCACATTTCAAAGATGCATTTTCCTCTACTTCAAAATAATATACATAAGGAACTGCAGGGTCTGTACATTCCACTATAAGACATGAAAAAGTACATATAAAATAGAGCCATATACATATCTATAACCATTATTTAAAGTGGAAATATGAACTTTGAGAAACCTCATCAATATATTCATAACAATCACAAAGCAGCTCCTGAAATAGCTGTGCAGGGGTACATAAGGATATTAGGCAAAGAATTGCTCTTAATGTCTAGATTCCAATTAGCAGAAATGATACACAAACACAGAACAAATATACATTCAATAAGCAAAACAGAGATGGTAAATTTATTAAATAAATTTTAAAAACCCTCCAAATTTCAAGAAGCATATCATAGTCAGATGACTGTGGAAATAAAAGTACATATCCATCATCTCACTGATAAAATTACTGTTCACTTGTTGAGGACATGTAAGTTGTCTTATTTATCTTTATAGACTCAAAATCTAGTATCATGCCTATAAGTGGGATTCAACAAATATTTACTGAAGAAGAAATGACAAAACCAATGGTTAGGAAACTTTTCCTGTAAGGATCCAGATAGCAAATATTTTAAGCTTTATGAGCCATATGGTTTCTATCACAAATATTAACTTGGTCATTATAGCCTAAAAGTAGCCATAGGCAATATACAAACAAATGGGTGTGTTCTAACATAACTTTATTTATAAAAAGAGGTGTCAGGCCAGATTTGGCCCATGGCCATTTCTTTGCCAACAGCTGGAGTAAACAGATGAAATTCACTTAAAAAATGCTTATTTTGTTTAAACCTAATTTAACATAAAGATAACTAATACATGAGTGACATATAGAAAGAACTTTCCAAACACATTTACTTAAAATTCTTGAGCAATTAAAGCTAGTAATTAATAACTGTATTTTCATTTATAGTATATACTTATATATAACATACTTAAGATACTATATCAAACCAACTAATAAGTATGGTTATATGTCAAGTATTACCAAAGTGTTTTGATATTAATATTGATGTATTTCTAGAAATTAAACCATGATGAGTTATGAAGTATAAGGAAAACATGCATTGGGCCATTAAAAACATTTAGGAATAACTTCCCTTGACTTAAATTGTTTTTAACAATCATACATTAGAGCAATTTAAAACTGTGTTGCTATTACAATAATACCATTATAGTATAAAATACATATAAAATATATACCTGATTTGTCTTCAAGATCCATTGAAAAATCTGGGAAGTCTTCTAGATTAAACTCCACTCTGGCACGTGTTATACCTTTGTTTTTTATCACAAATGGAAGAATGTGGGTAGTACCAATATAGGTGCCACTGAAGTTAAATACATCCTAAAATGTAAAAAATAATAATTAGAAAGTAGAATAATAGTTTATAGAAAATGTAAACTAAAAATTATAATGTTATGTTTATCAAGGAAATTATTAACTGCAAAGCAGAACTCTATAAAAATCAGTCACTTTTCCTTTCTCTCCTCTACCTCCTATCTGTAATAAGTTACCAAATCCTATTAATTCTTTTCCCTTCTTTACTTCTTACACTTAATGTAACTGTATGAAATTAGTAACTCATCACTTTTCATTTAGTTTCTAGATTTTGGCTTTCTCAAATGCTCCCCTCCATAATGAAGCCAAAATTAAACTATTAATGTTAATAATTGAGAATCTGACCATATCACTTCTTGTCTTCAAATTTGATGGTTCCCCACCATTGACAGAATAATGTCCAAGCTTATTAGCAGGGCTCACAAAGCTCACCATAACCTTCCCCTGCCTCATGTTTCAGCCTCTTCTAGCCCCACTCTCACCCTATCACTTAAAATTTCAGTAAGCCGTATGACTTGTCATTTCCAACCAACACCTGATGCCTCACCCTGTGTGTTTTTATATTGGTGTCCCTTCTGTCAGAAAGGCCCTTCCCTCACTTGTAATTTTCTGATAAAATACTATGCATCCTTCAAACTCCAGTTAGATAAACTACAATTAGTCACACTCTGCCCAGGATTACTTCTCTTCCTTATATTTATATACATTGTGATATCACATAGACTATTTATTCATTTACATATCTGTCTCTCCTACTGCACCTTAAGCCTGATTCATTTTTGTATCCTTAACACCTATCCGACACCTACTTTAAATATATAAGGAGTGTTTATTGAATATATCTGAACTCTAGCTCATACACCAGGCATGTGCTTACACCACAAAACTATAGGATTCCTTCTTGTGGTAGAGTTACTACAGATACCATAGAGCTTCTTAATAAAAAAATTACATATAACATCCAAAGGAGTTTGAGGAAACAGTATCCTAATATTGAGGAAAATACTGTATTAAAGTCAACTGGCTACTATTTGTTTCATTTAAAACATAAACCCAGTTCTATATGTGAAATTTGTAAAATCTGAAATGGATAATGAAAGTTTGACGTTTTATATATGTAAAAACAATCACTGCTCTTATCCCATTCTGGCCTTGCTCTCATGCTCATTTAAATAAAATTTCTTAATTGTTATTAAGACACATAGTCAATTCCCTAGCCCTTACCATACAGTTAATAAATGCATTGCTGAAGATATCTGGTGATGCTAAAATATCATTTTTAAAAGGCAGCTACAACTAAAATACAAGGTAATAAGGGCATATGGAAAATATATTAATATATTATATATTAATGTTATATAATATATATTTATATTATATATTAATATATTATATATTAATATATTAATGCAAAGGTCTATAAATTATTCAATTGTACCGTAACATGCAAAGCATTCCCCAGATGACTTTAGGATGAGAGAAGAAAGTAATAAATGTCTCAATATTGTATAGTATTTTTCGAGGGATACCATAGCAATGGAAAAAAAAAAATACTCCGAATACTGCAGAGTTTAATCTCCAGGGATCACAATAGCCTTGTATTATACAAGCTAGCTTAGTATCTGTCAGTTTATCTGGACTTATCATGCTTTCACCACTGAATAAAAGAGAGGTTAGAAAAATATAACTTAAAGCCAGATCCTAGAATTTTGGTGATGCCATTAAAGTGCAGACTAACAGAGAAGCCCTAATTGAGGCTGCCAGCTGACCTCTTTATCATCAATTTTTGCTTGATTTAGTTCAGCACCAGAATGGTGCTAGGTGTTACTAGTACTAGTGGGAAAGAAAAACAGAAGGGCAGATAATACAAAAAAATAATATGACAACTGCTCTGATGAAGGTGTTCCTGAAGTGTAAGATGTTTGTAGCATCTTATAAATGTCACAACGGGGAGCATATGGGCCTGCTTTGAAGAATCAGGAAAAGTTTCTTTGGGCAGATGAGACCAGAATTCCTGAAGGGCTGGACAGAAAAAAAAAACAGACAAACTAAACTAAATAATCAACAGCTAAAGCATATATATATATATATATATATATATATATAGTGCCATTATAGGAAAGTCATTATCTCTTATAAGGGATAGGATCAGGATGAAGCCTACAGATGATTTTAATGGTATTGGTAGTATTCTGATACTTAAGGTCAGTAGGGAATTCTTAGAAGTCCATTCAATATTATGTTTCATCATTCATGTTTATATGACATATATTAATTGTTATTAATTTTCAATTTTACATATGGTAATTTTATAAAATAGTAATACACAGTAAAATATTTTTGAACATGAATGGGCTGACTAGGGACATATAACAGATAAAAATCACCACACTCATAAAATGATCACAAAAATAGGTAATATACTCACAGGGTTGATTTCAACATCAGCAATCTCAACAGATCCACCAATCCTAAGGTCTATGACATTTGCATGACGAATAGCAACCTTGTTTGGGATAAATATAAAACTTTGTAGAAACCACATTAAAATATAATTATATATTGCTGAAGTATTACCTGGCATTTACATAACATTTTGTAATTTAAATAAATAATAGTAACATATTATACATGTACAAAATTTATTCTGGAAATTGTCATTAAATATCTTGTTTTGCAAAACTGATGCTCCTAGAAGAGCGAATATTCAACCATTGAAAACCACCACAGATGGGATCAGTTGATGGCTTGTGAACTTGAATACACAGTTCTACCTATTTGACTAAACTCTATTGCCATTCTATGTAGCACTGTTTTTATTTATCTAATTTCAATGGATTATTGAAAATTTAAAAAAAGAGCCTGAGTGCAGTATACTTATTCTCCCAAAAAGATACTAATATTCACAACAACCACAATAATGATAGCAGCTAAAAGTTGCTGGATATATGGACCAAGTACAGTGCTAAAAACAGTATCCCCTTAATAATACTGAGTATTCTATGATGTAACTACCATTTCTACCTCTAATATCAAAGTGAAGAAAACTGACTCTTACAGAAGCCAAATATTTTGTCCTTTTTTTGAGGTCACAAACTTGAAAGCAGGAGTGGCTAAACCAAGGACCATCTGAACACTCAATTGCTTCCAAGAAAATTAAGATAGTAAAGTAAGAATTTACTTGTATTATTCCTACACAATAAGAGCTGTAGATTATCTGAACATATAATTATTTAAGCAAAATGTCAGAAGCACAAAAATAGCATTCCCTGAAAGCCCTACCTATATAAGAACAGGAAAGAGTGAAGGTCTGGATTTAAATCTAAATGTACGTTATATCTGAAAAAGCAAAGTGAGTGTATTTCACACTTCCACAGAATCAGCGACACTTTATAGACAAAGAAACCACAAAATACTATTTTTTAGAATTTTTGGGAAAATCAATATGCCAACTAGGTAGCCTTATTAAAGTTGCTGTATTCATAATACTATACTATTGCCACATTTTATTTAAAGAGTATATAATATACAAGCAATATATTTGACTAAAATCACAAGAAGCATAATTTAATGATTCAGAGGAAGTTACAAATTGACATAGTCTTCATTAATGAACCCCGTATACAAGTCTCAGCTCCCCTTGTCTGCCTTTGATATACCTCCTCATTATTTCTTCTTCACTGAAGACTCCCGGCTGTCATAACTCATTCATCATCCTAGTCCTTGACCTTTTCATCTCTAGAAACTTAAACTAAAACACTGGACAATATCACTCCTCACAAATCCACCACCTCTGAAACTATACATTTATTCATCTATCTCATTCCCACAACCCCCTTTCACCCCTGCTTTCTTACACATTTTCAGAGACAATAGTCCCTGGATGTCACACGTCACAGAGACTTTCAAGCCTGTGATGCATGATGTTCTCCAGATCAGCCCTAATTCACCTGTCTCTATTTTCTCTTTTATTCAACTTCTTCTAAAGTTTATCATTTCATCTTCTCAATAATATATTCAGTCTGTTGGCACTCATCTAGGTCCTCACAGGAACAACAGAAAAATTCTCTTCCATCTCTATGATGAATCTTTAGCCTTCAGACCAGAATGTATAGGTGGCTGCTTCTTTACTAGACATCTCTATATGGAGATCCAAAAGGTGCCTGCAACTCAAACAGACATTTCCCTCCAAAATCTGCTACTCATGCTCTTATCTTTCTCTCTGAATGTTGACATCACCTGCTTCACTCTTGACTCATCCCTCTCATTTATGTGACTTCCTTCTCAATCACCAAGCCCCAAGGATTCATCTCCTAAATTTGACTAGAATTGTCTAGAATCCTACTTCCTGAAAGAGAACACCAGTTTCTCTTGCCTGGACATCTTCACCAGACTAATAACTCTGCACTCAATCTTGCTGGCCTGTTTACCAAAGTGATGTCTGAAAAATGCAAATCTTATTGTGAAATTCCCATGGTTAAAATTCCTAGCTCTTACGATGAAGGCTGGATTTCTTAATGTTGTTGATAAGGTCCTGTTATAATCTAAAACTTGCGTAGGTCTCTAAGTACATTTTCCCCCTACTATCATCCATGAAGTTTATAATCTAGTCATGCTAATCTTTAAGTTTCTTATATATTCCCTGCAGTTGTCTCTCTCCCCAAAGCCTGAAGACATGTTGTTTTAGGCTTCCTTAAATATTCTTTCTTCCTCTCCTCCACCCCACTACCATCCTTTTAATCTGAATTATTCTTAACTTCAGGTATCTTCTATTTTATTATTTTTTATTTTTTTATTTTAGCATATTACGGGGGTACAAATGTTTAGGTTACATATATTGCCTTTGCCCCACCTGAGTCAGAGCTTCAAGCGTGTCCATACCTCAGACGCTGCACACCATACCCATTTCATGTATAAATACCCACCCCCTCCTCCCCCCTCCCATCTTCCCAACACCCTATGAATGTTTCTACTATATGTGCACTTAAATGTTGATCAGTTAATACCAATTTGATGGTGAGTACATGTGGTGCTTGTTTTTCCATTCTTGGAATATTTCATTTAGTAGAATGGGCTCCAGCTCTATCCCTTAGGAAGCTGTCCTGATACTTTAAGCCTGGGTTGTGTATGTCTCCTGTGTATTCCTTTAGCCTGCTGCATTTCTTCATCACAGCACTTATTACACTATATTTAATTATTTCTTGAATTGTTTGTATCCTCCACCAGATTGTAAGCTCTTTGACATCAAGGACCCTGATTATTTTGTTTATCTTTGTATCTTTAGCATATACAACAGAGATTTGTGCATAATGTGAATGCTGAATGAATAAATAAATGAATCTCATCATATTACAATGTTTAAAAGGTAAAATTTTTTAAAAAGGTATAATCCTCTAAAATACAGTGAGAATTAAATTTAGTAAAATCTATATTTTGGTGGCCATATTTCTTTAATTTTTCCTAGAATATTGTGTTAAAAATATTCTGCTCAAGTCACAGATCATATATCACAATATATAATTTATAAACATCTTTTGGTGCATATTTATTTATAAAAATAAGATATCATTCTAAGTTATTTATTTGGGGGTCAGGCAATCAGTGTTCATTATATCAAGTTACATATTATTTAATCATTCAACATTATGGTAAACTGAGGGATTGCATAGGGGATATATATAAAGCTATTCGTTTTAATCTGATGACAGTGTATATACTATTTTTTAATAGGAGTAAATGCAAACACTTAATCATCAAATTGAAGATCAAAATCATTCCATTCCTTGAGTTTTATACTTAAATAAAATTTTATACAGACTGATCTTGCATATTTTATTTATTCTATTTAATGAGCGCTTAAGAGAAGCACCTAACATCAAGGTGATAATTTTTCATTTACATAATTCCCAGAACACAAAACAGTAAAACACTGTATGTGTGCTATAAAATATAGATATTAACATCATCTATAATCTGCATACAATTCATATAGTTGTTAATACTATTTAGAATTATTCCTCCAAAATTGATTATTTTTTCCTAAGCTACCTAACTAATGCCATGACACAAAAGTCATCCTTTTCTCTGTAACTAATTAGGGTTTGTCAAAACTCAGAAATGCCAAATATTGTAATTTCATGTGACAGTGCCTCATATTGATGGAAGATATCCATTTCAACTTAGTAGAAATTTTCGTTACTGACTTTCACCAAAAATACTTTCTGCAAATCTCCTCCAAGTTCTGCTACTAAATTGTGCATTAGATGATATAGATAAGTTTGCTTATATTTTTAGATCTCTAAAAACTATACTTCTTTAAAGCTAAGTTAATTTCTATAAAAAATAATAGAAATTTTGAAATTTGCTCTTTAGCACCATAACTTTAAACCCCATTTCCAATAGAAGAAATAATTAAAACAAGTTTTCTAAGAATAAATATGTTCACTACATTTTATGGCATTATATCTACTATTATAAATAGTTTAAACAACCAAACAAACCCACAAAGACATATATAAAGGGCAATAACTCATTTGTGTAGACATACCTTTGCTCTTGTATCAAATTTTTCTGCCACAGTGGGTGTACAGGAGATATTGAGAACAGTGATCCCCCCAATTGGAATTATTCCTTGTGATGGAATAATGTTAATGGTAGGCAAAAGACTCTGGCCACAAACCTGTAATTGAAAATTTGCAGAAATGCTACATTATCCTTTAAAGTTACAGTTTTAAAGCTTTCGTAGGAAAACTTCCACACTATTACCTAGAGAGAGGATCCCCAGGCACTGGACATGATATGATTTTCTAATAGTGTTTGAAAATACTAGATCCACAAATAGTTTGAAGTACAAGAAATTGCAACCCTAATCCAGCAAACAGAATCTTCAGTAGTGACACCTTCCCATTCAAATAGGATAATCAAGCTTATTGTCTAGAGTACTTTCAAGATTGCAAAATCTATAAAGATATTTTTCAGAGAAGATGACAACATTCTAGATAATACTTTGACAGTTTATCCTTCCCTCATCCTAAAACTCAAAAGCAAAGTTAGTGAGGAGGCAGGATGATAGTAATGTCTAAGATAACATTTTGATCTTCAAAAAGGTTATAAGTAACTTACCAAGGATTTCTGGTATGGTTTTTTCATAGGCCAATTCAGGTCTATTTATCATGCTTTAAGCCAGAATGATTTAAAGAGAAAACTGTCAAGAGATTTTGGAGCATAAAGGAGCAAATAGTCTATGTAGGTAAGAACTAATTCTGATGCAGCATAGTAGAAAAGGATCTCTTCATTTGTTTATTTTGGCCAAAGAGTTGATTTGGCCAGAAAAACCACACGAATATAAAGCTTGAATGCAAGATCTCAAAAGCTAACTTCTATTACCGCTACTGGGGAGCAGGTGTCTTACTATATTTCCAGTTAAAAAAAAAAAACACACACAACCCTATCACCACCTTGCCCCTCCTTCCATTTAAACCAAGAGCAACAACTATAAATAGACGATCTCCAGAATGGCCTTGACTAGGTCCTATTGGGTAGCATACCAGTCCTGATTACAGAGTAAAAATGAAGAGAAAAGGGAAAGCATGAAACTAAATATGGAATGTAATATTATTTAATAATGTATATTAAAATTTTTTAAACATCTATTTTTTTTCAATAAAACCAAGTAACAAACAGAAAGAAACAAAAGGGGAAGAGGAAAAGAAAGAGAAAGGCTAAGCAAGGAAGTAAGTGAGATAAATGATTCTTATGAGAAATTAAATTATCTATATTTAGATAAATCTCATACGAAATATCTAAAAATTAGTATAAGTCAATTTATAAAGAATAAACTATTAACTTCATGATATTCATGGCACAAAAAATTGATTCAAATTATAATGTAATCTGATTCAGATAAGAAATTACTAACATTCCATATTACCTGGAAATATGCATGGTTTTGTCCTACATTGTGAAGAATGGCTTTCCTCCAAGTTGTTAAACCTTGAGGGCAATTACTGAAGAGTATCCTTGGCTCCAAAAGTGTAACCTTTGTATGACCAAGCTAACAATGAGAGAAGGAAAGGAAAAAATGCAATTGAAATAATAGTAAATAAAATATTTTAATTGTTTTGGTCACAAAAATGAAGTATTTTAATTGTTAATATACATTAATCAAAGATATGATTACAGAAAGAAAATGAAAAAATTATAATCTTCCTATATTCTTTATTCAGTATGTTCCAACAAGCAAAATAAATCCCACATCATGTTTTTATATTTTAATGTTCAAGAAAAAGTACTCAAGGTATTATATATTATTTTCCTAAATTTAAATTAAATCTGTGATAATCCAGTTAGGATGGGGATGTCATAGGAGATATTTTATTTAGATATTTTGGCTATAATAAGAATTAAATATTTATATATTTAGAATTTAAATATTTAGATATGTTTAGATTAAAAAATATACATATTGATGGTAGCAATAAATGACTATAAAGATAATAATAATATTATTCTGTGCTCAGCAAGAACCAGATATTAATATATGCTTAGTTCTTTAGTTGCACTTTCACTACAGTCTACTAGTCTAGAAAGTGCCCAGAGGCAAGCTAGACTATGTCTATATTATTCACCTTTAAATATATAGGGCCTGCATGAGGCCTAGTACAGACTATGGGCTCAATAAGTAACTGTTAAATGAATGGATGGATGGTACTATCACATTTTACAACTGAAGAAACCGAAATTTAGGGCAATTAAATATTCTAAGTCATTTACTTATTAAATAACACTCATCAGCTCCACTAAACATATATAAATACATTTCAACAAATATATATAATTTTTAATGTATCAATCTAGTGTTGTCTCTCTCTAGCTGAAAAAACTCCTTACTATGAATAAAGAAGTAAAGTCAATACTCCTTATGGGGAAAGAGGAGAAAGTAATAATAGCAGGGATAAAAACACATTTTTCACCCCTATGATGATATAACTTAATTTTTTTGACCTTCATGTTGACTTTAAAGATATAAAGTGTTATCAGATTTTGTGGGGTTCCTAAGAGAAAGGAAAACAGAATGGAATATTTAAAGTGTACTCCCAAACTGGGGAAGGTAGGGCATGGAAGATAACTCTATGAAGAAAGTAGATCTAGGACTAAAAAATATGTAGATCAAACACTGAAAGGGATCTTAGAAATCACCTACCAAACTACATACAGGGTGTTACTATGTGCTATGCAAAAGGAAACAGTTCAAGGGTCACCTAAGTATGGGAAAGAAGGTGCCAAATGAAATTAACCGGAAATATTTCTGTTAGAAATCTTTTCATGGAGCTTAATATTCTGATAAGGTATATTTTGCTTATCTGAGAATGGGATTCACAAAATTATTTAGGCACAGGATTTCCACTTCCCATTCCACAAAGTACCTCACAGAACTAGTGCATTGTGACTGCATTTTGGGAAATGTTGGTATTATCCACTTCTCCAACTTTGCAGGAAAGCAATCAGTAGCCAAGGGGAACTTCAACCAAAGTTTTCTAACCTCTCATTCAGTGCTCTTTATACTAGATCCTATTGTCTTTTTTTTTGTTTGTTTGTTTTTTGTTTTGTTTGGGGATTTTTTTATTTTTTTATTAGATCCTATTGTCTTTATCTATGAAATATTATTTCTTATTGTCATAGGTTTTAATATAGTATTATTATTTGAAGGACATGATTTGGGTAATTGGAATAATAAATTTTCAAACAAAGCTAACAGAAGAGGAAATAGTCAAGTAAGTCAGTCCTTCATAAATGAATGACAAACCTTAAATGAACATTTTATTTAGTCACTTCATGTTCCTCCATCTTTGCTTTCTTAATGGTAACATTGTTTCTGATAGTTTTTACCCCCTATCCCTCTCCCAACACCCCTTCTTGGTTTCCATTGTCTTTTACGTTTCTTTGTGCCTGTGTGCATGGTAGTTGAGTAAAAGGCTCCTTCAACAAGTATGCTTTAAAATTTGGAAAACCAAGAAGATTTGCTTTCCATCAAATGTTTTATTTTAATTAAATGTCATATTGAAATTTTCAATAAAATGACAAGAGAAGGAGGATGGAAAAGAGAGGAAAAATTATGGTAAAAATTGGAGATGTACATAATCCATGTTTGGCTATACTTCTTCACCTCCTAGTGGGCTACCTCATTTCACACCCATTCAAATATATTTTTATGTGTGTTGTCCTATACATTATCTTGCTCTTTCCTAATACTAGCCTTTAGTTAAATTTCTTTTTTTCTACTTGTCAATTTTTCTTCAATAAACTATAAGCTCCATGATGACATGAAAAAAAAAGAAGAGCAACACTGCACTTGACACACAGTAATTACTTAACAAATGGTATCTATTATTAATGCTAAGTCCAAAGTATGAAATCACTCATCTTTTATCTGTTAGAAAAAAATACACATGGGGTGAGTATGTGAACAAATTTATATTACTAAACTTGTCAAGTACAATTATGTAAATAACAGTCAAAAATCTGTGTGTATGCACTTACTGAAAGACAATTATAAGAATGTTAATAAAAACACTATTAACTAAGTATTTGAAACAATCCAAATCCCTATCAGCTGTGTAATGGATAAATGATGATATAGTAACACAATAGAACACTATTCAGTAACAAGAATGAATAATCTACAGCCACATGCATCAGCGTAGATTAATTCCGCAAACATAATAATGATCAAAAGAAGCCATACATAACAGAGAATATATGCTTTGATTACATTTACATAAAGTCCGAAACCCAAATTAATCTATGCTCATAGAAGTAAAGATAATGATGACCCTACAAGGGATATGTAGTGACTAGAAGTGTGCACTGATGAGGGGGCTTCTTTTACAGTGTTAATAATGTTCTGTTTCTAGAACTGGTTGATCTGGGGGCAAGTTACAAAACTTTTATCAGTTTATGAAGATTAATAGAATGATACATAATTTATAATATGTGCACCTTTCTATATGTATGTTATACTTTAATAGAAAGTCTTTCCTTAAGAATAATAAGTAATTTACACACAATGAAAAACAGTAGACCTCAGCTTATCTCAAGCTGGGAGCAGAGGAAAGACCCTACTGGTTTCTGACTGCCACTTGCCATCACTAAAGTGAATGAATCTTTAATCTCAAGGCTACCAGTGGCTTTACAGCTGAAATATGTAACAGTATCATCCAGTCCTGGAAATAGAGATGGGATTTAGTAAAAGGGCATTTGGCTTATGTTAAATTTTTAAGAACATTGGTATACAAGTAAAGTATATTCTTGGTTATTGACAGTCATAAAGTTAAGGCCTTCTGGGACCTACCACAGAAAGAAACTTAAAATTACATATTGCAGCTTTCATTTTACTCACATTTCTATTCCAAGAAGTATATTCTATAAAAAATAAACAAAAAATTCTGTATTTCCTTGCTATTTAAATTATGTGATCCATTTCGTACTGAATTATTAATTACTACTAGAATATTAACAATGCAATAGAGTATGGCAAAATATGATTTCTCTATTTGTCTTTGGTGTCTATTAATAAAATAATTTAATTGCAATTGGCTCCCATGATGATATTACATATTTATAGAGGCTCTAACTACAACCTAGCTTTGTTGACACAAAAGTCTTAGGTTTCTGAGTTAATTCTAGATATATAGGTAACTATACACACATATGTATACCCAACCAATTTATAGATTTCAAAATAAAAACCATGTTCAAGGGAAATAATTACATGTGCAACACATTTTAGTGTCAACGTGTTTCCTTCAAAGACATGAAGAGTAAATTCTCCCCTTTCTGGAGCACTGAAACTTGGCTGCCATGTTACTTCACATTCCAGTGAGGAGTATGCTTCCACAATGCCTACACAGGATGTAGAGAGAAAATAAGACATTTATCACATTTTTATATTTTAATTTTTATGTTTAAATTCATCATTTCCTTTGGAGTAAGGAAAATAATACTTTATGGAAAGAATAACTTAGTTCTTCCTTCAGAAAGAGAGAAGCTTCTGAAATTCAAGGGCACAGGATACTGAATGGGGAGATGAGTGACCATCACAAACAAACTTTGCCTTGGGTCAGGTGGACTTTAATATGATGGCAGTTTCCTCAATCTTACAAAAAAAAAAAAGAAAGATAGCCTATTTCCTAGTTTTGCAGTAGCCACACTGAGAGATAACCAGATATGTAAAGGGATTGATTGACACAGTATGTGATGCTCAGAAAGCACCCAGTATTAGGTGCTAGTATTTTTAATATTCTTGAGTGCAAACTCTGGGCTAAGAACATCAATTTATAAAAAAGAAGAGAGCTGGTTATTGAAGTGCTATCAGTTCAATGGGGGGGGGGGGTGTCCATCACAATTACATTTGGCTGTAAATGACCAAAAGTTCTTTTGCAGTTAAGTAAATAGGGGTTTATTTATCTTATGCAATCAGAAGCCCAAGGATAGGTTTTCCAGATCTGCCTTAACAGGTTGACAATGCCTTCAAGAACCAATGACCTCCTTCTATCTTCCTATCCTACCATTCCTTATTATGTAACCTTCCTCAATATAGAAAGGCATCGTAGTAGTTAAAAGAGCACAAATTGTAGGGTCAGTCTTCTTGGTTCAAATTTCAGGTCTGCCACTTACTAGCGGAGATCTTGGGCAATTTCCTTAATCACTCTGTAGATCAGTTTAATGATATGTAAAATGGGGATATAAAATGGGGATAACAATTGTATTTAACTCAGAGAATCATTTTGGGAATTAAATGGACTAATACCTGTAAAAGTACTTGAAAAAGGGCTGGACATATAGGAGGGGGTGGAGCTAAAAGAAATTTCTGTCTATATCTCATTGGCAAGAGAGGCTGGGGAAAAGAGTTTTGAGATGAGAACATTGTTGCCCCAAACAAAATGGGGGTCCTAATAGGAACTGGAATGGATATCAGATATGGCTTTAGCAACATCTGCCACAGAAGGAGAGATATAAACAAATAATTGTAGATGACATAACAAATGCATAACATGAGCAGAAAAGAGGGGTAAAATACCTAAATTAGCCCAAGAAAGTAGAGGAAACTTCATTATATGGAGGTGGCGCTTGAGTTATGACATGAAGGATGAACAGGAACTCTGCAGAAGGACAAAGCCTGAAGAATGTATAAAAGTCAAGTTACAGAATAGGAAAAGAGTGCGGGGAAGATTATGATGGGAAGTAATTTTAGCAAGGATTCAGTGCTACAAATAAAGCCATCTGAATGCCCTGAGAAGAGATGAAAGCAGTAAAAGAATTATGTATCCATATCTACCAGTCAGCTTGAGGATAATTTTTCCCTCCTATCAGCATGGTTATCTATTTTTCTTCAGGAATAGTGTGCATATCAGGGGGCAGGGGAAATAAAGTGGATGGCTGTGAAGGAAACCAAAATATTTCTCCCCAAAATATAAGAATTGTTAATTAAAGACATTGAAAATGCAGCAGAACGCTATGCCTCAGTCTCTCTTTGCCTGATGGTGGGACATAAATCCTTTCTACTGGTAGATAGCACTTGCTTATCGTCCCAGAGAAGGCACTAGCAGGCACCAGAGGAATCTCGGAACAGGTTTTACTATCTTCAAACATTTTCTTGACTTTTAAATGACTGGAACTCCTTTCTTCTTTGTTTTGTCACTATGACAAGATTTACTACTCTTTGTTAAAATGCTATCTCAGCAAGGTCCCTAAGCCACTGCCTTGAGAGACATACTTTTTGACTGAGGCCTCTCCCATGTGATGGGTACAGCAGGCATCAATCAATTTCTGCTATTTTTTTCTCCTGTTAGTCTGATTTTTGTTTTCAAGACAGTGTCTCAATTAAATACTTATGAGGGTTGAGAAAAGAAATTGTATTTTCTCCTCTTCAGCTGAATTGAGCAAGGCTGGGATTGGTAGGGCAGGTACAGCATATGACCAAGGCCTGAGAGAACTAAGAAAGAGAGTAAGAATGAACTGACTGAAGACAAGTTCGAGGATTGAGTGACTAGGGGTTTTAGTAAGGGTAAATACAACAAAGACCAACACAAAACAAAACAAACAGAAGCACGAACAATGCCTACAGAAAAAGTGAAATTAGAAGTGAATTCTATCTCAGAAGATATCAATCCACTCTTGCATTCTCTCCTTACAATATCTACTATCCAAACACAAGTACAAAATTTTTCATGCCTCAGGAACCAAGTACAAACACAATATAAATTTTAATTTAAAATTAAGACAGGCATATGATTAATTGTATGATTCAGGATGCAAAGCCGATATAGCTTTAAAAACATGGAAAAAACTCACTTTCTATTTATACAGAGGCAAGAACAATACAAAATTGAGTAATTATTATATGAATATTCTGAGGAAAAGAACATAAGCAAATATATGTATGAAATACAAATTATAAATACTTTCTTCAATGTTATATGAAATAGATTTGAGTATTATATTCTTGGTACTATTAAAATAGAAAAAGACCTTAAAAACTTATGGCATTACTCTTACAAACATTTTATTTGGAATTAAGTATCTTTGTGTTTTTGTGCCTCAGTGATTGGTTAAAAAAAGTGAGAGGTGTCATGCACAACCCAAAGAAAATAAAAGTATAATAAATGCCAAAATCTCCCCTATAATAAACAAGAGTTCATGCTGGCATTGCTTATGTCCAGAAAAAAGAAAAGAAAATTAAATAATATCAAAAACAAACAACAACAAAAAAAAACAAGAGTTCTGAAGACCATGAAAAGCATAACTGGTGCTCCAGTTTACAGTATTGTAATTCCATTTCTCTTTTATATAAATTAAACATCATCATTGCATTTCCATGGCAGCCAAAAGGCAAGCCCAGTCCATTCCACCTTTGTTAAGATGGAGAAATACAAGGAAAATTATTAATATTAGTGCACCATAATTTTTAGAAACCCTTAGCACAATATCAGATGCTTGGTCAGAATCTATAGCTGGAATGCTGAAAGCATAAATACCACTGTTTGATATATGTTCAAATAAACTGAAGAGAATTTATCTAGAATCTATGAAATGTATAGAAATATGTTTTCTTTCTTCTCTAATTATTATCTCAGCATTTCTTTAGATTGAGACAGGACTCAGTATTATCAGTATTACAATTTAAAAATATCTTGGTCCAATGAGTCTGTAAAATATTGATGAAAGTGATACCTTATATGTTTAATAAGTTATGATCTGGAATGATGTTAAATCAATCCAGGTTAATAAAAAGATTAAACAACCATATTAATGGTCTCCAACCCTAATGAAGGGACTGTCCTACTCTTCCACTTGTTAAATTTGTCAACATTTCCATCTATACCTCCACATTAAAATTAAGTGAATTTAATTTAATACGGAAGACTGATATCTTTTTGAGAAGGATGTCTCTCTCACTATGTTGCCCAGGATGGTCTCGAAAGCCTGGGCTCAAGTGATCCTCCTACCTCAGACTCTCCAGTAATTAATGACTACAGGCATCACCATTGCACTCAGCTTTAAGACTGATTTTATAACACTCCCTATTATAAACACTTGTGAAGTTATATAAAATCCTGATTTGGAGATGACTGATATTCACAGAAAATACACCTAAGGCAAGATTTCTACAAACCAGGACTTCTCTGTGATCTGAAGTATAGTCTATTTAGACCCTAAATAATGACCATTTCTAAATTAGAGTTAAAGAGGGAGGTAGGGAGAAAGAAAGTAGGGAAGAAAGAAAGGAGGGAGGAAAAGAGAGAAGGAGGGAAGCAGGGAGATAGGGACTGATAGTGGTGATGGATGGCAAGATGCATGATAGGCTGTTATTATTCTATGGACACTTTCAGGAAGAAGAAAAATCCAAACAGAATTAGAAAATTGTCATAATCAAACAGCTATCCATTTATCTGGCACCTACACTTTGCCAGGTATTATAGAAGTTTCCCACACATTTAATCTTTATAAGATGTATTTTTGTCTCCATTTTACAGATGAGAAACTAGTTGCTCATAGAGTACTTTACTCAAGTTAAACTAGCTAGTGAGAAGTTAAGACTACTTTTGAAGTCTGGTCTGTCTGACTCCAAAGTTTGTTTTACTTTAAGCTAGGCTTCAGCTGGTTATAAAGCACCATTTGAATCACTGCAGATACATAGATCTGGATCTTTCCATCTAGCTGGGAAAGCATAAAACAAAGATACCGTATGATCATTCAACTTCTAAGTTGCCATTTTATTTCCTTAAATGATAGCTTGTGTCCTCATGAGGTCTTTGCAGCACATCACAATGATGTTTGCCAAATTTGACAGGCTACTAGATAAGTCATAGTACAGCAGTTACCAGAATTCATTTTATGACAGCTATATCATGTGGAATTACAGATTCCAGGGAATGGCAGAAGCTAGGTTAAGAAGACAGTAACAAATACAGGGCACCATCCAAAATGGCAAATCTGAGATTGTTTTCTATAAATTAAAAAATTTTCTTATTTAAATGACAATTCTAAGTTCTTAATTTTATTAATAAGATTTTATTAGCTGTATTAGAGCTTGACTATAAATAATTCCTGGACCCTTCAAAAAGAATTCACACTCAAAAATATAAGTCATTCTGAATCATGTCTTATCATCATTATCAAACTAAAACTAAACAAAAATTACTTTATTCATCATTTGAGATGGTTTATTTTATTTGTCAGCATGGCCAGGCTGAGGGGCTCAGTTGTTTGGTTGAACATCAGTCTAGATGTTGCTGTCAAGGTATATTTTTAGCTATAATTAACTTTTAAATCAGTAGACTTTTTAACATAATTGATAAAGATTGTACATATTCAAGGTGTACAGAGTAATGATTTGATATATGTATATACTGTATAATAATTACCACAAGTAAATTAATTAACATGCAGATTACCTTTCATAATGTGGGTGAGCCTCATCCAGTGAGTTGGAAGCCTTAACAGAAAAGACTGAGGTCCCCAGAGGAATAATGAATTCTGTCTCCAGAATGCCTCAAGGACTCAATTGTACCATCAATTCTTCCTTGAATCTGGCCTGGCACGGTGGCTCACGCCTGTAATCCTAGCTCTCTGGGAGGCTGAGGCGGGGGGATCGCTCAAGGTCAGGAGTTCGAAATCAGCCTGAGCAAGAGCGAGACCTCCGTCTCTACTATAAATAGTAAGAAATTAATTGGCCGACTAAAAATATATAGAAAAAATGAGCCGGGCATGGTGGCGCATGCCTGTAGTCCCAGCTACTTGGGAGGTTGAGGCAGAAGGATTGCTCGAGCCCAGGAGTTTGAGGTTGCTGTGAGCTAGGCTGACTCCATGGCACTCTAGCCCGGGCAACAGAGTGAGACTCTGTGTCAAAAAAAAAAAAAAAAATTTCTTCCTTGGGTCTTCAGCCTGCCCAACTTACCCTACAAATTTCAAACTTGCCAGCCCACACAATCATGTGAGCCACAGCCACTTCCTTAAAATCTTTTCTCTCTCTCTCTCTCATGTTTATATATAGGAGCCATATTTTTGAATCATATTTATGTATCTAAAAATAAGTGCCCCTGATGACAGCATCTGATTTACTTCTATGCTCTTAGCACCAGTACACAATACACACTCAATAAATGATCAATGCCTGAATACATGAATGCATGAATAAATGAATGTCTAAATCAAACAAACAGAATAAACCATTACCATTAGCAGGACGAATGGAAAATGCCATCTCTCTTTCAGTGTTTACCAGTTGCCACCCAAATTGGGCAGAACAATTCTGACGATTATATAATCTAATCGTCCCCCGAAAACCTGTTTTCACCAAGAAGCCGTGTGGTCTCAATACTAGTTCGTCAGAAGACAGCTCAAGTTTTACTGGTCGGACAACTGCCATTACAAGGATGTGTCCACTGGGTGTGTTGTTCACTGTGAAGGTGAAAGACCTGTAACACAGTAAAAGTATCCAAATTTAACTGATAGTTATTTGTGAATATAGAATTCAATTATATGTAAAAATGAGTATATTATTGATTAATATCTTAGCATGTAATATTTCAAACTAATTATGAAAGATAATTAGATTACCTTTGAAATATGAATCTACAAATCTACAAATGCACATATAGTTTCTTTGTTTGGGGAACAAATATAATATATACTACAATTATTTACACAAATAAATACATATTCCACAAAAGGACACTTAGATTCTAGCAAACAGAAATTTGAAAGTAATTCCTACTTCCAAAATTTTCCAAGCATGGTAGACTCAAATATCACCGAAATGTTAGTATTGCATGTAGGTGGAATCACATATGAAAATTGCTTGGTCTTTTGAAGTTCTTCCAAATTAGAATCTAACTGGATCAAAATATGTATAGGTAGCATATTAACCACATGTAGTGGATGATCACTTGCAGAGTTCACACAAATATTACCAAAGTTAAGGACAGAAGGCCCTGAAAAAAGGAAAAAGTGTTTCATTAAGTTTAATGTTAGCACATGTGTTCATTTATTTTTTAAGTTTTCAAAATATATTTTGATCAATCTAGTTATATAAAAGTGACACAGAAAATGTTTACTATACTATAGGAAATTATTAAGCAAGCATTTTATCTAAATGATCATAATTTAATGTTTGGAGATTATTGGCTAAAATTCAACATTTCGTTTGTTGAATTAAAGTTAAATTAAAATTCAACTTTTCGTTTGTTTGTTTGTTTTAACCTTAGCCATCTAATAAATTTACAGAAGTATCTCACTATGGTTTTATGTTGTGTCTCCCTAACAACTAAGGCAGTTGTGCATTTTTCTATGTGCTTGTTTGCCATTTGTATACATTCTTTAATGAAATGTTTCTTAAATCTTTTGCCAATTTTCAAAATTTAGTTAAATTTGAGTCTTAAAAGTTTTATTATACATTTCTTTTATCAAATATATAATTTATTAATATTTTTTCTTAGTCTATGGATTGATATTCTAATTATATAGAAAATTATATGAAGGCCGGGCGCGGTGGCTCACGCCTGTAATCCTAGCACTCTGGGAG